>CM051007.1:30038537-30094460 GCA_027704905.1 Muraenolepis orangiensis | reverse complement strand
TTTGGGAACCCAGGTGGTGTTTTTAAGGGAACCCAGGTGGTGTTTTTGGGAACCTAGGTGGTGTTATTGGGATCACAGGTGGGGGTCTTGGGAACCCGGGTGGTGTTTTTGGAACAAAGGTGGTGTTTTTTGGAACACAGGTGGTGTTTTTGGGAACACAGGTTTGGGTTTTGTGAACACAGGTGGTGTTTTTAAGGGAACACAGGTGGTGTTTTTGGGAACCTAGATGGTGTTTTTTTGGCAACCCAGGTGGTGTTTTGGGGAACCCAGGTGGTGTTTTTAAGGAAACCCATGTAGTATTTTTTGGGAATATAGGTGGTGTTTATTTGGGAACCCAGGTGGTGTTTTTAAGGGAGCCAAGGTAGTGTTTTTTTGGGAATAAAGGTGGTGTTTTTTTGGGAACCCAGGTGGTTTTTTTAGGAAATAAGGTGGTGTATTTGGAACACAGGTGGTCTTTTTGGGAAAACAGGTGGGGTTTTTGGGAACCAAGGTGGGGGTTTGGGGAACCCAGGTGGGGGTTTTGGGAACCCAGGTGGTGTTTTTAAGGGAACACAAGTGGTGTTTTTAAGGGATTGTGTGCATCGATGCAGACTCCTGCAGACTTCTGGCCCAGCATATCCCAGAATGCATTTCGCACCAACCAGTAGAGAATTTAAGCCTGGCTAAAAAATAGTTAAATAGTAATAGTTGGAATACTTTACTGCCCTGAGTCAACATGTTTCTACAGGCCGTAATGTTATTTTCAAACTTTCAGAGGTTGCCTTATATCTTGCCGAGTTTGTGTTGATTTAATAGATAATCTATACTTCATAATACTTCGTAATACGGACATAAATGGACCGAGATGAAAACATTTAGAAAAGGTTGTGAGCCTTTCTTTGTTTTCAGACAGTTCAATATCACAAGTCCAGTACAGTTACACACGGCTAAGTCATATTTAGCTACTAAAGCTGCTTTTGCTTGGTGATGTGATGTGAAGAAAAACTAACTTTTAACATTTTGTTTGTTTTAGGGAGCAAGGAGCTTACCACCAAGTTCATTACAACGTCTCCTTTCCTTTCCTTTCCTTTCCTTTGGAAAGAATTGTAAATAGTATGTAATGTAATAATAAATTAAATGAATTTGAATCAATTTAAAGAAATTGTTTAATTGTTTTTCATGTTATTTGTTTATTTCATGCATTTATCTATTTACAACATATGAATTTGTATTTTAATAATCTATAACATTTACAATCGCCGCTATTAAAGATCACAGATCACTCCAAGGTACGAACGCTGTCTTTATTCCCCACTGTTGTCCAGAACCACAACCACACACACACACACACACACACACACACACACACACACACACACACACACACACACACACACACACACACACACACACACACACACACACACACACACACACACACACACACACACACACACGGAAGGGGTGGTCAACAGCAGTGCCTAAATAAACTGTCCAACTGTACTAAACTGTCAAGTAACTAAATGACTATTAACACTCTACACACGCTACGATATCAATGGGAAGTCATTTGCATAAAATGTGCAATGTAAAAAAAGTATGTGCGTGCGTGGATGACAACGCAGACGCCTCGTACCAGAACGGGCAATAAAAACACACACACACACACACACACACACACACACATGTGATCCTTCCTAGGTCTCTTCTCCTCCGTCTCCCTTCTCCCTTGGTAAATGGTAAACGGACTGCATTTATAGAGCGCTTTCCTAACCAGTGCGGCCACTCTAAGCGCTTTACAAGTCATGGCTCACATTCACCCATTCATCCACCCATTCATCCACAGACGGCGGAGTCAGCCATCAAGGAGACAGCCAGCAGGTCAGGAGCGGTCAGGGTTAGGGGGTCTTGCTCAGGGACACCTCCACAGGTTGGATTTGATAAAAGGAGGCGGGGAGCGAACCAGCAGCTTGTGAGGGGACCGCTCTACCTCCTGATCTATACTGCCGCCCTGGTGTGTGTGTGTGTGTGTGTGTGTGTGTGTGTGTGTGTGTGTGTGTGTGTGTGTGTGTGTGTGTGTGTGTGTGTGTGTGTGTGTGTGTGTGTGTGTGTGTGTGTGTGTGGGCACGACGACCCCCCACATGAAGGAGCGTCACCACGGGGACCTTTACTGAGACTTTGTTAATACGTCACGTGGTTCGTTGGATAATGTCACGTGGAGGGAGTTGACGCTTATGTCAGCTTTGTACTGTGATTAAATGATATATGTACATTTTATCACATGACAAAGCTGATAAAAGCATCACTTATATATATTTATTTATATATATATATATATATATATATTAAAAAGCGTACCACCCAATGAACTTACTGAATGAGTCCATTGAGATGTACTGGCTTAGGAGACTTGATGTAAATCTGTTCTACAGTCTGTGAAATAAACCAGTCGATGGAGTGAATGGGAAATCTCCTCCTCTGCTTGTTTTGTTGTTGATCAGATTCAAGTCTGCACCGTTTGGAGGAAAAGTGCGACCCCTGGTGGTCAAAGTAGATCGTTGTTTTACCTCTTCTACTGAATCCATATTGTACTCAGAATGTACATATTCTACTGAATACATATTGTACTGAGAATGTACCTATTCTACTAATGACATATTGTAATGTATATGTACCGATTATACTGAATACATATTGTACTAAGGATGAACCTATTCTACTGAATACATATAATATCCTGTTGATTGACAGGTGAGATGATTAGAGGGGTGTTTTCTACCACCATCATGTGAACATGGACAGAGTGTTGGATAGAGAGGCTCACTGAAGGTGCAGCCAGTAGCAGAGTAGATATGAGCCCTGGCTTCCACATCATAGAAGGAGACCAGACCTGCGTCATAATCAACCAACCCCCACCTTCTGGAGCTCAGCTCTCACAGGGAGACGGACAGCAGGGTTGTCACTAAATGACAACTTATCCTTGAGGAAGTAAAGAATCCAGAAACCATTCTCAGGGTGTGTGTGAAGTGTTATTTTCTGTTCACAGACTCTCTGGTCACTCCTAACCACCATGCAGTCCTGTCTTTAACCTGGACCTGAAAGTAGAATCTCCCTGAGGAGAAGCTCTGCCTCGTGAGAACAATTATATTCTGTGTAAATCTCTTAGGGTTGTGTGGGAGTTTCTTCACTACACCTCCATCATGTACTTGTTTCCCATCATCAGACAGAATGAGCATAGGATGAGCAGTATCAGGATCTAGAGTCACCTCTACTTCATACTGCTGGACCCTCTTCAGTTCAACACCACGCAGCTTCTTCATGTCCATGTTCAGTGTCTCCTCCAGCTGATCCAGGGATCTCCTCAAGGTCCCTACGTATGACGGAGGATGGACCTCCACCCTCGTCCAGTCCCTAGTGTGTGGAGGATTCTTCAGGGATCTGAAGGTCTGGAGGAAGTGGAGGTGGTCATCAGTGTGTGAGAGCTGCTTCACCTCTAAGCTTCTATTCGTCAGATATTCTATTTCCTGCTCCAGCTCTTTGATGAGGCCTTTAGCTTGTTTCTCTGTGGATGTCAGTTTGTCTTTAACCGTTTGGTTTAAATCATCCCGACACTTTTCAATGCAGCGCATCAGAGCAGCGAGGACCTGCAGACCATCGGCTATCTCTCTGTCTGAGTTTAGTTTGCTAAATTCTAATGTGTTTTTGATCTCCCTAATCTTTAGTTTTCTCTCCTGGATCATCTGCAGAAAATCAGACTTTATCTTCTCCAGCTGGACCATCTTCACTTCATATTCCTCCTTTAGAGGTACAACAGGGTGGGACCTGTGGTCCAACTTTGTGCATAACTGACACACACACACCTGTTCAGTCTGGCAGAAGAGCTCCAGTATTTGATAATTGTGTATCTTACACATCCTGTCTTCCAGACGGTCCATAGGCTCGACCAGCTGATGTCTCTTCAGGCCTGAGACTCTCTGATGTGGCTCCAGGTGGGTGTGGCAGTAAGAGGTAAGACACACTAGGCAGGACTTCACAGCCTTCAGCTGGGTCCCGGTACAGACGCCACAGGGAACTTCTCCTGGTTCAAAACAAGGCTGCTGTTTTTCTGGTACAAACCGTCTAAACTTATCAACCATCTCTGAAATGAGGGTATCGACCCGTGGATCAGGTCTTGTGTGGTAAAGCTCGTTGCAAACAGGACATTTGTACAGGACTTGGTCATCCCAGAACTTTGTAATACAGGCTCTACAGAAGTTGTGTCCACATTGTGTGGAAACTGGACTGCTGAACACCTCCAGACAGATGGAACATGAAAGGTTCTCTTCAGACCAGGAAGTGTTAGCAGAAGCCATTCCTAGACACAGACAACATGGTTTATGTATTGAGCAACTCCATTATTTCTATAATTCCATAACGGGAAAAGAGTGTTTAACTATAAAGTATATAAGCATATAACTCTTATAGTTGTGCTGTTTTACTCACCTTGTTGTGGTTTCTGTCTGTTTTGTTACAAAATGCGTTGTGTTTTTCTCCTGGAAGACAGAACTGCTCCGACGTCAGGGACACACACATACACACATGGCTCCGCCCACATCCCATGGCCCCGCCCCCACTCTTACTTTGGGCGCATTCATGCTCTGTGTGTTTAGGCTCCACTGACGGTGTGTGCTCTCCTCTTCTTTGTGGAGTTGAAAGATGGTCAATATTTAAAAGACGAGGCTGAAGAGGACAACTTATTCGCCTGCTCCTTAGTCTAATGTATCCGTTTACCCAATGGCTGCAGTAACAACATGTGGCCTGTAGATGGGGCTATTTAGTGACTAATCTCTACTGTAGACAGAGGCCTCTTTGGAGAGATTTCTAAAATGGCTGATCTGCTATGAATACTCTCTATTCAGAAAATAAAACGATGACTGTCCAGTTTGCATTGTGGTGGCACTTTGTGGATAGTTGTCATGACTTTATTGTAGGATATATTATTTAGACTTTATTTATATATAGACTTATTATTATTATTTAGACTTTAGACTTTATTATGTACACCTTGTAAGTCGCTTTGGATAAAAGCGTCTGCCAAATGCCCTAAATGTAAATGTAATTATCAAGTAAGAAAATACAGTATTGATAGAGATTATCATCCTACCTACCTATCTACCTAGGTCTATCTAACTACCTACCTATCTACCTAGGTATATCTAACTATCTACATATCTACCTAGGTATAAATAACTACCTACCTGTGTATATCTAATAACTACAAATTGTACTATTCTACTATTTCCTATTCAACTAAATACATATTTAAATGAGAATGTAGCTATTCTACTGAATACATATTTAAATGAGAATGTACCTATTCTACTGAATACATATTTAAATGAGAATGTACCTATTCTACTGATTACATATTTAAATGAGAATGTACCTATTCTACTGAATACGTATTTAAATGAGAATGTACCTATTCTACTGAATACATATTGAGACGTTTTGTCCATTTTTATTGAAATCAGAAAAGTGTACAAACATTTGATTCTGTTTTATGTCACATGGTTCAGAATAATAAACCTCAAGAAATATAAAGAGATTATGAAATCAGCCAATCAGACAAATAGTGTTCTCCATTCTTTAGCCTGTAAAGAGAGAGAGATAGAGAGAGAGAGAGAGAGAGAGAGAGAGAGAGAGAGAGAGAGAGAGAGAGAGAGAGAGAGAGAGAGAGAGAGAGAGAGAGAGAGAGAGAGAGAGAGAGAGAGAGAGCCTGGGTTCCCCAGAACACCACCTGGGATCCATTAAAAACACCACCTGGGTTCCAAAAACACCACCTGGGTTCACAAAACCCCCACTTGTGTTCCCAAAAACACCACCTGTGTTCCCAAAAACACCACCCGGGTTCCATTAAAAACACAACCTGGGTTCCAATAAAACACCACCTTGGTTCACAAAACCCCCACCTGTGTTCCGAAAAACACCACCTTTGTTCCGAAAAACATCACCTGTGTTCCCAAAAACACCACCCGGGTTCCCAAAACCCCCACCTGTGATCCAAAAATACCACATGGATTCCCAAAAACACCACCTGGGTTCCCCAAAACACCACCTGGGTTCCCCAAAACACCACCTGGGTTCCCAAAAAATCACCCTCCCCCCACCGTCCCTCCTCAATGATCATAGATTAGGGGAAAGGTTCAGGATCCCTATTCATTCAGATGTGCCAAGTTAACGTCCACGAATGGTGGAGTCCAGTCGTCGCTATCAGCATTCCACTTCATGAGGACGTGTGCCTCCCTTTTGTTTATGGCCTTATCTACCAGATTCCACATGCAGGGAATCCCACACATTGAACATATGCAAAGTAACACTAATGCCTCGTTTCCACCAAAGCAAGCCTAGTTCTAGCTCTCGGGTGGCGCGAGAGCCGGTTCGCAGTTGGTTCAATTGGCGAGCAGTCTCAGAACTGGTTTGCGTTTCCACCAACTTTTTCGCCGAGAGAGCCACGTCATGACGTCACTGTTAACGTCTCTGCTTTCCCAGCAGCTCGCGCCAACTTCCACAACAGTGGATTACATGATGGATGGAAAAGTGTTGCTCCTGGCTTTCAGGCTACAAACAGCTGCTCGTCTTTAGTGCTATGGATGCGATTACGTTGAAGCCCCTAACTGTGATAAAGGACTATACTAATAAAATGGACTTGACGTTAGAGCTGCATTAATAGAGTACTTAAACAGAAGGGACCATTTGCCTTTTCTTCTTCAAAACTGTCATCTTGTATTATGTTTCTCGGTTGATAAAGCATAATGAAGCGGACATTGTATGAAAAATAGAAATATTAAAAAAAAAAAAAACATTAAATACACAATATACAGTAATCACAAAATGTAAAAGTATAGAGTGCAGTGTAATAAGTCAATAATGTTAATAAAGCTCCGAGGGGCTGAGGGGCTCCTGAGCTGCAGCCCAGTGGGGCGGTAGCTCCGCATCGCATCGTCGAGGGACGACGACTCCATAAACAACTAAAACAAGAGAAAAGTGCATTAAAACATGACTCCATTACACTTCACTGTTTTTAGAAAGTAGCATCCTGGCGTTATCAAGGTTAATATTGATGGGCGGCAGTATAGCTCAGGAGGTAGAGCGGTCGCCTCACAACCGAAAGGACGCTGGTTCGATCCCCCGGCTCCTCCTAGCAAAAAAACTGTCAAGGTGTCCTTGAGCAAGACACCCTAACCCTAACTGCTCCCAACGTGCTGACTGTCTCCTTGCATGGCTGACTCCGCCGTCGGTGTATGAATGGGTAATGTGAGGACATGACTTGTAAAGCGCTTTGGATAAAAGCGCTATATAAAAAGCCAGCATTATCATTATCATTAATATCGGCTAACAGAAGCCTAGCAATCATAGCTCCTCATTTCTGATGATAGGAACATAACATTGATGTGATAATGAGCAGCTCGCTAAACAGATTATAAATACAAAGCTGGTTGGCAACACAGGAAAGATTTATAAAGTAAAACTTATCAGGACCAGTGTGACAGCAGCGGATCATCAGTTTGTTATCGATTAGCTCCTCGTACCGTCCAGTTTGTTATCAATTAGCTCCTCGTATCGTCCAGTTTGTTATCGATTAGCCCCTCGTATCGTCCAGTTTGTTATCGATTAGCTCCTCGTATCGTCCAGTTTGTTATCGATTAGCCCCTCGTATCGTCCAGTTTGTTATGGATTAGCTCCTCGTATCGTCAAGTTTGTTATCGATTAGCCCCTCGTATCGTCCAGTTTGTTATCGATTAGCTCCTCGGTCCTGTCCCCCGCTGAAGACATCTCGCGCTGTAGTTTTTCTAATAGCGGTTTGTTCTAGAAGCTCCTCTAGTTTATTGTGACCTTCTGCCGAGGACAACAACGCAAACAAACACAGTTTGTCTCGTCCACGGACCACTGTCACCTTCACGTCCACTGGGAATTTTACTGATTTTAAAAATGGCGGGAAAAAAACTTTGAGTTTGTTTTGAGTTTGTCCGATAAGCCCCGCCCCCAGCCCCTGATGTAGTGGCGCCTGCTGGCTAGCCCAGCTTCGAAGTGGAGCCGCAAACAAACCACTTAACGGAGCCAGAAAGTGGCCCAATTGCGGTGGAAACCCAAAGAACTGGTTCGAGATGACGCGCAAGCTCCGAACCAGCTCTCAAAACAGCTTGGTGGAAACGAGGCATAAGAGTCCCCCTGCCCAGATACTTATCATTACTAGCCAGTGTTTCCAAGACGAAAGCATACCCCGTAGCTAGTCATCGTCTGCGGTGATATTGTCCTCGCTCATGGCGTCGTGAAGGGATGTCAGGTTCTGCATTGCTTGGTCTATCTCCTTGCCATCCGCATCATTGTCTGGAATATATGTGCAACACGATGAACCCACCACAACACAAACCCCTCCTGAAGACGCTGTCAGCTGGTCCAAGACCATTCTATTTTGCATTACAACCAACCGTAAGCTAGTTAGTTCCTCCTTGATTACCCCAACGGAGGTTAGTGTGCTGTTAACAAACGATTGAAGTCGTTAGTTGTCTATGCCATAAGAAGAAGCTTACCCACGCCTAGTTGTGGAAATAGTGCAAGACCGAACTTCTGTGCGGTCGTCCATATTTTGAAATCATTGGGGACGTCGGTTCCCCACATTCCATCATGCTTTTTAAAATACACCGCTCGCTTTTCTCGCCTAACATTTGATACCGGGGTTGCCGTAATAATGTATGTCTGGTGTGTAATTGATATTGGTGCGCAAAGACCAGACCATTTTTTTGGGAGACTGTGATAGACCCTAGATCCACACAGCCACCACAGACCCTCTACGACTCTGGTTCCTCGTGGGCCTGGTACCATTAACGCACACTGAGAGTTGCTGGTGCCTGGGGGTATCGGTATTGCCATGCGCGTATCGTACTCGCTTGACGCCATCTGTGTTGTTTTAGTCGTGCCTTTAAACGTGCAAAAGGAAAATATCTTCATACATTTATCCACGTGTATATCTCCAAGCGGTTGGCGACCCAACTGCTACTACACACATGTCAAAGGTCATCTCTGGATCTATTGTTACCGTCACGAGGGAACTAGGATGCGCCTCCTGTGGGGCCACATGTACGGTTACATTTGTGCAGTCTGAGTCTATGTTATTTAGCGATATCGTCGGGTCAAACTTTGCAAAATCATTACTCGGTAATGCTGTCCCCATCATCATTAGACACCCGGCCACACTGTGAGTCATCGTCCTAGACATGACAATTCGATTTACCAGTTGATCTCGTATTATTAGCATTTCTCCACCACATATTGGCGTCGTACGTGTGGATCAGGATGATATATGTTATGTGTGTTAGGACGACGTGCTCTCGTAAGTCAGGTCGTCTGTTCTAGGGAGGTTTTGCCTCTCCCACCCTAGGATAGGACCTACAATAAGAATGGTTAGCACAGTTCCAATATGTACGTGTATCGTGTATATAGTTAGAGCCACATTCATCATCTAGTGTATTGTCAGCTACTTCTCTTCCTGGCTTAGAGGTGGTGGTGATGGTGAACATTTGCTGTGGTACTCGTGAACCCACGTGGCTCGTCCCTCCACCTTCACTGCCGCATGAGTAATGAGGAGGATTTGGAATGGTCCAAACCACACCCCCTCCCTTTTGATAGAACCACTCTTTGTCCAGTGGATCTTCTCATTTGCATCCGCCTATTGTTGGACCTCCTGTAGGGAGAGAGGAGGTACTTCCAGTGGAGTGTGCACGTTAGTACTATGCATTTCCTGCCTTAATGCTGCCACTTTTGCAGCTCTGTCTACTCTATCATTTCCTTTAGACACATCATCTTGATTTCTCAAATGAACTTTTTACAGCTGCCAGTGGCCTAGGGAGTAGCAAAGCGTCCAAGAAAACCACAATCTGTTTGTGATGAAAAAAAGTTGTTCCTTACACAGTATTCATTACACTTTGACCTTCTTTATGGTAATCATTATCACCCAAAAAATGTGTGTGAGAAAAATTTGTGAGTAATTTGAGATGTCCTTTGAATATATTGGTGTAGGGCAGTCTTCCTCCCTCCTCTTGACACATGGTCCTTCCCATGTGTCAACTTATCATAATACGGAAACTACCATGCTGGGAGGCAAAGCCTCCTGTCTAGGGCCATTCACACCCCCTCCTTTATCTCGCACCCGTATAAACCATGAATGGGACATCATTACCACATGTGTTGAGTCGATACTACCTTCAAGTTTGTGATGATAGAATTGTCTATGTAACTGACACAACGGCTACCGCTTGACCGTCTGAACTCAGTTTTCCTGCTGAGATGTCGAATCTAGGAATGACAAAAACAAAACAAACCAAAAATAATACAAAACAAACAAAACATGTGCTCATATTTTGTGAGTTATCCCTTGAAGAAAACACAAGAGGAGCTTTATCTTGTGCATCAAGAAACCAGTCAGCCTGCCTCTCGCCAGACACCAAGGAGAAGCTAGAGATCACTACAAGGGGAGGAAAGGACGGGGAACGGGAATCCTCACTTGACAACTGATAAGCAGGGACCGCTTGGTTCACCCTGTCCCAGTTAGACGAGCACCTTCAGTGATTTCCTCCTAAATGTCTGCTAGCACGCACTGACCAAGTATCCAGAAATTTAATTATAAAAAACTTTTCCCAGTTGTGCGAAATTGTAATCTTAAAATAGCAAATCTTAAAGTTTTATCATAACATTATTAAAACAGTTCCTATAGAACCTGATAACATGAATCCAGATTAGTTAAAGGGTGTTCTCAGTGAAATAATTGTATTGGTTTATCCTGGCCTCCACTTTTCTTTTCTTTTTTCTAAGTAAAATGTCACACCTTTGTTTACATATTTTAGAAATACTTACTTAACATTCTGATTGGCGCTGTCCTATTCAGACAATCATATAGGGTTAGTAGGTTTTTAATCTAAGTTTCCTAAACGGTTCCGGTCACCTTGAACTATTTAAGGTTTAATCACTTTGTCAACAGCAACACAGCATTGCCTCCAATGCAAGTAACATTATCATTTTATATAGCTGTTATTTTATTATACTCTTTGGTTGTATATCAGCTCATGTGCGATACGAACGTATTCTACTTGTACTCTAACATTCACATGTACAAAATGAGCAATCCCCTCAGTATCATACGGATCTTTCAACATTAACATATTAACCTCATTAACATGATTGATATCAACATTGCTCTTTTTTTAGGGTTAGTGGTTGGAGTCAGGGTTAGGGTCAGGTTATTGACAAGTTGTATTTTCCCAAATTAAATACCATTGCAAATTGTAATATTAATCAATTATAGAAAAGGCAACATCCTTTGGATCAATATGTTCTAGATATACAGTACGTATGTGCCTGGTTGTGGTGTGTGTCGTGCTTCTAATGACCATGGCTTCCCTCATGTGTGTGTGTGTGTGTGTTGCTGCATGTCTACGTGTGTCACTTCCCTGTTTGTTGACCTCAGCTGTGGTGGACCAGTCGCCCTCCTGCTCCTCCCCGCCAGTCAGCTGGACCCTCTGCGCTGGTTGTGTTTGGAATCATGATCATCACTGTGGCCACGCCTCTGGTTGAACTTCCTCCGGGCAATCTCTTGCAAAGTGTCCTTCTTTATTGCGGTTATAACACTCGAAGCTGCCGTTTGTGCCGGAGCCAGTGTAACCGCTTTTCAAAGTAAGGTTCTTGCCTCCGTGTTGGTTCGGTTGCTGGCCAACTCTCTGTGCGCCTTGCTTATGGTCATGTCTCTCGTCATGACATCGGTCAGCTCCACTCGTGGCTTGCTGCAGTGGTAGTAGCAGGTTGGCTGGGCTGCTGGTAGGGTCGCTGGGGGAGGGCAGTCAAGGTCCAGGTCCACCTTAGCCTGGGTAGTTGACTCAAGAGAACAGTCATTATGGCCCTGCCTATTCGTCCCTTATATTCTGAAATGAACTAACTGAGTTACACCTAGACACCCTATGGGCCCCCCGGGGCCCTCCATCCTAGTACAGAGTGTAAAACCTCCCCCCCAAAATGCCTTCTCATGTAAATGCATTTTAACACTTGATGCAACCTCTGCCTTGCCATCCTCCCTCGATCCCTGCGAACCCACATGTTATTATTTAATTATTCTATTATTGTCATTATTTTATCATATTTTTCATGAACTTTAGTTTAGAGTTCTATTCCGAATCGTAGTTTCAATGTTGTATTCCCTGAACAGAGAGAGAGAGAGAGAGAGAGAGAGAGAGAGAGAGAGAGAGAGAGAGAGAGAGAGAGAGAGAGAGAGAGAGAGAGAGAGAGAGAGAGAGAGAGAGAGAGAGAGAGAGAGAGAGAGAGAGAGAGATAGTTAGATCACCGTGTTGCGCCCTGCAAAATTAATCTTTTAATAATTTTAACAAATAATAATTTTTCCCAATATCTTTCAGACCTCAGTGACAGCTCTTAAAAGTTATACTATTTTATCCACCGCCAGGTGTACCTTGCACACATTAAAGGGCTTATCCCGTTCCATCAACGTATTCCCTGAATACGGACCTGTAACCATCAACGTATTCCCTGAATACGGACCTGTAACCATCAACGTATTCCCTGAATACGGACCCGTAGTGCACCATCAACGTATTCCCTGAATAAGGACAAATCAGTCACTCCCTTTCAGTCTGTACCCTCTTTCAGTCAGTGTCCCGGACACCACATTCATCCAGTGTCCCTGGACACTCGGACTGTGACCTTCACTCACACACTCACCAGGTACCTCCCACACTCATTCGCATTCACTGAGTGTCCCGGACACTCGCGATTGTCCCTGACAACCAGCACTCACAATATTAACACACGTCTGCGCTAATCCAGGTTCTTACTAAACCTCGGTTAAAAAACGCTCCAAATGATGTATGCAATTCACCTCTAACGGCTGGCCATTAAGTATTCACGCGGATTCTTACCATAACCAAAATACCTCCCCCGGCGGCTCCACGGACCAAACCGTCAACCCTTCCTTGTGAAGCCGAAGGGGTGATCAGCCAGCCGCGGTTTGCGTCCGGGATCCTACCGCCATGAGAGTGACCATCCCACTTCTGACACCAAATTGTGGTGGAAATCTACGTGAATAAGAAGGCAAATTATCAATCAATAAGAACTGTCACACATGAACTCAATTAAGTTTGAAGATTTATCAAGCAAGCAGAACACAATGAACAAATACAAGTAGACAAGTGGCCAAACAGACAAATTGACAGACAGTCAGACAACAGACAGACAACAGACAGACAAAGCTTTGTCGGGAGCCCCGAATCCTATGAGGTGAGGATAGGGAAGTCCGCCGCAATGCTGGCAACACTCAGTATTTATCGCTCCTTAGGACTGCCCCTAAGACACTGTCTTTCACCACAATGATGCAAGTCTTGACCACCTGGCTCCACCACCCCCATCTCCAGCACGGGAACAGAGGAACTCTCGTGCAGGCAGAGGAAGCCAGAGGTGTTGAACCAGGAGCGGCCAAGCCTTTGATCCAGCTCAATAGTTGTATGCCAACCCCCCTTCAACAGCTGTAGGCTGCAATAGCCACTGTCCCCCGCTGTGAGATAAACATTATAGTTGGTCAAGCAGGATAAGGATAAGGATAAGGATAAGGATAAGGATAAGGATAAGGATAAGGATAAGGATAAGGACCAGACCCCTCAGGACAATAGGACAAAAGGGTGATAGGGAGAACTATATTTGCATTCTCTACTAGAACCCTGAGGTCAATAAACAGAGAACACTGATAGAAGGGACAACATATGATTTTTCCATTACACCACCCTCCTCTTCATCACTCCTCTTTATCACTCACCACCCTCCTCTTCATCACTCACCACCCTCCTCTTCATCACTGACCACCCTCCTCTTCATCACTCACCACCCTCCTCTTCATCACTCACCACACTCCTCTTCATCACTCACCACCCTCCTCTTCATCACTCACCACCCTCCTCTTCATCACCAACCACCCTCCTCTTCATCACTCACCACCCTCCTCTTCATAACTCCTCTTCATCACCCACCACCCTCCTCTTCATCACTCCTCTTTCATTACCCACCACCCTCCTCTTCATCACTCACAACCCTCCTCTTCATCACTCCTCTTCATAACTGACCACTCTCCTCTTCATTCACATCCAGTGGTCTAACTCTGAAAACTGTCTGACTACGGTATTGATTCCAATCACCCAATGGATCAATAGGTTGAGCTCTCAGTCCCAGAGTTCTGTCCCCACGTCTCAAGGCGTGTGGAGAGACGTCCGACTCACTTCCAAGAGCAGCCCCCTCTTCATCAGTGGATCACCAAACAGGCGTCACGTACCCAACCCATACCAACAGCCGGCGGCCGTGGCCCATCTCCGTCCTTATGGGTAGGGGAACGGCCCGGGTTCTCAGATGGCCAGCGGGAGCACAGGGAGTCTGGGTCGCTAGCAGTAAACACCTCCACCTTCAGAGAGCCCAAATCCACTTCTGGCTGGCCTTCTCCAGGTGGCTTCTTTGAGGGAGAGGAGTAGGAGAGACACACCTCTGCTCTACCGTGACCAGATGGTGGCCACAGATGGCCACAACAACCATTGGGCTCTTACTACACCAGAGGGCTTTACCATCACATTTAGCTCCTTTTGAAAAGGACAACACATCATGTTCACCTCACTGGATTATGGAACACAACGTCATGAACACCAATCCAACATCATACTTTAATAACACTTCAAAAAAGGATTTAAAGGAAACAATCCCATGTGATTAATAATGCTTCAAAGAATCAAAGGAAACAACATGAACATGTGATATTTAGCTGGTCAGACCATGAAAGAACATCCAATGCATGACTCCCTTTCAGCTCTGAGAACACATCAACGTCAAGAAGACCAAGGAGCTGATCGTGGACTTCAGGAGGCAGAGGGGAGAGCACAGCCCTATCTCCATCGACGGCGTTGCAGTAGAGCGGGTCAGCAGCTTCAAGTTCCTCGGCGTGCACATCTCCGAGGACCTCACATGGTCCACGCACACCACACACGTGGTGAAAAAGGCCCAACAACGCCTGTATTTTCTCAGGCGTCTGAAGAAATTCAGCATGGGCCCCCGCATCCTGAGAACATTCTACAACGGCACCATCGAGAGTGTTCTGACAGGGTGTATCACCGCCTGGTACGGGAACTGCACGGCACTCGAGCGCAGAGCGCTTCAAAGGGTGGTGCGGACGGCCCAGTATATCGTTGGAGGTGAGCTCCCCTCCCTCCTGGACATTTACAACCAGCGGTGCGTGGCCAAGGCCAAAAGAATTATAAAAGACATTGCCCACCCCAGCCACGAACTTTACTCACTATTACCGTCAGGCAGGCGATACCGCAGTATCAAGTGTCGTACAAATAGGCTTAGAGATAGCTTCCACAGTCAGGCCATCAGGCTGCTGAACAAGGGCGTATAACATATAACAATGTATATTTTATTACATTGATTTATATATATATATTGCTCTTTTCTGTGCTGATTTTTGCATTTTATAAATTGCATTTTTTATTTTTATTTTATATTCCTATTGTATTTTTTATTCTATTTTTTATTCTATTTTTATCTATTTTTATCTATTTTTATTTTATCTTATTTTATAACTGCTGTCTGTCGTCGGGTATTGCACACAAGAATTTCACATCACTGCTTTATACTAAACTGTAAACTGTGAAGTGACAATAAACTTGACTTGACTTGACTTGACTTGACTTGATCTTCATCTCCACCACAAACATCATATTGAATACAACAGTCTTCTAGAACGTGTTAAAGAGAAAGTTCAACCATTTAAAACATCATATTGAATACAACAGTCTTCTAGAACGTGTTAAAGAGAAAGTTCAACCATTTAAAACATTATATTGAATACAACAGTCTTCTAGAACGTGTTAAAGAGAAAGTTCAACCATTTAAAACATTATATTGAATACAACAGTCTTCTAGAACTTGTTAAAGACAAAGTTGAACAGTCTTTAAATCCCTGGGGTCCATCCGTGACCCAGTGGTAGGACCCATGGTGGTAGATCACCTCCTCTGACCCCTGACCTCTGAAACTGCTCTCTGGCCATTTGGGGCCTTAAGAGAGAACCCCCCCTCACCCCCCATGTGTGTGTGTCTGTATAGTGTATACTATATGTGTGTGTGTGTATAGTGTATACTATGTGTGTGTGTGTGTGTGTGTGTATAGTGTATACTATATGTGTGTGTGTGTGTATAGTGTATACTATATGTGTGTGTGTATAGTGTATACTATATGTGTGTGTGTGTGTGTGTATAGTGTATACTATATGTGTGTGTGTGTGTATAGTGTATACTGTGTGTGTGTGTGTGTGTGTATAGTGTATACTATATGTGTGTGTGTGTGTATAGTGTATACTATATGTGTGTGTGTGTGTATAGTGTGTACTATGTGTGTATGTGTGTATAGTGTATACTGTGTGTGTGTGTGTGTGTATAGTGTATACTGTGTGTGTGTGTATAGTGTATACTATATGTGTGTGTGTGTGTGTGTGTGTATAGTGTATACTATATGTGTGTGTGTGTGTGTGTGTATAGTGTACACTATGTGTGTGTGTGTGTGTGTCTGTATAGTGTATACTATATGTGTGTGTGTATAGTGTTTACTATGTGTGTGTGTGTGTGTGTGTATAGTGTATACTATGTGTGTGTGTATAGTGTATACTATGTGTGTGTGTATAGTGTATACTATGTGTGTGTGTGTGTGTGTATAGTGTATACTATGTGTGTGTGTGTGTATAGTGTATACTATATGTGTGTGTGTGTATAGTGTATACTATGTGTGTGTGTGTGTGTGTGTGTGTATAGTGTATACTATGTGTGTGTGTGTGTATAGTGTATACTATGTGTGTGTGTGTGTGTGTGTGTATAGTGTATACTATGTGTGTGTATAGTGTATACTATGTGTGTGTGTATAGTGTATACTATGTGTGTGTGTGTGTGTGTGTGTGTATAGTGTATACTATGTGTGTGTGTGTGTATACGGTTTTTACCGGTTTTTAGCGGGTAAAAAAACAAACAAAAAAAAAAAAAGCTGCGGGTCAAAATGTCCGCTAATAATAATGCTCAAACTGAGACCTGAGATCAGCTTTACTACTGTGTGTGTGTGTGTGTGTGTGTGTGTGTGTGTGTGTGTGTGTGTGTGTGTGTGTGTGTGTGTGTGTTGCTACAACGGACACAGAGACACTGAGGAACCATCCTCCCATAACCCAAACCCAGGGAGGAGGTCCTCCTGGGTGAATGTGGACTGGAAGGTGTGGATGAGTGTCAGTGTGTCTGAGGACCCTCCTCCATCTGGGGACACTCTGTAGAAGGAGAGAGAGCCAGCAGGTCGGTCCACATACACTCCTACTCTGTTAGAGGGGGGGAGACCTATGTCTGTTTTACTACCGTTGTACCAGACAGAGTAACCACCATCATGACAATAAAGACACCAGGACTTGATGTTTCCTCCAAGCAAGCTGTCATAACCCACTCCTCTCCTAGTGATTCCTCTGTATGTCACTCCTATAAGAACATCTCCTTTCCTCTCCACCTCCCAGTAACAGCGGTCAGTCAGACTCTCTCTACACAACACCTGGTGATAGGAGTCAAATCTCTCTGGGTGATCAGGATACTTCTCCTCCTCTCTAACCCTCGTCACCTTCCTGTTGTCCTCAGACAGAGAGAGTTCTCTGTGGGCTGTGTTTGGGTCCAGTGTGAGTTCACACGCATCTGATGGAGAACAAGACATGATTAGTCTGCTGAACTGTTGTTGTTGTTCCTAGAAACTGAGGCCAGACTGTAGTTTGTGTTCTCCTGATGTTCTCAGTCCCTCAGCGTCACCACATGGGCTCTGTGTGTGTCATCAATATATTAGTAGTATCAGGATTATTATGTTCTAATGTCTTACATAACAATCAGAATAATTATAATATTATTATTGGATTTATATAATAATATGAATAATAATAACAACACTTATAATAATAATAGTAATAATAATAGTAGTATAAATAATACTATTAATATAAATATTTGTATTAAGAATAATAAAATAATAATATTCATAATTATATTACATTATAGTAATCATTATTCAAAACAGTAATAATTTATTCTTCAATGGTCCTTATTTTAACCATAAGGATGATGATTATTGTTATAATATAATTTTAAATACACACTAATATTAAAGGGAAAGCTGCTCCGTTTGGGTCTCTAAACGTGTTTTGTATTGATGAGATCCATCCTGTTCATTCCCAGCAGGACGTCACCTCCTGCTGTGTGGATGGACCTTCCATCTAAAGAGTGAGTGTGTGTTGTGATGACTCAAACTAAACAGACACTCACACTTCTTTAGACCTGGTTTCAGCCTCCATCCTCCACCGTGCTCCACCCTGGGGGGAACAAAGAGAGAGCAGTTGAAACATTCACACTCATGATCTGCTGGATCATCACTTTGTACACAACATGAGTTACAGCCGCCTTGGTAAACCACTTCATCTAGCGGCTGGTTGAATCCTTGTAGGAGACACGGTCCCTGAGAGGTGAGCTGTCCTCTCCGTACCTGAGAGTGTCCAGTCTCCAGCGTGGATCCTCCAGTCCAGCAGAGAGCAGCGTAACTCCTGAGTCTCCTGGGTGATTGTAGCTCAGGTCCAGCTCTCTCAGATGGGAGGGGTTGGAGCTCAGAGCTGAGGCCAGAGAAGAACAGCCTTCCTGTGTGACCAGACAGCCAGACAACCTGCACACACACACACACACACACACACACACACACACACGAATATTCTTTATTATATCTTCTTTATTACAGTGTGGACTCCCCAGTCCAGCAGAGAGCAGCTTCACTCCTGAATCCTGCAGGTCGTTGGTACTCAGGTCCAGCTCTCTCAGACTGGAGGAGTTGGAGCTGAGAACTGAGGCCAGAGCTTCACAGCATCTCTCTGACAGATGACAGCCATTCAGCCTTCACACAACATCAACAGGAACATGTTAGGAACTGGGTTGAAAGGGCTAATTAGAATTGTTTCCTGGTATAATACCCAGTTGTTACTGGACTTCCTACTGAAGTGGTGCTGTTACTAATGGTTCACAATACAAATGTTGTGTAGTTTAGAAAATAAAATATTAAAATAGGCTCCCTCCTATAGCCTGCTCCCAGCTCATATGTTTTGAATATTATATTACTTTAATATTCGACTATATAATGTATATTGTATTGTAATACATGCTATTATTAAACTAACAGATATGTTTTGTAAATTATAGAACTTGAAATTGTACTTTTATGGATGTAAATCAAGATTCAAGATATTTATTTGTCATTGGCAACAAGTACAATATAATGCTTACTCCCCATTTGCTCCTGCAGTATGAATTTCAAACACACATAACTTTAACAATACTATTCACAATGAAAAGGACAATAAAAATAACAATAAAGTGACAAATGGGTGATATGTACACGTTTTAAATTGTACATAAAGCATATAAAAGCATTTTAAAGTGCCAGTAGTGCAGCAGCATCATGAATACAGTGCAGTACAGTAACTGTAATGAGTCCAGAAAGTCCAGCAAAGTATGATAGTGTAATGTTAATGACATGTTATGATAGTGTAATGTTAATGACATGTTATGATAGTGTAATGTTAATGACATGTTATGATAGTGTAATGTTAATGACATGTTATGATAGTGTAAAGTTAATGACATGTTATGATAGTGTAATGTTAATGACATGTTATGATAGTGTAATGGTAATGACATGATATGATAGTGTAATGTTAATGACATGTTATGATAGTGAAATGTTAACTACATGTTATGATAGTGTAATGTTAATGACATGTTATGATTGTGTAATGTAAATGACAATGTTATGATAGTGTAATGTTAATGACATGTTATGATAGTGTCATGTTAATGACAATGTTATGACAGTGTCATGTTAATGACAATGTCATGATAGTGTAATGTTAATGACATGTTATGACAGTGTAATGTTAATGACAATGTTATGATAGTGTAATGTTAATAACATTATATGACAGTGTAATGTTAATGACAATGTTATGATAGTGTACTGTTAATGACATGTTATGACAGTGTAATGTTAATGACAATGTTATGATCGTGTAATGTTATGATAGTGTCATGTTAATGACAATGTTATGATAGTGTAATGTTATGATAGTGTCATGTTAACGACAATGTTACGATAGTGTCATGTTAATGACAATGTTATGATAGTTTAAAGTTAATGACAATGTTATGATAGTTTAAAGTTAATGACAATGTTATAATAGTGTAATGTTAATGACATGTTATGATAATGTAATGTTAATGACAATGTTATTATAGTGTAATGTTAATGACAATGTTATGATAGTGTAATGTTAATGACATGTTATGACAGTGTAATGTTAATGACAATGTTATGATAGTGTAATGTTAATGACATGTTATGATAGTGTAATGTTAATGACAATGTTATGATAGTGTAATGTTAATGGCACTGTTATGATAGTGTAATGTTATGATAGTGTAATGTTAATGACATGTTATTATAGTGGAATGTTAATGACATGTTATGACAGTGTAATGTTAATGACATGTTATGATAGTGTAATGTTAATGACAATGTTATGATAGTGTAATGTTATGATAGTGTCATGTTAATGACAATGTTATGATAGTGTAATGTTATGATAGTGTCATGTTAATGACAATGTTACGACAGTGTCATGTTAATGACAATGTTATGATAGTGTAATGTTATGATAGTGTCATGTTAATGACAATGTTATGATAGTTTAAAGTTAATGACAATGTTATGATACTGTAATGGTAATGACTGGTTATGATAATGTAATGTTAATGACAATGTTATTATAGTGTAATGTTAATGACAATGTTATTATAGTGTAATGTTAATGACAATGTTATGATAGTGTAATGTTAATGACAATGTTATTATAGTGTAATGTTAATGACAATGTAATTATAGTGTAATGTTAATGACATGTTATGACAGTGTAATGTTAATGACAATGTTATGATAGTGTCATGTTAATGACAATGTTATGATAGTGGCAGCACTCCTAGCAGATCAGTAGGTCACTGCCTGTGGATATAAACTGTCCTTAAACCTGCTAGTCCTTGTACGGATGCTGCAGAACCAGCGACCAGACGGTAAGGGAGAAGAGATGGTACCCAGGGTGGTTGTGGTCCTTAGTGATGGAGATGGTCACCTGGTTCTAAAGAGCTCCTCAATGCATGGAATCAGTTGAATGTATTCTGATATCAAACCCTGTGCTGTAAGTGTTTGCTCATTGAGTCCAACTGACCTGAGAGTCTCCAGTGTACAGTGTGGACTCCCCAGTCCAGCAGAGAGCAGCTTCACTCCTGAATCCTGCAGGTGGTTGGTACTCAGGTCCAGCTCTCTCAGACTGGAGGAGTTGGAGCTGAGAACTGAGGCCAGAGCTTTACAGCATCTCTCTGACAGATGACAGCCATTCAGCCTTCACACAACATCAACAGGAACATGTTAGGAACTGGGTTGAAAGAACACAAGTCTTTTACTTCAATAATGAGCACAAGAGAAGTGTAGTCAATGTAAAAAATAGATATTTAAATGATAACAGTTAGCTGTCTAAAATATGTACAAATATTTAGCAAAGGTAATAATTAAAGTTTCCTTAAAATGGCACATTTTAAGGAAAAGGCTGTTGATAAACTTTTCTAACCAACTCTAAATTCCACCTTATTGTCTATGAGTAGAATAAGAATGTAATACAACATACACCTTAAACCACTATTAACAAACTCAGAATGTAACATGTCCTCATACTATCAGGATAACAACATCTTAAATATGTTACCTTATTTCTCTGAAAATGTATTATTTAGGAGTCTGAATTGATACTTTTATTGATGTAAATCAAGATTCAAGAGATTGATTTGCCATTGGCAACAAGTACAATAGAACGCTTACTCCTCATTCCCTCTTCGAGTATGAATTTATATACAACTATACTATAAAAATACTATACACAATAAAAATGACACTAGAAAAAACAATAAAGTGACTAATGGATGATAAGTACATGTTTTGAAATGTACATAAAGGATATAAAAGCATTTTAAAGTGCCAGTAGTGCACCAGCATCATGAATACAGTGCAGTGCAGTAACTGTAATGAGTCCAGAAAGTCCAGTGAAGTATGACAGAGTAATGTTAATGACATGTTATGATAGTGTAATGTTAATGACATGTTATGATAGTGTAATGTTAATGACATGTATAGTGGCTATTCCTTCACTTAATTATAGCCACTGCCCCAGCGATAGAAGAGTTGTTTTAACGCACCTTTGTTGTAGATCCGGACGCCGTGCGCATGTTCATTGTTTGGAAATAATAAACTCAAATATTTCAAACTCAAATATCCTACCAAAATGTTGTAGGCCAGCGCAATAGACAAACTATGTTCATGTGTGTGTGTTTGTGTGTGAAAGGTAGAAAGTAGATGATATATGTATGTGTATGTAGGTGATTCAAAATAGAAGATGGTTAAAAAACTGTGTTTGCTCTCCAACTAAAGCTACGACTCCATAATCCCGGTCCAAACATTTTCCACTTCCCTTTGTTAACTCGCACCACCCTGATTACTATGGGTGTGGCCAAGTTGCCAATCAATCGGTGGCCCAGCTGTCGATCAGCTGTCTATCAAATCAGTAGATCTGATATATAGTAGAACAAAACATGGGAAGTCTACAAATTATAATCATTCGTTTTTTAGGTAAACAAAAACGCTATTTGGCTCCTACAACATGTTATGATAGTGTAATGTTAATGACATGTTATGATAGTGCAATGTTAATGACATGTTATGATAGTGTAATGTTAATGACATGTTATGATAGTGTAATGTTAATGACATGTTATGATAGTGCAATGTTAATGACAATGTTATGATAGTGTAATGGTAATGACAATGTTATTATAGTTCAATGTTAATGACAATGTTATGATAGTGTAATGTTAATGACAATGTTATTATAGTGTAATGTTAATGACATGTTATGACAGTGTAATGTTAATGACATGTTATGATAGTGTAATGTTAATGACAATGGTATTATAGTGTAATGTTAATGACAATGTTATTATAGTGTAATGTTATGATCGTGTAATGTTATGATAGTGTCATGTTAATGACAATGTTATGATAGTGTAATGTTATGATAGTGTAATGTTAATGGCATGCTATAATAGTGTAATGTTAATGAAATGCTATAATAGTGTAATGTTAATGACATGTTATGATAGTGTAATGTTAATGACATGTTATGATAGTGTAATGTTAATGACATGCTATAATAGTGTAATGTTAATGACATGTTATGATAGTGTAATGTTAATGACATGTTATGATAGTGTAATGTTAATGACAATGTTATGATAGTGTAATGTTACTGACAATATTATGATAGTGTAATGTTAATGACAATGTTATGATAGTGTAATGTTAATGACAATGTTATGATAGTGTAAGGTTAATGACAACGTTATGGTAATGTAATGTTATTAACAATGTTATGATAGTGTCATGTTAATGACAATGTTATGATAGTGTAATGTTATGATAGTGTAATGTTAATGGCATGCTATAATAGTGTAATGTTAATGAAATGCTATAATAGTGTAATGTTAATGACATGTTATGATGACAGTGTAATGTTAATGACATGCTATAATAGTGTAATGGTAATGACAATGTTATTATAGTTCAATGTTAATGACAATGTTATGATAGTGTAATGTTAATGACAATGTTATTATAGTGTAATGTTAATGACAATGTTATTATAGTGTAATGTTAATGACATGTTATGACAGTGTAATGTTAATGACATGTTATGATAGTGTAATGTTAATGACAATGTTATTATAGTGTAATGTTAATGACATGTTATGACAGTGTAATGTTAATGACATGTTATGATAGTGTAATGTTAATGACATGTTATGATAGAGTAATGTTAATGACAATGTTATGATCGTGTAATGTTATGATAGTGTCATGTTAATGACAATGTTATGATAGTGTAATGTTATGATAGTGTAATGTTAATGGCATGCTATAATAGTGTAATGTTAATGAAATGCTATAATAGTGTAATGTTAATGACATGTTATGATAGTGTAATTTTAATGACATGTTATGATAGTGTAATGTTAATGACATATTATGATAGTGTAATGTTAATGACAATATTATGATAGTGTAATGTTAATGACAATGTTATGATAGTGTAATGTTAATGACAATGTTATGATAGTGTAATGTTAATGACAACGTTATGGTAATGTAATGTTATTGACAATGTTATGATAGTGTAATGTTAATGACAATGTTATGATAGTGTAATGTTAATGACATCTTATGACAGTGTAATGTTAATGACAATGTTATGATAGTGTAATGTTAATGACAATGTTATGAAAGTGTAATGTTAATGACAATGTTATGATAGTGTAATGTTAATGACAATGTTATGATAGTGTAATGTTAATGACAATGTTATGATAGTGTAATGTTAATGACAATGTTATGATAGTGTAATGTTAATGACATGTTATGATAGTGTAATGTTAATGACATGTTATGATAGTGTAATGCTAATGACAATGTTATGATAGTGTAATGTTAATGACAATGTTATGATAGTTTAAAGTTAATGACAATGTTATGAAAGTGTAATGGTAATGACATGTTATGATAATGTAATGTTAATGACAATGTTATTATAGTGTAATGTTAATGACAATGTTATGATAGTGTAATGTTAATGACAATGTTATGATAGTGTAATGTTAATGACAATGTTATTATAGTGTAATGTTAATGACAATGTTATTATAGTGTAATGTTAATGACAATGTTATGATAGTTTAATGTTAATAACATGTTATGACAGTGTAATGTTAATGACAATGTTATGATAGTGTTATGTTAATGACAATGTTATTATAGTGTAATGTTAATGACAATGTTATGACAGTGTAATGTTAATGACATGTTATGACAGTGTAATGTTAATGACAATGTTATGATAGTGTGATGTTAATGACAATGTTATGATAGTGTAATGTTAAAACATGTTATGACAGTGTAATGTTAATGACAATGTTATGATAGTGTAATGTTAATGACAATGTTATGATAGTTTAATGTTAATGACATGTTATGACAGTATAATGTTAATGACAATGTTATGACCGTGTAATGTTATGATAGTGTCATGTTAATGACAATGTTATGATAGTGTAATGTTATGATAGTGTCATGTTAATGACAATGTTACGATAGTGTCATGTTAATGACAATGTTATGATATTGTAATGTTATGATAGTGTCATGTTAATGACAATGTTACGATAGTGTCATGCTAATGATAATGTTATGATAGTTTAAAGTTAATGACAATGTTATGATAGTGTAATTGTAATGACATGTTATGATAATGTAATGTTAATGACAATGTTATTATAGTGTAATGTTAATGACAATGTTATTATAGTTGTAGGAGCCAATTCTTTATATTCTATTTATTTATTTATTGGCCTTACCAGGTGGTGTGTGTCTACTAATGGCTGCAGTGTACTCAACCCCCTGCAGGTCTCTATATAAGGAGAGGTGCATCACGCTAGGGGGCGTGACAGACTGAGAAGCATACAGTCTTTAGACCTTGCTTGCGTACGGGAGTGTTATTTTGTCTATTTAATTACGTTGCAAGTTTTCTGAATCTCTGTAAAGAAGAAAATAAATTATCTTTAATTTCAAACCCAAACAAACCTGGAGTGGACATTATATTCTTCCATCTGCAACAAGCGTCAAGAATGTTTCAGTCTGTCCAAGAGTGACACACACATTAGGGAAACTTCGTGTTTTAACAAAAGGACAAGTGGTCACTACAATAGTGTAATGTTAATGACAATGTTATGATAGTGTAATGTTAATGACAGTGATATTATAGTGTAATGTTAATGACATGTTATAACAGTGTAATGTTAATGACAATGTTATGATAGTGTCATGTTAATGACAATGTTATGATAGTGGCAGCACTCCTAGCAGTTCAGTAGGTCACTGCCTGTGGATATAAACTGTCCTTAAACCTGCTAGTCCTTGTACGGATGCTGCAGAACCAGCGACCAGACGGTAGGGGAGAAGAGATGGTACCCAGGGTGGTTATGGTCCTTAGTGATGGAGATGGTCACCTGGTTCTAAAGAGCTCCTCAATGCATGGAATCAGTTGAATGTATTCTGATATCAAACCCTGTGCTGTAAGTGTTTGCTCATTGAGTCCAACTGACCTGAGAGTCTCCAGTGTACAGTGTGGACTCCCCAGTCCAGCAGAGAGCAGCTTCACTCCTGAATCCTGCAGGTCGTTGGTACTCAGGTCCAGCTCTCTCAGACTGGAGGAGTTGGAGCTGAGAACTGAGGCCAGAGCTTCACAGCATCTCTCTGACAGATGACAGCCATTCAGCCTTCACACAACATCAACAGGAACATGTTAGGAACTGGGTTGAAAGAACACAAGTCTTTTACTTCAATAATGAGCACAAGAGAAGTGTAGTCAATGTAAAAAATTGATATTTAAATGATAACAGTTAGCTGTCTAAAATATGTACAAATATTTAGCAAAGGTAATAATTAAAGTTTGGCTGTTGATAAACTTTTCTAACCAACTCTAAATTCCACCTTATTGTCTATGAGTAGAATATGAATGTAATACAACATACACCTTAAACCACTATTAACAAACTCAGAATGTAACATGTCCTCATACTATCAGGGCAACAACATCTTAAATATGTTACCTTATTTCTCTGAAAATGTATTATTTAGGAGTCTGAATTGATACTTTTATTGATGTAAATCAAGATTCAAGAGATTTATTTGCCATTGGCAACAAGTACAATAGAACGCTTACTCCTCATTCCCTCCCTGAGTATGAATTTATATACAACTATACTATAAAAATACTATACACAATAAAAATGACAATATAAATAACAATAAAGTGACTAATGGATGATATGTACATGTTTTGAAATGTACATAAAGGATATAAAAGCATTTTAAAGTGCCAGTAGTGCAGCAGCATCATGAATACAGTGCAGTGCAGTAACTGTAATGAGTCCAGAAAGTCCAGTGAAGTATGACAGAGTAATGTTAATGACATGTTATGATAGGGTAATGTTAATGACATGTTATAATAGTGTAATGTTAATGACAATGTTATGATAGTGTAATGTTAATGACAATGTTATGATAGTGTAATGTTAATGACATGCTATAATAGTGTAATGTTAATGACATGTTATGATAGTGTAATGTTAATGACATGTTATGATAGTGTAATGTTAATGACATGTTATGATAGTGTAATGTTAATGACATGTTATGATAGTGTAATGTTAATGACATGTTATGATAGTGCAATGTTAATGAAATGTTATGATAGTGTAATGTTAATGACAATGTTATGATAGTGTAATGGTAATGACAATGTTATGATAGTGTAATGTTAATGACATGTTATGACAGTGTAATGTTAATGACATGTTATGATAGTGTAATGTTAATGACAATGTTATGACTGTGTAATGTTGATGACAATGTTATTATAGTGTAATGTTAATGACATGTTATGACAGTGTAATGTTAATGACATGTTATGATAGTGTAATGTTAATGACATGTTATGATAGTGTAATGTTAATGACAATGTTATGATCGTGTAATGATATGATAGTGTCATGTTAATGACAATGTTATGATAGTGTAATGTTATGATAGTGTAATGTTAATGGCATGCTATAATAGTGTAATGTTAATGAAATGCTATAATAGTGTAATGTTAATGACATGTTATGATAGTGTAATGTTAATGACATGTTATGATAGTGTAATGTTAATGACATGCTATAATAGTGTAATGTTAATGACATGTTATGATTGTGTAATGTTAATGACATGTTATGATAGTGTAATGTTAATGACAATGTTATGACAGTGTAATGTTACTGACAATATTATGATAGTGTAATGTTAATGACAATGTTATGATAGTGTAATGTTAATGACAATGTTATGATAGTGTAATGTTATTGACAATGTTATGATAGTGTAATGTTAATGACAATGTTATGATAGTGTAATGTTAATGACAATGTTATGATAGTGTAATGTTACTGACAATGTTATGATAGTGTAATGTTAATGACAATGTTATATAGTGTAATGTTAATGACAATGTTATGAAAGTGTAATGTTAATGACAACGTTATGGTATTGTAATGTTATTGACAATGTTATGATAGTGTAATGTTAATGACAATGTTATATAGTGTAATGTTAATGACATCTTATGACAGTGTAATGTTAATTACAATGTAATTATAGTGTAATGTTAATGACATGTTATGATAGTGTAATGTTAATGACAATGTTATGATAGTGTAATGTTAGTGATAATGTTATGATAGTGTAATGTTAATGACAATGTTATGATAGTGTAATGTTAATAACAATGTTATGATAGTGTAATGTTAATGACAATGTTATGATAGTTTAAAGTTAATGACAATGTTATGATAGTGTAATGGTAATGACATGTTATGATAATGTAATGTTAATGACAATGTTATTATAGTGTAATGTTAATGACAATGTTATAATAGTGTAATGTTAATGACAATGTTATGATAGTGTAATGTTAATGACAATGTTATGATAGTGTAATTTTAATGAAAATGTTATGATAGTTTAAAGTTAATGACAATGTTATGATAGAGTAATGGTAATGACATGTTATGATAATGTAATGTTAATGACAATGTTATGACAGTGTAATGTTAATGACAATGTTATTATAGTGTAATTATAATGACAATGTTATGATAGTGTAATGTTAATGACAATGTTATTATAGTGTAATGTTAATGACAATGTTATGATAGTGTAATGTTAATGACATGTTATGACAGTGTAATGTTAATGACAATGTTATGATAGTGTGATGTTAATGACAATGTTATGATAGTGTAATGTTAATAACATGTTATGACAGTGTAATGTTAATGACATGTTATGACAGTGTAATGTTAATGACAATGTTATGATAGTTTAATGTTAATGACATGTTCTGACAGTATAATGTTAATGACATGTTATGATAATGTAATGTTAATGACATGTTATGACAGTGTAATGTTAATGACAATGTTATGACCGTGTAATGTTATGATAATGTCATGTTGATGACAATGTTATGATAGTGTCACGTTAATGACAATGTTACGATAGTGTCATGTTAATGACAATGTTATGATATTGTAATGTTATGATAGTGTCATGTTAATGACAATGTTACGATAGTGTCATGCTAATGACAATGTTATGATAGTTTAAAGTTAATGACAATGTTATGATAGTGTAATGGTAATGACATGTTATGATAATGTAATGTTAATGACAATGTTATTATAGTGTAATGTTAATGACAATGTTATTATAGTTGTAGGAGCCAATTCTTTATATTCTATTTATTTATTTATTGGCCTTACCAGGTGGTGTGTGTATACTAATGGCTGCAGTGTACTCAACCCCCTGCAGGTCTCTATATAAGGAGAGGCGCATCACGCTAGGGGGCGTGACAGACTGAGAAGCATACAGTCTTTAGACCTTGCTTGCGTACGGGAGTGTTATTTTGTCTATTTAATTACGTTGCAAGTTTTCTGAATCTCTGTAAAGAAGAAAATAAATCATCTTTAATTTCAAACCCAAACAAACCTGGAGTGGACATTATATTCTTCCATCTGCAACAAGCGTCAAGAATGTTTCAGTCTGTCCAAGAGTGACACACACATTAGGGAAACTTCGTGTTTTAACAAAAGGACAAGTGGTCACTACAATAGTATAATGTTAATGACAATGTTATGATAGTGTAATGTTAATGACAATGTTATTATAGTGTAATGTTAATGACAATATTATTATAGTGCAATGTTAATGACATGTTATGACAGTGTAATGTTAATGACAATGTTATGATAGTGTCATGTTAATGACAATGTTATGATAGTGGCAGCACTCCTAGCAGTTCAGTAGGTCACTGCCTGTGGATATAAACTGTCCTTAAACCTGGTAGTCCTTGTACGGATGCTGCAGAACCAGCAACCAGACGGTAGGGGAGAAGAGATGGTACCCAGGGTGGTGTGGTCCTTAGTGATGGAGATGGTCACCTGGTTCTAAAGAGCTCCTCAATGCATGGAATCAGTTGAATGTATTCTGATATCAAACCCTGTGCTGTAAGTGTTTGCTCATTGAGTCCAACTGACCTGAGAGTCTCCAGTGTACAGTGTGGACTCCCCAGTCCAGCAGAGAGCAGCTTCACTCCTGAATCCTGCAGGTCGTTGGTACTCAGGTCCAGCTCTCTCAGACTGGAGGAGTTGGAGCTGAGAACTGAGGCCAGAGCTTCACAGCATCTCTCTGACAGACGACAGCCATTCAGCCTTCACACAACATCAACAGGAACATGTTAGGAACTGTGTTGAAAGAACACAAGTCTTTTACTTCAATAATGAGCACAAGAGAAGTGTAGTCAATGTAAAAAATAGATATTTAAATGATAACAGTTAGCTGTCTAAAATATGTACAAATATTTAGCAAAGGTAATAATTAAAGTTTCCTTAAAATGGCACATTTTAAGGAAAAGGCTGTTGATAAACTTTTCTAACCAACTCTAAATTCCACCTTATTGTCTATGAGTAGAATATGAATGTAATACAACATACACCTTAAACCACTATTAACAAACTCAGAATTTAACATGTCCTCATACTATCAGGGCAACAACATCTTAAATATGTTACCTTATTTCTCTGAAAATGTATTATTTAGGAGTCTGAATTGATACTTTTATGGATGTAAATCAAGATTCAAGAGATTGATTTGCCATTGGCAACAAGTACAATAGAACGCTTACTCCTCATTCCTTCCCTGAGTATGAATTTATATACAACTATACTATAAAAATACTATACACAATAAAAATGACACTAGAAAAAACAATAAAGTGACTAATGGATGATATGTACATGTTTTGAAATGTACATAAAGGATATAAAAGCATTTTAAAGTGCCAGTAGTGCAGCAGCATCATGAATACAGTGCAGTGCAGTAACTGTAATGAGTCCAGAAAGTCCAGTGAAGTATGACAGAGTAATGTTAATGACATGTTATGATAGTGTAATGTTAATGACATGTTATGATAGTGTAATGTTAATGACATGCTATGATAGTGTAATGTTAATGACATGTTATGATAGTGTAATGTTAATGACATGTTATGATAGTGTAATGTTAATGACATGTTATGATAGTGTAATGTTAATGACATGTTATGATAGTGTAATGTTAATGACATGTTATGCTAGTGTAATGTTAATGACAATGTTATGATAGTGTAATGTTAATGACAATGTTATGATAGTGTAATGTTAATGACATGTTATGATAGTGTAATGTTAATGACATGTTATAATAGTGTAATGTTAATGACATGTTATGATAGTGTAATGTTAATGAAATGTTATGATAGTGTAATGTTAATGACAATGTTATGATAGTGTAATGGTAATGACAATGTTATTATAGTGTAATGTTAATGACAATGTTATGATAGTGTAATGTTAATGACAATGTTATTATAGTGTAATGTTAATGACAATGTTATTATAGTGTAATGTTAATGACATGTTATGACAGTGTAATGTTAATGACATCTTATGATAGTGTAATGTTAATGACAATGTTATGACAGTGTAATGTTAATGACAATGTTATTATAGTGTAATGTTAATGACATGTTATGACAGTGTAATGTTAATGACATGTTATGATAGTGTAATGTTAATGACATGTTATGATAGAGTAATGTTAATGACAATGTTATGATCGTGTAATGTTATGATAGTGTCATGTTAATGACAATGTTATGATAGTGTAATGTTATGATAGTGTAATGTTAATGGCATGCTATAATAGTGTAATGTTAATGAAATGCTATAATAGTGTAATGTTAATGACATGTTATGATAGTGTAATGTTAATGACATGTTATGATAGTGTAATGTTAATGACATGCTATAATAGTGAAATGTTAATGACATGTTATGATAGTGTAATGTTAATGACATGTTATGATAGTGTAATGTTAATGACAATGTTATGATAGTGTAATGTTACTGACAATATTATGATAGTGTAATGTTAATGACAATGTTATGATAGTGTAATGTTAATGACAACGTTATGGTAATGAATGTTATTGACAATGTTATGATAGTGTAATGTTAATGACAATGTTATGATAGTGTAATGTTAATGACATCTTATGACAGTGTAATGTTAATGACAATGTTATGATAGTGTAATGTTAATGACAATGTTATGATAGTATAATGTTAATGACAACGTTATGATAGTGTAATGTTAATGACAACGTTATGGTAATGTAATGTTATTGACAATGTTATGATAGTGTAATATTAATGACAATGTTATGATAGTGTAATGTTAGTGATAATGTTATGAAAGTGTAATGTTAATTACAATGCTATGATAGTGTAATGTTAATGACAATGTTATGATAGTGTAATGTTAATGACAATGTTATGATAGTGTAATGTTAATGACATGTTATGACAGTGCTAGCACTCCTAGCAGTTCAGTAGGTCACTGTCTGTGGATATAAACTGTCCTAAACCTGGTAGTCATTGTACGGATGCTGCAGAACCAGCAACCAGACGGTAGGGGAGAAGAGATGGTACCCAGGGTGGTTGTGGTCCTTAGTGATGGAGATGGTCACCTGGTTCTAAAGATCTCCTCAATGCATGGAATCAGTTGAATGTCTTCTGATATCAAACCCTGTGCTGTAAGTGTTTGCTCATTGAGTCCAACTGACCTGAGAGTCTCCAGTGTACAGTGTGGACTCCCCAGTCCAGCAGAGAGCAGCTTCACTCCTGAATCCTGCAGGTCGTTGGTACTCAGGTCCAGCTCTCTCAGACTGGAGGAGTTGGAGCTGATAACTGAGGCCAGAGCTTCACAGCATCTCTCTGACAGATGACAGCCATTCAACCTTCACACAACATCAACAGGAACATGTTATTAACTGGGTTGAAAGAACACAAGTCTTTTACTTCAATAATGAACACAAGAAAAGTGTAGTCAATGTAAAAAATAGATATTTAAATGATACCAGTTAGCTGTCTAAAATATGTACAAATATTCAGCAAAGGTAATAATTAAAGTTTCCTTAAAAAGGCACATTTTAAGGAAAAGGTTGTTGATAACCTTTACTAACCAACTCTAAATTCCACCTTACTGTCTATGAGTAGAATATGAATGTAATACAACATACACCTTGAACAACCGTTAACAAACTCAGAATGTAACATGTCCTCATACTATCAGGATAACAACATCTTAAATATGTTACCTTATTTCTCTGAAAATGTATTATTTAGGAGTCTGAATTTATACTTTTATGGATGTAAATCAAGATTCAAGAGATTTATTTGCCATTGGCAACAAGTACAATAGAACGCTTACTCCTCATTCCCTCTTCGAGTATGAATTTATATACAACTATACTATAAAAATACTATACATGATAAAAATGACAATAGAAAAAACAATAAAGTGACTAATGGATGATATGTACATGTTTTGAATTGTACATAAAACATATAAAAGCATTTTAAAGTGCCAGTAGTGCAGCAGCATCATGAATACAGTGCAGTACAGTAACTGTGATGAGTCCAGAAAGTCCAGCAAAGTATGACAGAGTAATGTTAATGACAATGTTATGATAGTGTAATGTTAATGACATGTTATGATAGTGTAATGTTAATGACAATGTTATGATAGTGTTATGTTAATGACATGTTATGATAGAGTAATGTTAATGACATGTTATGATAGTGTAATGTTAATGACATGTTATGATAGTGTAATGTTAATGACATGTTATAATAGGGTAATGTTAATGACATGTTATGATAGTGTAATGTTAATGACATGTTATGATAGTGTAATGTTAATGACATGTTATGATAGTGTAATGTTAATGACATGTTATGATAGGGTAATGTTAATGACATGTTATGACAGTGTAATGTTAATGACATGTTATGCTAGTGTAATGTTAATGACATGTTATGATAGTGTAATGTTAATGACAATGTTATAATAGTGTAATGTTAATGACATGTTATGATAGTGTAATGTTAATGAAATGTTATGATAGTGTAATGTTAATGACATGTTATAATAGTGTAATGTTAATGACAATGTTATGATAGTGTAATGTTAATGACAATGTTATTATAGTGTAATGTTATGATAGTGTTGTAGGGGACAACGGGTATGGACAATATAATTCACATCCGGTGTTGGGTGATGCACAAGGGTATGTGCCTTTAAGGGAGGATGACGTTGTTGAGTGGGGGGGGAGCAACCGGGGTGACGTCAAGTCAAGTCAAGTCAAGTCAAGTTTATTGTCACTTCACAGTTTACAGTTTAGTATAAAGCAGTGATGTGAAATTCTTGTGTGCAATACCCGACGACAGACAGCAGTTATAAAATAAGATAAAATAAAAATAGATAAAAATAGATAAAAATAGAATAAAAAATAGAATAAAAAATAGAATAGGAATATAAAATAAAAATAAAAAATGCAATTTATAAAATGCAAAAATCAGCACAGAAAAGAGCAATATATATATATAAATCAATGTAATAAAATATACATTGTTATATGTTATACGCCCTTGTTCAGCAGCCTGATGGCCTGACTGTGGAAGCTATCTCTAAGCCTATTTGTACGACACTTGATACTGCGGTATCGCCTGCCTGACGGTAATAGTGAGTAAAGTTCGTGGCTGGGGTGGGCAATGTCTTTTATAATTCTTTTGGCCTTGGCCACGCACCGCTGGTTGTAAATGTCCAGGAGGGAGGGGAGCTCACCTCCAACGATATACTGGGCCGTCCGCACCACCCTTTGAAGCGCTCTGCGCTCGAGTGCCGTGCAGTTCCCGTACCAGGCGGTGATACACCCTGTCAGAACACTCTCGATGGTGCCGTTGTAGAATGTTCTCAGGATGCGGGGGCCCATGCTGAATTTCTTCAGACGCCTGAGAAAATACAGGCGTTGTTGGGCCTTTTTCACCACGTGTGTGGTGTGCGTGGACCATGTGAGGTCCTCGGAGATGTGCACGCCGAGGAACTTGAAGCTGCTGACCCGCTCTACTGCAACGCCGTCGATGGAGATAGGGCTGTGCTCTCCCCTCTGCCTCCTGAAGTCCACGATCAGCTCCTTGGTCTTCTTGACGTTGAGGGCGAGGCTGTTCTCCTGGCACCACTGCTCCAGCGATCCGACCTCCTCCCTGTAGGCTGTCTCGTCGTCGCCGGCGATCAGGCCCATCACTGTCGTGTCGTCAGCAAACTTGACGATGACGTTGGAGCTGTGCATAGCCATGCAGTCGTGGGTGTAGAGGGAGTAGAGGAGAGGGCTCAGCACGCATCCCTGGGGGGCTCCCGTGTTGAGGGTCAGTGGCTCTGATGTGGTGCTGCCCATCCTCACCACCTGGCGGCGGTCCGACAGGAGGTTCAGTATCCAGCTGCACATGGATGGGGGTACGCCTAGACCTCTCAGCTTGGTGTCGAGCTTGGCAGGAACTATTGTGTTGAATGCTGAGCTGTAGTCCACAAACAGCATTCGCACATAACAGTTCTTCCCCTCCAGGTGGGAAAGGGCAGTGTGGAGAGCCATGGCAATTGCGTCGTCCGTGGATCTATTTTGACGATATGCAAATTGCCATGGGTCCAGCGTGGTAGGTAACACGGAGCAAATAAAGTCCTTGACCAACCTCTCGAAGCATTTGCTAACGATCGAGGTGAGGGCCACAGGTCTGTAGTCATTCAGGCATGTTACCTTGGTTTGTTTGGGGACAGGCACGATGGTGGATATCTTGAAGACCGCGGGGACAACAGCCTGGGACAGGGAGAGGTTGAAGATGTCTGCAAAGACTCCTGCCAACTGGTCTGCGCATGCTCTGAGGACGCGGCCCGGGATGTCGTCGGGGCCTGCCGCCTTACGGATGTTCAGCCGCTTAAAGGTGCGGCGCACATCCGCCTCCGAGATGCGCAGCTGGCTGGTCTCCCCAGTCGGTGCTGGCTTCGGCGGGCTGCCGTTTACGTCGAACCGAGCAAAAAATGTATTTAGCTCTCCTGGGAGGGAGGTAGAGGAGTTCTCTACACAACTGGTTCTCCCTCTGAAGTTCGTTATCTTCTGCAGCCCCTGCCACATACCCCTCGCATCGTGTTTCTTGAATTTATCTTCCACTCTGTCCTTATACTCCCGCTTGGCAGTGACGATGGTCTTACGGAGGTCGTAACGGGCTCTCGTATATTCCTCCGTATTCCCGGAACCAAAGGCGGCGTTACGCGCATGTAGGGCAGCGCGAACATCGCCGTTAATCCACGGTTTCTGGTTGGGATATATCCGAACCGACTTGGTCGGAACAACGTCATCTATGCACTTCTTGATGAACCCGGTGACCGACGACGCGTACTCGTTGATGTTATTGTCCGAGGCAACGCGGAACATGTGCCAGTCAGCGTGATCAAAACAATCCTGCAGCGTAGAATCTGATTGGTCCGACCAGCATTGGACCTCCCTCACAGCGATCGGTTGCTGCTTCAGTCTCTGCCTATAGGCGGGGAGTAGCTGGATAGAGCGGTGATCTGATTTGCCGAACGGTGGGCGGAGGAGGGCCTTGTAGCCATCACGGAAGGGAGTGTAGCAGTGGTCGAGGATCCGCTCGCCCCGTGTGTTGCTCTTTATGTGTTGGTAGAACTTCGGGAGAACCTTCTTCAGGTTCGCCTTGTTGAAGTCCCCCGCTACGATGAGAGCAGCTTCGGGGTGGGCCGACTCCTGTTCGCTGATAGCCCCGTACAGTTCCTTCAGCGCTGTGTCCGTGTTGGCTTGTGGGGGAATGTAAACAGCGGTCACGGTTACCGCTGTAAACTCCCGAGGTAGCCAGTATGGACGGCACATAAGCATCAGGTACTCCAGGTCCGGGGAACAGAAAGACTTGAGGGGATGTACATGACTTTGGTTGCACCAAGATCTGTTTATCATGAGACATACCCCCCCTCCGCGATCTTTACCGGAGAGAGCCTTTGTTCTGTCCGCCCGGTGTACGGAAAATCCCGTCGGCTCGATAGCTGCGTCGGTAACCCCCTCCGACATCCATGTCTCCGTAAGGCAGATAATGCAATTGTCCCTAGTTTCCCGGTGGAATTGAATACGAGCCTGTAGTTCGCTTAACTTATTGTCCAGAGACTGTACATTAGCCAGTAGAATGGTGGGTAGTGGGGGGCGATCGGATCGACATCTCAGCCTGACTAGCACGCCGGCTCGCTTCCCTCGCTTCCTCCGGCGACGCTTGCGCGTAATCGTGCCCAAAATGGACGGAGATAATCCAGCTGTGACTTCGGGCGGGACGTCCGAGTCGAAAGAATGAAAAAACTCCGGTAGGCGGCGAGCAACTGTCGATCTGATCTCCCAAAGTGTGCAGAAGTTATAAGTGAACTTGCTGCTAACATCCTGAACTAAAAAAGTTGCAATAAAAAGAATAAATAACAAAAAACTGCGTCGTCGTGCGGGAGCTCGCGACACGGCAGCCATCTCGTACGGCGCCATACTCCATACTCCATACTCCATACTCGTGTTGACGTATTGGGGATAAATAAGGAAGTGGAAAATAAAGAAAGGACCGCAGTGTCTCGCAACTAAACTATCGCCTGGCAGTCCTTTTGTTCCGCACTCCTACATTGGTGACCTTGACGTGATGCGGTGCCCCAGGAAATCAATTACCGGCAGTCCAAACTGGCACTTCGCTGGGTTTACAATTAGCCCATGCTGACTTAGGCGCTCGAACAGTGTGTGGAGATGAGCCATGTGCTCACCCTTTGAGGAGCTGGCGATGAGGATGTCGTCTAAGTACGTGAACAGGAACGGCAGGTCCCTTAACACGCTGTCCATAAGGCGCTGAAATGCCTGGGCAGCGTTCTTAAGTCCAAAAGGCATTCGGAGGAACACGAAGAGCCCAAACGGAGTGATTACCGCGGTCTTCGGAATGTCCTGTGTTTGTACTGGAACCTGGTGATAACCACGAACCAGGTCCACTTTAGAAAAAATAGCTTTCCCCGCTAGGCAAGCTGAAAAGTCCTGAATGTGCGGTATGGGGTAGCGGTCAGGGGTCGTAGCCTCATTTAGGCGCCGATAATCACCACACGGACGCCAACCCCCGGTGGCCTTTGGCACCATATGGAGCGGCGAAGCCCAAGGGCTATTGGACCGTCGCACAATACCGAGGCTCTCCATCGCCCCAAACTCAGCCTTAGCAATAGCCAGCTTGCCTGGGTCCAGGCGTCGTGCACGGGCATATACTGGCGGGCGCGCAGTCGGTACGTAATGTTCCACCCCGTGCTTAACTGTAGCTGCTGAAAAGGTGGGCATCGTAAGGGCTGGAACTCAGCCAGCATGCGAGAAAACTCAGAGGTAGTGAGTGTACTGGACAGCCTTGAAGAGCCACAGCTACTGAGTTGACATGGAAAATAACTAAAAGTCTCTGCGCTGACCAAACGCCGGTTTTTAACATCCACCAGAAGACCATTAGCACACAGAAAATCAGCGCCCAACAATGGGTTAGACACCTTGGCAGTAACAAATGTCCATGAGAACCGCTGCTCCTCAAAACACAATGTCACAACCCGTTCACCATAGGTTTGTATTGGACTACCGTTGGCCGCTTCTAGTGGTGCCCCCCGTACCCCCGCTTGTATATCCAGACTTGATGCCGGCAAAACGCTCACAGTAGCCCCCGTGTCGCATAGAAAACGCCGTCCTGACAGTGTGTCTCTGATGAACAATAAACTGCCTTCATGGCCAACACTCATGGCAGCTAGCGGGTGCTGGCCTTCCAGTTTCCCGACAAATTTGCATGGGGGTAGTTGCATGGTGGTAGGCATCTTCTAGCTTTAGCGCCATATTGTGCATGGTAGAAACACATGCCCGTGGTGTTTTGCTTCCTTGGAGGGTAGGGGGCTCTGGCCAGGGCAGCAGCCACAGCAGGTGATGCAGAGTCATCAACCTGGTACCCCACATTAGCCACTTTACCATGTTGTGTAGCAGCGAGAACTGCATCAGCCTCTTTAGCCAATGCACGATAGTCTGTAATGTGAGTATTGGCCAAAGCGGACCGAACTTGCCCTGGTAGCTGCTGTAGGAATATCTCTCTGAAGATGAAACACGGCTTGTGGTCGCCTGGTAGTAGAGCCAACATCCGATCCATCAGCTCCGATGGTTTAGCATCGCCCAGCCCCGGCAGAGACAGTAGTTGACGTGCCCGCTCAGACTCAGTCAGCCCGAAAGTCTCTAGTAGGACACCTTTCAGTGTTTCATACGAGTCCTCTGGAGGGTTCACGAGCAGATGCGCTACTCTGGACACGGTAACGCTGCCGAGGGCGGACACCACGTAATAGTATTTGGTCTCCTCATCTGTGATCCTCCGTATGGCGAACTGCACCTCTGCCTGCGCGAACCAAACGGCAGCCTGCTGCTCCCAAAACTCAGGTAGCTTAATAGCTACAGCGTTTGTGCTCATGTTGAATAAAAATAATAATAAAAAAAATTAAAAATTAAAAATTAAAAAATATTAATAAATAAGTAAGTCCTTGGAAGCGTCCAAAAACGAACGTCAGGGTCACCAATGTAGGAGTGCGGAACAAAAGGACTGCCAGGCGATAGTTTAGTTGCGAGACACTGCGGTCCTTTCTTTCTTTCACAAACCTCTGGCATTTGCCATGGCCAAGGTTTCAGAGCCATGGTCCGCTCGCCAGCAACGCCAGTTGTCCGCCATCTCAGAGTTTACTACAGATATCCAACATATTCCCGGGAAGAACAACCCTGTCGCCGACTGCCTCTCTCGGGCTATCATCAGTACGGTCCACCTCGGCATTCATTATGCATGTATGGCAGCCGATCAGCTTTCCGACAAGGACGTCCAGGATTGTAAGGCCACGGATACAGGCCTACAGTTGGTGGACATTCCTTTTGATGACACTGGTTCCACACTCCTCTGTGACATTTCACTTGGGCAGCCGCGCCCTGTGGTCCCTGCCGCTTGGAGGAGGCGGGTTTTCGATGCTCTCCACTGCCTTTCCCACCCGGGCAGGAAAGCATCACAGCAGTTGGTGACAGCCAAATTCGTCTGGCACGGACTTAAAAGAGATGTGCGAGATTGGGCTAATGCTTGTGTGGAGTGTCAACGGGCCAAGGTGCACCGACACACCAAGGCCCCATTAACCCCTTTCAAGGTGCCCGAAAGGCGGTTTGATCATGTGCATGTGGACTTGGTTGGTCCTCTGCCGCCTTCTCGCGGTTGCACCTACCGCCTTACCATGGTTGACAGGACGACACGTTGGCCAGAGGCAGTTCCACTGGTTTCCACTACATCTGCGGACGTGGCACGAGCATTCATCGGCACCTGGGTTGCCCGTTTTGGTGCCCCATCGGACATAACCTCGGACCGAGGGCCTCAGTTCACATCGGAACTCTGGAGTGCAGTGGCCCAGGGTCTCGGGGTGAAGCTGCACCGCACAACTGCTTATCACCCTCAAGCCAATGGACTGTGTGAGAGGTTTCATAGGTCAATGAAGGCCGCATTTAGGGCCAGTCTCCGAGACAGTGGGTGGGTTGACCAACTTCCGTGGGTCATGCTAGGCCTCCGATCAGCCCCTAAGGAAGACCTTCAGGCTTCCTCAGCTGAACTGGTTTATGGGCAGCCATTGCGAGTCCCCGGGGATTTCATCCCCAACACCACAACGCCTTGGTCTGCCGGCCGGCAACGATCCTCCTTCCTGGACAATGCCAAGGTGTTTCTGCCTGTGCCCACATCGCAGCACCGGTTGCCGCAGGCGTATTTGCCACCTAATCTGCACACAGCAGAGTACGTTTTTGTCCGGCATGATGCCCATCGGTCGCCGCTACAGCCACCTTATGATTTTGGAGACGGGGGAGAAATCGTTCTTGGTTGACATAGGAGGGAAACCGGACCACATCTCAGTGGATCGTCTAAAACCAGCACATGTGGACCTGGATCATCCGGTTCCTGTGGCTCAGCCGCCGAGGCGCGGCCGCCCCCCGACCGTCAAAACCTCAGACCACCCTCCGGTGGCTACGGGTTCCCCCACGACGCAGGGGTTGCCTCTGGCCGTCAAGTCCTCCGATCACCCTCTGGTGGTCACTGGTCCCGTCGCAACACGGACACTGGACACCCGCAGCCGTTTCGGCAGGATTATCCGGGGTCCGCAACGGCTTATACAGCCTGTTCTTGTGAATTCTGGGGGGGCGCAGGTAGGGGACAACGGGTATGGACAATATAATTCACATCTGGTGTTGGGTGATGCACAAGGGTATGTACCTTTAAGGGAGCATGACGTTGTTGACGGGGGGGGGAGCAACCGGGGTGACGTGTTGACGTATTGGGGATAAATAAGGAAGTGGAAAATAAAGAAAGGACCGCAGTGTCTCGCAGCTAAACTATCGCCTGGTAGTCCTTTTGTTCCGCAGTGTCATGTTCCACAGTGTCATGTTAATGACAATGTTATGATAGTGTAATGTTATGATAGTGTCATGTTAATGACAATGTTACGATAGTGTCATGTTAATGACAATGTTATGATAGTGTCATGTTAATGACAATGTTATTATAGTGTAATGTTCATGACATGTTATGACAGTGTAATGTTAATGACATGTTATGATAGTGTAATGTTAATGACATGTTATGATAGTGTAATGTTAATGACAATGTTATGATCGTGTAATGTTATGATAGTGTCATGTTAATAACAATGTTATGATAGTGCCATGTTAATGACAATGTTACGATAGTGTCATGTTAATGACAATGTTATGATAGTTTAAAGTTAATGACAATGTTATGATAGTGTAATGGTAATGACATGTTATGTTAATGTAATGTTAATGACAATGTTATTATAGTGTAATGTTAATGACAATGTTATTATAGTGTAATGTTAATGACAATGTTATTATAGTGTAATGTTAATGACAATGTTATTATAGTGTAATGTTAATGACATGTTATGACAGTGTAATGTTAATGACAATGTTATGATAGTGTCATGTTAATGACAATGTTATGATAGTGTAATGTTAATAACATGTTATGACAGTGTAATGTTAATGACAATGTTATGATAGTGTAATGTTAATGACATGTTATGACAGTGTAATGTTAATGACATGTTATGATAATGTAATGTTAATGACATTTTATGACAATGTAATGTTAATGACAATGTTATGATAGTGTAATGTTATGATAGTGTCATGTTAATGACAATGTTACGATAGTGTCATGTTAATGACAATGTTATGATAGTTTAAAGTTAATGACAATGTTATGATAGTGTAATGATAATGACATGTTATGATAATGTAATGTTAATGACAATGTTATTATAGTGTAATGTTAATGACAATGTTATTATAGTGTAATGTTAATGACAATGTTATGATAGTGTAATGTTAATGACAATGTTATTATAGTGTAATGTTAATGACAATGTTATTATAGTGTAATGTTAATGACATGTTATGACAGTGTAATGTTAATGACAATGTTATGATAGTGTCATGTTAATGACAATGTTATGATAGTGGCAGCACTCCTAGCAGTTCAGTAGGTCACTGCCTGTGGATATAAACTGTCCTTCAACCTGGTAGTCCTTGTACGGATGCTGCAGGACCAGCGACCAGACGGTAGGGGAGAAGAGATGGTACCCAGGGTGGTTGTGGTCCTTAGTGATGGAGATGGTCACCTGGTTCTAAAGATCTCCTCAATGCATGGAATCAGTTGAATGTCTTCTGATATCAAACCCTGTGCTGTAAGTGTTTGCTCATTGAGTCCAACTGACCTGAGAGTCTCCAGTGTACAGTGTGGACTCCCCAGTCCAGCAGAGAGCAGCTTCACTCCTGAATCCTGCAGATGGTTGGTACTCAGGTCCAGCTCTCTCAGACTGGAGGAGTTGGAGCTGAGAACTGCGGCCAGAGCTTTACAGCATCTCTCTGACAGATGACAGCCATTCAGCCTTCACACAACATCAACAGGAACATGTTAGGAACTGGGTTGAAAGAACACAAGTCTTTTACTTCAATAATGAGCACAAGAGAAGTGTAGTCAATGTAAAACATAGATATTGAAATGATAACAGTTAGCTGTCAAAGATATGTACAAATATTTAGCAAAGGTAATAATTAAAGTTTCCTTAAAATGGCACATTTTAAGGAAAAGGCTGTTGATAAACTTTTCTAACCAACTCTAAATTCCACCTTACTGTCTATGAGTAGAATATGAATGTAATACAACATACACCTTAAACCACTATTAACAAACTCAGAATTTAACATGTCCTCATACTATCAGGGCAACAACATCTTAAATATGTTACCTTATTTCTCTGAAAATGTATTATTTAGGAGTCTGAATTGATACTTTTATGGATGTAAATCAAGATTCAAGAGATTGATTTGCCATTGGCAACAAGTACAATGGAACGCTTACTCCTCATTCCCTCACTGAGTATGAATTTATATACAACTATACTATAAAAATACTATACACAATAAAAATGACAATAGAAAAAACAATAAAGTGACTAATGGATGATATGTACATGTTTTGAAATGTACATAAAGGATATAAAAGCATTTTAAAGTGCCAGTAGTGCAGCAGCATCATGAATACAGTGCAGTGCAGTAACTGTAATGAGTCCAGAAAGTCCAGTGAAGTATGACAGAGTAATGTTAATGACATGTTATGATAGTGTAATGTTAATGACATGCTATAATAGTGTAATGTTAATGACATGTTATGATAGTGTATTGTTAATGACATGTTATGATAGTGTAATGTTAATGACATGTTATGATAGTGTAATGTTAATGGCATGCTATAATAGTGTAATGTTAATGACATGTTATGATAGTGTAATGTTAATGACATGTTATGATAGTGTAATGTTAATGACATGCTATAATAGTGTAATGTTAATGACATGTTATGATAGTGTAATGTTAATGACAATGTTATGATAGTGTAATGTTACTGACAATGTTATGATAGTGTAATGTTAATGACAATGTTATGATAGTGTAATGTTAATGACAATGTTATGATAGTGTAATGTTAATGACATGCTATAATAGTGTAATGTTAATGACATGTTATGATAGTGTATTGTTAATGACATGTTATGATAGTGTAATGTTAATGACATGTTATGATAGTGTAATGTTAATGGCATGCTATAATAGTGTAATGTTAATGAAATGCTATAATAGTGTAATGTTAATGACATGTTATGATAGTGTAATGTTAATGACATGTTATGATAGTGTAATGTTAATGACATGCTATAATAGTGTAATGTTAATGACATGTTATGATAGTGTAATGTTATTAACAATGTTATGATAGTGTAATGTTACTGACAATATTATGATAGTGTAATGTTAATGACAATGTTATGATAGTGTAATGTTAATGACAATGTTATGATAGTGTAATGTTAATTACAATGTAAGTATAGTGTAATGTTAATGTCATGTTATGATAGTGTAATGTTAATGTCATGTTATGATAGTGTAATGTTAATGACAATGTTATAATAGTGTAATGTTAATGACACTGTTATGATAGTGTAATGTTAGTGATAATGTTATGAAAGTGTAATGTTAATTACAATGTTATGATAGTGTAATGTTAATGACAATGTTATGATAGTGTAATGTTAATGACAATGTTATAATAGTGTAATGTTAATGACAATGTTATGATAGTGTAATGTTAGTGATAATGTTATGAAAGTGTAATGTTAATTACAATGTTATGATAGTGTAATGTTAATGACACTGTTATGATAGTTTAAAGTTAATGACAATGTTATGATAGTGTAATGGTAATGACATGTTATGATAATGTAATGTTAATGACAATGTTATTATAGTGTAATGTTAATGACAATGTTATTATAGTGTAATGTTAATGACAATGTTATGATAGTGTAATGTTAATGACAATGTTATTATAGTGTAATGTTAATGACAATGTTATTATAGTGTAATGTTAATGACATGTTATGACAGTGTAATGTTAATGACAATGTTATGATAGTGTAATGTTAATGACAATGTTATGATAGTGTAATGTTAATAACATGTTATGACAGTGTAATGTTAATGACAATGTTATGATAGTGTAATGTTAATGACAATGTTATGATAGTGTAATGTTAATGACATGTTATGACAGTGTAATGTTAATGACATGTTATGACCATGTAATGTTATGATAGTGTCATGTTAATGACAATGTTATGATAGTGTAATGTTATGATAGTGTCATGTTATGACAATGTTACAATAGTGTCATGTTAATGACAATGTTATGATATTGTAATGTTATGATAGTGTCATGTTAATGACAATGTTACGATAGTGTCATGTTAATGACAATGTTATGATAGTTTAAAGTGAATGACAATGTTATGATAGTGTAATGGTAATGACATGTTATGATAATGTAATGTTAATGACAATGTTATTATAGTGTAATGTTAATGACAATGTTATTATAGTGTAATGTTAATGACAATGTTATGATAGTGTAATGTTAATGACAATGTTATTATAGTGTAATGTTAATGACATGTTATGACAGTGTAATGTTAATGACAATGTTATGATAGTGTCATGTTAATGACAATGTTATGATAGTGGCAGCACTCCTAGCAGTTCAGTAGGTCACTGCCTGTGGATATAAACTGTCCTTCAACCTGGTAGTCCTTGTACGGATGCTGCAGAACCAGCGACCAGACGGTAGGGGAGAACAGATGGTACCCAGGGTGGTTGTGGTCCTTAGTGATGGAGATGGTCACCTGGTTCTAAAGATCTCCTCAATGCATGGAATCAGTTGAATGTCTTCTGATATCAAACCCTGTGCTGTAAGTGTTTGCTCATTGAGTCCAACTGACCTGAGAGTCTCCAGTGTACAGTGTGGACTCCCCAGTCCAGCAGAGAGCAGCTTCACTCCTGAATCCTGCAGGTCGTTGGTACTCAGGTCCAGCTCTCTCAGACTGGAGGAGTTGGAGCTGAGAACTGAGGCCAGAGCTTCACAGCATCTCTCTGACAGATGACAGCCATTCAGCCTTCACACAACATCAACAGGAACATGTTAGGAACTGGGTTGAAAGAACACAAGTCTTTTACTTCAATAATGAGCACAAGAGAAGTGTAGTCAATGTAAAAAATAGATATTTAAATGATAACAGTTAGCTGTCTAAAATATGTACAAATATTTAGCAAAGGTAATAATTAAAGTTTCCTTAAAATGGCACATTTTAAGGAAAAGGCTGTTGATAAACTTTTCTAACCAACTCTAAATTCCACCTTATTGTCTATGAGTAGAATATGAATGTAATACAACATACACCTTAAACCACTATTAACAAACTCAGAATTTAACATGTCCTCATACTATCAGGGCAACAACATCTTAAATATGTTACCTTATTTCTCTGAAAATGTATTATTTAGGAGTCTGAATTTATACTTTTATGGATGTAAATCAAGATTCAAGAGATTTATTTGCCATTGGCAACAAGTACAATAGAACGCTTACTCCTCATTCCCTCCCTGAGTATGAATTTATATACAACTATACTATAAAAATACTATACACAATAAAAATGACAATAGAAAAAACAATAAAGTGACTAATGGATGATATGTACATGTTTTGAATTGTACATAAAACATATAAAAGCATTTTAAAGTGCCAGTAGTGCACCAGCATCATGAATACAGTGCAGTACAGTAACTGTAATGAGTCCAGAAAGTCCAGCAAAGTATGACAGAGTAATGTTAATGACATGTTATGATAGTGTAATGTTAATGACAATGTTATGATAGTGTAATGTTAATGACAATGTTATGATAGTGTAATGTTAATGACATGTTATGATAGTGTAATGTTAATGACAATGTTATGATAGTGTAATGTTAATGACATGTTATGATAGTGAAATGTTAATGAAATGTTATGATAGTGAAATGTTAACTACATGTTATGATAGTGTAATGTTAATGACATGTTATGATAGTGTAATGTTAATGACATGTTATGATAGTGTAATGGTAATGACATGTTATGATAGTGTAATGTTAATGACATGTTATGCTCGTGTAATGTTAATGACAATGTTATGACATTGTAATGTTAATGACAATGTTATGATAGTGTCATGTTAATGACAATGTTATGATAGTGTTATGTTAATGATAATGTTATGAGAGTGCAATGTTAATGACATGTTATGACAGTGTAATGTTAATGACAATGTTATGACAGTGTAATGTTACTGACATGTTATGATTGTGGCAGCACTCCTAGCAGTTCAGTAGGTCTTTGGATATAAGCTATCCTTAAACCTGGTAGTCCATGTACGGATGCTGCAGAACCAGCGACCATACGGTAGGGGGAGAAGAGATGGTGCCCAGGGTGGTTGTGGTCCTTAGTGATGGAGATGGTCACCTGGTTCTAAAGATCTTCTCAATGCATGGAATCAGTTGAATTTATTCTGATATCAAACCCTGTGCTGCAAGTGTTTGCTCATTGAGTCCAACTGACCTGAGAGTCTCCAGTGTACAGTGTGGACTCCCCAGTCCAGCAGAGAGCAGCTTCACTCCTGAATCCTGCAGGTCGTTGGTACTCAGGTCCAGCTCTCTCAGACTGGAGGAGTTGGAGCTGAGAACTGAGGCCAGAGCTTCACAGCATCTCTCTGACAGACGACAGCCATTCAGCCTTCACACAACATCAATAGTAACATGTTAGGAACTGTGTTGAAAGGGCTTATTATAATTAAAACCACTTCAATCCACTTAAAACCACCATCAAAACACAGTCTTTACTAGCATTATGAATAAGAAATATAAGTTTAACAAATTATAACAGCGCTGTAGGTAAGATTTAACAGCCAATATTGGAGTGGAATTTGTAGCCAGGTCCAGTATTATCCAGTATTCATTCAAATTGTAAAACAAGTATTCACAAATATGAATAGGCCAGGGAAAAACCCAGTTGTGAAGTTTCCTGGTATAATACCCAGTTGTTACTGGACTTCCTACTGAAGTGGTGCTGTTACTAATGGTTCACAATTCAAATGTTGTGTAGTTTAGAAAATAAAATATTAGAAATAATATAAAATTAGTTTTGAATATTATATAACATTAATATTCTAGTATAATGTATAGTGTATTGTAATACATGCTATTATTGAACCTACAGATATGTTTTGTATATTATATAACTTGAAATTGTACTTTTATGGAAGGCTCCCTCCTATAGCCTGCTCCCAGCTCATATGTTTTGAATATTATATAACTTATTATATAATGTACATTGTAATACATGTTATGAATGAACCTACACATTTTTTTTGTATCTAATTATGACTTTAATATTCTTGTATAATGTTTATTTTAATGTAATATATGTTATTATTGAACCAACATATATGTTTTGTATATTATTCTAAATTCTAAATTATATAATCATATTCTAGTATAATGTATATTGTGTATTAAAATACATGTTATTAGTAAACCTACAGAGATTGTATATTATTCTAACTTTCGTATTCTTGTACAATGTATATTGTGTTTTGTAATACATGTTATTAGTGAACCTACAGAGATGTTTTGGAGGCTTTGACCACTGGCAGCAGCCTCAGAAGACCCTCCTCTGAAGCAGAGTATTTATTCAGGTCAAACACGTCCAGCTCCTCTTCCGATGACAGTAAGATGAAGACCAGAGCTGAGCAATGAGCAGGAGAGAGATCTTCTGTGGTGAGACTTCCTGATGTCAGGTACTGTTGGATCTCTTTCACCAGAGAACGGTCGTTCAGCTCATTTAGACAGTGGAACAGATTGATGCTTCTCTCTGGAGAGAGGTCTCCACTTATCTTCTTCTTGATGTAAGACACTGTTTGCTTATTGGTCCTTGAGCTACTTCCTGTCTGTCTCAGCAGACCTGGAAGGAGAATCTGATTGGTCTCCAGAGAGAGGCCCAGGAGGAAGCGGAGGAATAAGTCCAGGTGTCCGTTCTCACTCTGTAAGGCCTTGTCCACAGCACTCTGGTAGAGGAGTTGGACCTCTGTTTTCTTTCTAACAATAACAGACCACTTGCCTCGCCGATGTTTATCTGAGAGCAGATTGACACCAGTGTCCATGAAGGACAGGAAGACATAAAGAGCAGCCATAAACTCCTGGATGCTCAGATGGACAAAGCAGAACACCTTGTCCTGGTACAGCCCACACTCCTCTTTAAAGATCTGGGTGAACACTCCTGAGTACACTGAGGCTGCTCTGATATCCATGTCACACTCGGCCAGGTCTGCCTCGTAGAAGATCAGGTTGCCTTTCTCCAGCTGGTTAAAAGCCAGTTTTCCCAGAGCAACAATGATCTCCCTGCTCTTTGAACTCCAGACTGCATCTGTTTCAGCTCTCACACGGTATTTCCTGTCCCCCTGTATGGACTGAACCCTCAGGAAGTGGATGTACATCTGAGTCACAGTGTTGGGCATCTCTTCTCCTGTCTGGGTTGTTTTGAAGAAGTCCTCCAGAACTGTAGCACTGATCCAACAGAAGACTGGGATGTGACACATGATGTGGAGGCTTCGGGATGTCTTGATGTGGGAGATGATTGTAATGGCCAGAGTCTCCTCTCTGAATCTCTTCCTGAAGTACTCCTCCTTCTGTGGGTCGGTGAACCCTCTCACCTCTGTCACCATGCAAACACACTCAGAAGGGATCTGATTGGCTGCCGCAGGGCGTGTGGTTATCCAGATGCGAGCGGAGGGAAGCAGGTCGCCCCTGATGAGGTTTGTCAGCAGCACGTCCACCGAGGTCGACTTTGTGACATCGGTCCAGATCGGATTGTTCTGGAAGTCCAGAGGAAGTCGACACTCATCCAGACCGTCCAAGATGAAGACCACTTGGAACAGGTCATACCTGCGGATTCCTTTGGTTTGAATAAAGAAGTGATGAAGAAGTTCCACCAAGCTAAACTCTTTCTCTTTCAGTAAATTCAACTCTCTGAAAGTGAAGGGAAGCGTGAAGTCTATGTCCTGGTTGGCTTTGCCTTCAGCCCAGTCCAGAGTGAACTTGTGTGTTAAGATGGTTTTACCAATGCCCGCCACTCCAGTTGTCATTATGGTTCTGCTTGGTTGATCTTGTCCATGTAAGGGTTTAAAGATGTCTTCACATTTGATTGGTGTTTCCTCCTTGGCTGGTTTCCTGGAAGCTGTTTCAATCAGTCTGACCTCATGTTCCTTGTTGACCTCTCCACTGACTCTCTCTGTGATGAAGAGCTCTGTGTAGAAGTCATTCAGATCTGTTGACTGTCCTGCTTTAGCGATTCCCTCAAACACACGCCTGAACTTCTGCATCAGATGAGACTTGATGTTAAGTTGGCACTGGACTGCAGCAGTTCCTAAATGAGAGAACCCAGAAGACAGGTATTTTACATGTCTTATACACCATTAGAATGAACTATTACTATACTATTACTATTACTGACTTGATATGCTGATATAACAAGATACTATTGCATCTCTTCAGGTATTCTACTCTTGATCTGTAGTATATTGTGTATTCTTTAACCTAATAATACCCACAATAATATATATATATATATATATTATATAACAATAACCCTAAATATCTGCATTAAACCACTAAAGCTGAAAGCCCCTATAATAATCCTACATATCTGCCCTTGGATTGAACCACTCAACCTGAAAGCCTCACATTAACCCTACACATCTGGATCAAACCATTTGACCTCCAAGAGGAGATTTATCTGGAAAAGATAGAAATGTAGAAATATTAGACAAGTCTCTGTTTGAGTCTCTTCTGTTTTCAAAATAAGATTCTCTATGTTTTCTAAATAAGAGTCTCTTCTATGTTTTCTAAATAAGAGTCTCTTCTATGTTTTCTAAATAAGAGTCTTTTCTATGTTTTCTAAATAAAAGTCTCTTCTATGTTTTCTAAATAAGAGTCTCCTCTATGTTTTCTAAATAAGAGTCTCTTCTATGTTTTCTAAATAAGAGTCTCCTCTATGTTTTCTAAATAAGAGTCTCCTCTATGTTTTCTAAATAAGAGTCTCTTACCACTCCTCAGTATGTCGGCCAGTTCCTCCTGGTTCATCTCCAGAAGGCAGAGCAGTGTGATGTCGGTCACTCCCTCTATGGCGCGCCTCATCTGCTCCTCTTTCTTCCCATCCTCCTCCTCCTCCTCCGCCTCCTCCTCCTCCTCCTCCTCCTCCTCCTCCTCCTCCTCCTCCTCCTCCTCCTCCTCCTCCTCCTCCTCCTCCTCCTCCTCCCTCTGACTCTCTGAGCCTTGTGGGTTATGTGGGAAGAGAACCCTCCAGAGCTTCTTCAGCTCCTGGTCTAGAAAAGCGTGTGCGTTCTCCTCAGCCCTCTGGAACAGAACATGAATGAGAACTTTCCTGTGAGCTGAGGACATCAGAAGCATCTGTCCTTGATTCACGTCTGGTCTAAAGAGGGAAGCCTGGAGACTCTGAGCACCACAAGAGATGCTTTTTAATGTTCATGTAGAGCTGAAGGCTAATGTCTTGTTGGACTTTTACACACCTTGATCAGCTCAGTTTGATGCTGCTGTACAGACCCAGCACGGGTAACCTTTGACCTCTCCTGGTGTCGTCTGTGGAGAACACACACACACACACATATAATTCTATGTATAATTGTATTATTTCTTATTTATATTTCTCCTCTCTATCTTTTGATGTTCAATATATACTGTATCATTTAAATCTCAGATGAATCCTCACCTTTTCTCAATAGACTGATTCCCATCTTTAAAGTGAAAAGGAAGACCCATAGACCGGTCACTCTTCAAGGAGAAACAGCTGTGTCCAGGGGAGTCTGCTCTCTCCTTCTGCTCAGGTCTTCAACACAATACACAAACAGCTTTTACTGACACTAACAATGGTATCCTGATACATCACTGCTGAGCTCTGAGATGGACCACAGTCACAGACACTTAGAGATCCTCTTCTCACCTGTTAGCTCTGCTCTGGTGGCCATGTTCCCCAGACAGAGAGCTTTTAGAGGTGGGATCCCCCTCCTCTCTATCCTCATTCATAGTAGACCGGAGACCCCAGCCGATTTCAAGAAGCTGGATTTGCAGGTTAACCGGAGATGTTAAGACAGAATTTAGGGAATAGCAGAATCTTCAGTTTCAGATACCAAGCTTAGACTGATCTCAGTTCAGTTATCACGGTGACTCTTGCTGTGAGCCTCACATCCTGATTCCCTGAGGACTATACTACCAAGCTGAGGACTATACTACCAAGATGTGGGGTTAGTGAGTCACTTCAGGTTAACCCTGACGACTATACTTCCAAGCAGGATGTGGGGTTAGTGAGTCACTTCAGGTTAACCCTGAGGACTATACTACCAAGCAGGATGTGGGGTTAGTGAATAACTTCAGGTTAACCCTGACGACTATACTACCAAGCAGGATGTGGGGTTAGTGAGTCACTTCAGGTTAACCCTGAGGACTATACTATCAAGCAGGATGTGGGGTTAGTGAGTCACTTCAGGTTAACCCTGAGGACTATACTACCAAGCAGGATGTGGGGTTAGTGAGTCACTTCAGGTTAACCATGAGGACTATACTAACAAGCAGGATGTGGGGTTAGTGAGTCACTTCAGGTTAACCCTGAGGACTATACTACCAAGCAGGATGTGGGGTTAGTGAGTCACTTCAGGTTAACCCTGAGGACTATACTACCAAGCAGGATGTGGGGTTAGTGAGTCACTTCAGGTTAACCCTGAGGACTATACTACCAAGCAGGATGTGGGGTTAGTGAGTCACTTCAGGTTAACCCTGAGGACTATACTACCAAGCAGGATGTGGGGTTACTGAGTCACTTCAGGTTAACCCTGAGGACTATACTACCAAGCAGGATGTAGGGTTTGTGAGTCACTTCAGGTTAACCCTGAGGACTATACTAGCAAGCAGGATGTGGGGTTAGTGAGTCACTTCAGGTTAACCATGAGGATTATACTACCAAGCAGGATGTGGGGTTAGTGAATCACTTCAGGTTAACCCTGAGGACTATACTACCAAGCAGGATGTGGGGTTAGTGAGTCACTTCAGGTTAACCCTGAGGACTATACTACCAAGCAGGATGTGGGGTTAGTGAATCACTTCAGGTTAACCCTGAGGACTATACTACCAAGCAGGATGTGGGGTTAGTGAGTCACTTCAGGTTAACCATGAGGACTATACTACCAAGCAGGATGTGGGGTTAGTTAGTCACTTCTGGTTAACCCTGAGGACTATACTACCAACTACTAACCTTTGACCTCTCCTGGTGTCGACTGTGGAGAACACACACACACACACACACACACACACACACACACACACACACACACACACACACACAAATAATTCTAAGTATAATTGTATTATTTCTTATTTATATTTCTCCTCTCTATCTTTGGATGTTCAATATATACTGTATCATTTTAATCTTAGATGAATCCTCACCTTTTCTCAATAGACTGATTCCCATCTTTAAAGTGAAGAGGAATTTCCATAGACCGGTCACTCTTCATGGATACACAGCTGGGTCCAGGGGAGTCTGCTCTCTCCTTCTGCTCAGGTCTTCAACACAATACACACACAGCTTTTACTGACACTAACAATGGTGTCCTGATACATCACTGCTGAGCTCTGAGATGGACCACAGTCACAGACACTTAGAGATCCTCTTCTCACCTGTTAGCTCTGCTCTGGCGGCCATGTTCCCCAGACAGAGAGCTTTTAGAGGTAGGATTCCCCTCCTCTCTCTCCTCATTCATAGTAGACCGGAGACCCCAGCCGATTTCAAGAAGCTGGATTTGCAGGTTAACCGGAGATGTTAAGACAGAATTCAGGAAATAGTAGAATCTTCAGTTTCAGATACCAAGCTGAGACTGATCTCAGTTCAGTTATCACGGTGACTCCTGCTGTGAGCCACACATGCTGCTTCCCTGAGGACTATACTACCAAGCTGAGGACTATACTACCAAGATGTGGGGTTAGTGAGTCACTTCAGGTTAACCCTGACGACTATACTACCAAGCAGGATGTGGGGTTAGTGAGTCACTTCAGGTTAACCCTGAGGACTATACTAGCAAGCAGGATGTGGGGTTAGTGAGTCACTTCAGGTTAACCATGAGGACTATACTACCAAGCAGGATGTGGGGTTAGTGAGTCACTTCAGGTTAACCCTGAGGACTATACTACCAAGCAGGATGTGGGGTTAGTGAGTCACTTCAGGTTAACCCTGAGGACTATACTACCAAGCAGGGTGCGGGGTTAGTGAGTCACTTCAGGTTAACCCTGACGACTATACTACCAAACAGGATGTGGGGTTAGTGAGTCACTTCAGGTTAACCCTGAGGACTATTCTAGCAAGCAGGATGTGGGGTTAGTGAGTCACTTCAGGTTAACCATGAGGACTATACTACCAAGCAGGATGTGGGGTTAGTTAGTCACTTCAGGTTAACCCTGAGGACTATACTACCAAGCAGGATGTGGGGTTAGTGAGTCACTTCAGGTTAACCCTGAGGACTATACTACCAAGCAGGATGTGGGGTTAGTGAGTCACTTCAGGTTAACCCTGAGGACTATACTACCAAGCAGGATGTGGGGTTAATGAGTCACTTCAGGTTAACCCTGAGGACTATACTACCAAGCAGGATGTGGGGTTAGTGAGTCACTTCAGGTTAACCCTGAGGACTATACTACCAAGCAGGATGTGGGGTTAGTGAGTCACTTCAGGTAAACCCTGAGGACTATACTACCAAGCAGGATGTGGGGTTAGTGAGTCACTTCAGGTTAACCCTGAGGACTATACTACCAAGCAGGATGTAGGGTTTGTGAGTCACTTCAGGTTAAGCCTGAGGACTATACTACCAAGCAGGATGTGGGGTTAGTTAGTCACTTCAGGTTAACCCTGAGGACTATACTACCAACTACTAACCTTTGACCTCTCCTGGTGTCGACTGTGGAGAACACACACACACACACACACACACACACACACACACACACACAAATAATTCTATGTATAATTGTATTATTTCTTATTTATATTTCTCCTCTCTATCTTTGGATGTTCAATATATACTGTATCATTTTAGTCTTAGATGAATCCTCACCTTTTCTCAATAGACTGATTCCCATCTTTAAAGTGAAGAGGAAGTTCCATAGACCAGTCACTCTTCATGGAGACACAGCTGGGTCCAGGGGAGTCTGCTCTCTCCTTCTGCTCTGGTCTTCAACACAATACACAAACAGCTTTTACTGACACTAACGATGGTGTCCTGATACATCACTGCTGAGCTCTGAGATGGACCACAGTCACAGACACTTAGAGATCCTCTTCTCACCTGTTAGCTCTGCTCTGGTGGCCATGTTCCCCAGACAGAGAGCTTTTAGAGGTAGGATCCCCCTCCTCTCTCTCCTCATTCATAGCAGACCGGAGACCCCAGCCGATTTCAAGAAGCTGGATTTGCAGGTT
>CM051007.1:30033537-30036037 GCA_027704905.1 Muraenolepis orangiensis | reverse complement strand
CCAAGCTTAGACTGATCTCAGTTCAGTTATCACGGTGACTCCTGCTGTGAGCCTCACATGCTGCTTCCCTGAGGACTATACTACCAAGCAGGATGTGGGGTTAGTGAGTCACTTCAGGTTAACCCTGAGGACTATACTACCAAGCAGGATGTCGGGTTAGTGAGTCACTTCAGGTTAACCCTGAGGACTATACTACCAAGCAGGATGTGGGGTTAGTGAGTCACTTCAGGTTAACCCTGAGGACTATACTACCAAGCAGGATGTGGGGTTAGTGAGTCACTTCAGGTTAACCCTGAGGACTATACTACCAAGCAGGATGTGGGGTTAGTGAGGTAAAGGTCCTTAATGACCTCTAACCCCTACCTGCTCCTTAATGACCTCTGACCCCTACCTGCTCCTTCTAAGTAATACATAGTTAAATATTAGTTGAATTAGCAGTGTGACTGATTAACTTCATATAACAGTGAGAGGTTTCAAGTAGGCTACATAACATAACATTTAAATAACATATCTAATAAAGTGTTAAACTGTTTAATCGACCTATTGATATTATACACAAGTGATACATATTCATAAAGATAGATATTTATAAAACATCAGAGTTGACTACAGTACCTAAGTCTTCTTCCTGCTGTAATAAAGTGATATGTGATGATATATTAGTGATATATATGTATGATATATCACAGATCAGAGTTGACTACAGTACCTTAGTCGTCTTCCTGCTGTAATGAAGTGATATATGATGATATATTAGTGATATATATGTATGATATATCACAGATCAGAGTTGACTACTGTACCTTAGTCGTCTTCCTGCTGTAATAAAGTGATCAACACCGAAGCGTCCGACTCGGTAACAAGGAAGTAAGATATAGTGAACCAACCAGTTGGTCCACTTCAACCTCTTCTAGGCTGTTGTTCCAGGACTTCACTCAGTCATACACAATAATAACTTTATTAAAATATGAACCATAGACAGAGAGCTCTGATGACTAGAAGCTCAGACACACACCGTCTCTGACGATACTTTTAGTCATTTGAAGCACAGACTTTAACACATATAGACTATTGATTATCATCAAAAGGTTCATGACTGAAACTGTATTATTATGTTTATTTTATAGCATTCAAATATTGAGTAGAAAACTGACCATAAACAGTATAATAAATGTGATGACATGCTTTTTAGCTGGTTATGTTTCTATTTTAGACAAGGTTATCATGTTTATAGTGGGTAATAGTTATATAATAGACAAGGTTAAGTTTATAATAGGTTATAGTTCTATAATAGACAGGGTTATCATTCATCTCTCTGAATGGTTCAGTCTTGTTGGGTTGGATTCTTCTTGTGTTGTTTCCTGGTTTGTTTTGGGTTCCACCCTTTACAGGCAGGCAGGCACACACACCCACACACCCACACACACACACACACACACACACACACACACACACACACACACACACACACACACACACACACACACACGCACACACACACAAGTTGATGCATGTAGGTCTTGGGGCCGTGTTGGCACAAAGGAATGGCCCCAGGCCCCCCTAGGGTGATGAGCTCTGCCAGTATACAAAACTGTATAAAGTTAAATATATAAAAATAAAATGCAATTGATAAAATGCAATATATCAGCACAGAAAAAGAGCAATATGTATATATAAATCAATGTAATAAAATATACATTGTTATATGCTATACGCCCTTGTTCAGCAGCCTGATGGCCTGACTGTGAAGCTGTCTCTGAGTCTATTTGATACCACTTGATACTGAGGTATCGCCTGCCTGACGGTAACAGTGAGTACAGTTGGTGGCTGTAGGGCAATGTCTTTATGATGCGTTTGGCCTTGGCCACGCACTGCTGGTTGTATATATCCAGGAGGGAGGGGAGCTCACCTCCAACGATATACTGGGCCGTCCGCACCACCGTGGATGGAGATAGGGCCGTGCTCTCCTCTCTGCTTCCTGAAGTCCACCATCAGCTCCTTGGTCTTCTTGACGTTGAAAAAGATATGAAATATATATGAAAAATATCCCTCCCATCCATATAATAGTGTGTGTGTGTGTGTGTGTCTGTGCTAGAGAGAGGTGTGTGTGTGTATAGAGATGTGTGTGTGTGTCTGTGCTAGAGAGAGGTGTGTGTGTGTGTGTGTGTATAGAGATGTGTGTGTGTGAGTGTGTGTGTGTGTGTGTGTGTGTGTGTGTGTGTGTGTGTGTGTGTGTGTGTGTCTGTGCTAGAGAGAGATGTGTGTGTGTGTATAGAGATGTGTGTGTGTGTGTGTGTAAGAGAGAGATATATGTGTGTGTGTGTATGTGAGTGTGTGTGTATCTGTGTGTGTGTGTCTGTCTGTGTGTGTGTGTGTGTGTGTGTGTGTGTGTGTGCGTGGTGCTGATGATGGTTGTTAAGGAACATCCTGAACTCTCCGAACACTCGTTCCAGCGACAAAAGCTGTTAGCTCCTCTGTTAGCTTCTCTGTTAGCGTCTCT
>CM051007.1:30026037-30028537 GCA_027704905.1 Muraenolepis orangiensis | reverse complement strand
CGTGTCCCCTAGCGCCATCTCTCCTACCTTCTCCTCCACCAGGACACCAGGAGCATCTCTCCTACCTTCTCCTCCACCAGGACACCAGGAGCATCTCTCCTACCTTCTCCTCCACCAGGACACCAGGAGCATCTCTCCTACCTTCTCCTCCACCAGGACACCAGGAGCATCTCCTCTACCTTCTCCTCCACCAGGACACCAGGAGCATCTCTCTACCTTCTCCTCCACCAGGACACCAGGAGCATCTCTCCTACCTTCTCCTCCACCAGGACACCAGGAGCATCTCTCCTACCTTCTCCTCCACCAGGACACCAGGAGCATCTCCTCTACCTTCTCCTCCACCAGGACACCAGGAGCATCTCTCCTACCTTCTCCTCCACCAGGACACCAGGAGCATCTCTCTACCTTCTCCTCCACCAGGACACCAGGAGCATCTTGGGAGCCGGGCAGCAGCAGTTCATCCTTTAGCAGCCCAGGCCCAGCTCCCATTCTAAACGCTCGTCATCTTGGAGATTTTTATTTTCTAGTCCCAGAGGACCTTGGCGTGGATACACCAAAACAGGTAGTCCTGGATACTTTTCCATCTCGGCTGTTCTCCGGGAAAAAACGTAGTTTGCCAGCTCATGGTACCAAAACCGACCCTGGCTTGAATACTCCGTGAAAGGAGATGCTGCGTACTGTTTCCCATGCAGAACGTTTAAGGCTCATCATCATGACGCATCGTTCCAGTCAAAGACTGGAAGCATGCCTTACAAAAGGGCACGGGTCTTAGCAAACACAGCTCTTCCAAGGAACATTTAGTGTGTGAGAAATTGTGGAGAGAAAAACAAATGCGCATCGAGACTGGTCAGGAAATCACAACTCTTGTCAACAAAGACCAGCTGGCTCCTAACAGATATTATCTGGGCTCCATTATTGACATTGTGACTTTTCTCTCTACCAGCAATCTTCCTTTCCGAGGTGACCACGACTCTTTAGAGTGTATGTCCAAGTCTGGCAGTGGGTTATTTTTGTCATTGTTTGAGTATACCCTCCAAAAGGACCCAGAACTTGCGAAAATTGCCCCCACCATTCCCAAAAATGCTACCTACATAAGCCACGATATACAAAACGACATAATGGACCTGATGAGCTTGTAGTAAGGAGCATATAGGTGAGGAAATAGGCCCCTCCTTTAACACTCTGTCACCATGGATGAACCCCAGACCAACAGGCTGTGAAAACATTTACATTGTAGTGCGTTTAGTTGATGAGAACTAAGTCATAACGAAAGGCTCTGGACAATCGCCACAGCAGTTGCAGGTGATGCAGAAACCCTCACACAGACGCTCATTGCTGAAATACGCAAAGCTGGCCTGAGCACAGACAAAATTCTCAGCCAGGTATACGATGGGGCAAGTCTTATGTCGGGGAGACGCGGTGGGGTTCAAAGACTCCTTCAAGATGAACTGGGCAGAGAAATCCCATATGTGCACCGCTTCAACCACCAGCTGCACTTGGTCGTTGTTCACGCCATGTCCGGTGAGAGAGCCATTGAGGATTTATTCAACATCTGTAATGTCCTCTACACGTTCACACGAAAGCCCATCGTTGCTGCACATTACCAGGGAAACACGCTGAAGCGTTTACTGGAACAGCGCTGGACAGGGCACCTGGCCACTGTTCACATTATTCTGAAATCTTTTCAGGATATAGTGGAACTACTACGACACGTTGAAAACTCTGCATCATTTCCAGCTGACTTGAGGATGGAGGCAGCAGGCTTGCTGAGCAGAATTTTAAAGCCAAGCTTTAAATTCCACACCCAGATAATATGCAAGATATTGTCCCTGCTTGAGCCAGCTAACAGGATGATGCAGTCAGAGGAAATGGACCTCCAAACGGCAGTACAGCTTGTCAACACTGCCAAAGAGTGTGTTGAGGCCCTGCGCACCGGAAAGGTGTTCACGGAGATGTGGAGCGAGTGCGCACAGGAGAGAGAGGATGATATCCATCCCGGTCCCACCAAGAGAAGGCCAACTCTAAACACAACTTTGGAGGATTATGTTGTTGAAGAGACGGTGGGAGTGGGAACACAAGAAAACCACCAGATGACAGGGCAACGGCGGCTGTTTTACAGCTGCATTGATGCAGTTACGGGAGAAATTGCGCGGCGCTTTGGAGAGCGAAAACAGCGCATTAATGGAGGCTATTGCTTCACTCAACCCGGAAAGCAGCTTCTTCCTGGAGCCCGAAAAAGTGGAACCTTTGCTTGAACTGACTGGAACCACGCTGGTTGATGCTGAGTTCATTGTGGCCAAAAAGCTGATTCTGAAACACGTGGACAGCAGCCTCACACCACCAGAGGATGGGAAATGGACATTGAAAAACATACTTGGTCATCTCCACACGACGCTTGAGGCGATGCCAAGTGTTCTCACCGCATTTAAGGTTTCACTTACCTTTGGAGCTTCCACAGCTTCATGTGAGAACTCTTTTTCCACACTGAAAAACGTTTTCA
>CM051007.1:29993537-30003537 GCA_027704905.1 Muraenolepis orangiensis | reverse complement strand
GGCCTCGTGGACCAGAGGCTCCTCCAGCAGCCAATACAGCGAGTCACTAGTCCTGGCCTCGTGGACCAGAGGCTCCTCCAGCAGCCAGTACAGCGAGTCACTAGTCCTGGCCTCGTGGACCAGAGGCTCCTCCAGCAGCCAATACAGCGAGTCACTAGTCCTGGCCTCGTGGACCAGAGGCTCCTCCAGCAGCCAGTACAGCGAGTCACTAGTCCTGGCCTTTGTCCATTTAAAAAGAGCCCATGATTTAAAAACCTGTTAAAAACAAAGTAGCATCTAGCCCGAGGTTCTCTGCTTCCTAAGGATCCAGCTGGCTGCTCCTCTCCACATCACATCTTCTGGTCCAGTCAGGTACCTCTGAATGAAAATTAGTCTAAAAGCTGCTGCCCTACTGGCCAGGTGTATTAAACCTTGCCCCCCGTCCTCTCTGTGCAGATACAGAACACTCTTTCTTCTGGCTACACTGGGACCCAGGGGGACTCAGTGTAGCCAGAAGAAATCCACAAGTTTGGACTGGAGTTTTGCTAGCAACCCCTAGGGGGGCTCTACACATGCCAGCCGGTGCCCTAGGGTAGAGGCTACAAGGTTGTTGATAATCAGCACTCTCCCTCTATACGACACCTGCGACAGAAGCCATTTCCATCTAGCCAACCTCCCCTCTGCCTTCTCCACCACCCCTTCCCAGTTTTTCCTCATAAAAAGTTCACTACCTACATAGACCCCCAAGTATTTTATGCCATCCATTTCCAAAGTAGGTTCTGCATCAAAACTGGGAGGCCATTCTGCCAGCTACCCACAGCTAACGCCTCGCTCTTTCCCCAGTTAACCTTTGCAGCAGAAACAACCCCGAAATTCTTTGCAATTGTTCCTAGCCTGTCTACAGCACTTCACTTTGACTGTTTATAAAAACCCCAATATCATCAGCATATGCAGATAAAACCATGCTCTTTTCAACACCAGGTACAGGTAAACCATTCAGGGTGGTGCGTATTTTCTTTAACACGGGTTCCACGGAGATTGTATACAGCATTCCTGACAGAGCGCAGCCCTGTCCAATGCCTCTACCTACTTTAAAAGGAGCACACAGTCCACCATTAAACTTCAGCACACTCTCAATGTCTTGGTACAACACTTTGATCTTAGCAATCAGACCAGCGCTGAACCCAAAGCTCTCCATGACCTTCCAAAGATACTGGTGTTCAACGCGGTCAAATGCCAAAGAAGCAGAGACTTCCGAAACATCACGAATCAGGCAGACATTGTCTACTATTGACCTGCCAGGCACACAGTACGCTTGGTCCCGATGCACCACCTGGTCCATCACCTCCCTCAACCGATTTGCCAAAGCTTTGGACAGCAGCTGTTCAGTAATCTGAACAGGAGAGACACAGGGCGCAGTTCCTGATGTCCTGCAGGTTCCCCTTCTTTGGCAGAAGGGTGATTACAGCTCTGTGACAGGACAATGGTAAAATCCCTTCAGCCAGGCCCTCATTTAAAACCTCCAACACATCTGTAGAGCAGTAGAGTGGATACTCAGCTGTTCCTTGCGTAGGATACGAAGTAGGCGGAACACATTCATATCTTTAGCCTATCCGGCATATTTATTTGCGTTGGCTTACACGAACATGCCATGAGGTGATCACAGACAGACTGCGACTGCGCGGCAGCGCCAGGATGTACACCTTGACGTGGTGACGTCATTTCCAATTAGAATCCTACCGTAATACATATAACAGAACAATATACGCTCACAGTAGGTATAAGGACGTACATGACCTAATACTCCACAGTCAAGCCATCAATCCCGGGAGCTTTCTGGCCCCCCATACTCTGTTCATTTAAACCCAAAGGTCTCTCCAGCAGAGAGTTGGCATCACTAGAGACCTTCGGTAGCTCTTCACAGAAAGACTTAAACAGGTCCTCCTCCTCTTCACTGGTGTACAGTGAAGAATAAAAATCAATGGTTCGAATTCTGATTTGACTCGGGTCCGTTATCTCCTGCCCTGTGTCCGACAGAAGCCAGTGGATCAAGTTGTTCTGTCCTGTTTCTTGTCCAGACCAAAGAAGTATCTGGAGGGCGCATCCATCTCGGCGCCCTGTACCCTAGTGCCTAGCAGGTCGGCTAAAACCTTCTTTTTCGACTTGAGGGCTTCAATCTGCCCTCGATCTCCTGTGGACTCAACCCTCCTCTCTAGTTCCACTATATCAATCTCTAGATCCTTCATAGATCTAGTGATGTCCCGTGTGACATTGAGCGTGTGCTGCTGACACAAGAGTTTAATATCTGCTTTCCCGCAGTCCCTCCACCGCCTGAGAGAACTAAAATCGTGCTTTCTTTTTCTAAAAATACTCCAAAAAAAACAAAAGCATCTCTAAAAGTACTGTCATGCGTTAAAGAGGTGTTAAAACACCAGTAAGCACTCGTTGATACGATATTTTGAATAAAAGCGCTACACAGTACAAGAGAGTGATCCGTAAACCCAACCGGAATTATTTTGCACGATTTTACAATGTTAAAATGGTGCTTAAAACAATAAAAACGGTCAAGTCTAGCCAGGGAAATAACATTTTCTCTAAAATGAGACCATGTATACTTTCTGTCAACTCCGTGTAGCCTCCTCCATATATCCACCAGGCCATGTGTTTTAACTAGCTGGGTTAGGGTACGCTGCGACGCTGGCTGAGGTTCGGTGTGGTTCCTGTCCATCACCTCATTCTGGGTACAGTTGAAATCGCCCCCCAAGAATAAAAAATCTTCTGAACAGCATTCACTCAACTTGGTGCGTACTTGGTTTAAAAACATTTCCCTGTCTGACCCTCTAAAGGGAGCATAGACATTCATAAAAACAATATAAAATTGCTCAAATTTTGCCCTGACCATTACACATCTCCCTTCTACAACATGTTCTAGGCCATGTCAGGCCATCAGGCTGCTGAACAAGGGCGTATAGCATATAACAATGTATATTTTATTACATTGATTTATATATACATATTGCTCTTTTCTGTGCCGATATTTTGCATTTTATAAATTGCATTATTCTATTTTTATTCTATTTTTATTCTATTTTTTATCTTATTTTATAACTGCTGTCTGTCGTCGGGTATTGCACATAAGATTTTCACATCACTGCTTTATACTTGTGTAAACTGTGAAGTGACAATAAACTTGACTTGACTTGACTACAGTGTACGAAATAGGCACAAAGTTCTTAGAGAAGAGGAAACCGACTCCCCCACTAACTGTGGTGCTGTGGCTGAGTTCTGTTTCTCCCTCCCATTCCCTCTTCCAGTCTGTCTCATTGCATGAATCACTATGGGTCTCTTGGATAAAAAGAACATCAACATGATTAAGTCTGATCGTCTCAAATATCATTCCCAGCTTCCTCACTTCTCTTGCCCCATTCACATTTAAAGTGGCTACTAAAAAGAAGTTAAAAACAGAAACAAACACTAAAAAGAGACTCACTGGCTTTTCCATTGTGTTTCAAATGGTCGGTAAAACCAGACTCTTCTTTATTCCTCATGTAAAACTTGCCGGCGTTACAAAAAGATTCACCGTCTCGAAAATGATCCTCTAATTTTACCCCCTTCATGTTTTTAGTGTCCTGCAGGAACCTTGTTATCAGTTTCTCCATACAGACCCTCCTCTCCTGAGGTTTCCTCACGTCTGACATGTCGCTCATGTCACAGTCACAGCCCTCACTGTCACTGTTCTCTGAAACACGAGCCTTTCTGGTGGTCTGGCTTCTGTCTACAGGGCCCTGCTGTCTACAGGGCCTTTCTTTGCTTGGGCGCACCATTTTTATTTCTTACCGTCTCCTGGGATCCAGCAGCTCGCTGATCAACCTCACAGATTTTACCCCCAGAGCCGCCGCCAGAGCCTCCGCGTTGTCCAACTCAGGTCCAGCAAAGTTCACTAGTGATCCCAAGGTTAGTATCCTTACTCTGCGGAACACGTTCATGACAGCTGGTCCTGCCCAGCGGGGGGTGTCCAACCGTCCTCCGTATGCCACTGGCTTTCGCAGCAACCAGTAAAGGGAGACATTTTGTTCAGCTCTCTCCTTCACCAACCTATTCCACACTGTGAACACTCCACGGTAGAAAATGGGCAAAGTCTTAAACGTCAGAGTTGTAAAGTCCATTAGGAACAGTGAGTCATGCAGTCCCATACCTCCAAACCGTTACAGAAGTAAGCGGGCCAGTGGTCTCCACACCAAGTCTTTTGGGCCAAACAGAAGTCTCTGAATGAATTGCAGTCGGAAAACCGCACCTCTACTGGCCAAATGAATGAGTCCTTGTCCTTCCTCTTCCTTTGGAAGAAGGAGAACAGCCTGAGGAATCCAGTGCAACTTGTCCCAAAAAAATCGACCAAGACAGCTTGGATGCGTGGGAGCAGGTTTGAAGGGGGGCCACCAGATGAGTCACTACCAGCGTCCTCCCTCTATAAGACATGTTTGGCTAAATCCATCTCCACTTCTTTAGCCGGCCTTCTATTCTTTCTAAGGCATTCTCCCAATTCTTCATCACAACAGACTCCCCACCTAGAAACACTCCTAAATACTTTATACCCCCTTTTTTCCAAATTAGTTTACCTGGAAGAGCTAAGCTATCGAGACCAGACTTATCCCCCACCACCACAGCTTCGCTTTTAGACCGGTTCACCTTAGCCGACGATAGTTTATAGAAAAGAGATACATTTTCTTTCAGAATGTCAATATCCCTTTGAGTGTTGACCACTACCATTACGTCGTCTGCATACGCCGACATTTTAAAAGCTGTCAAACAACCTGGAAAAACCACACCTGAGAGTTCTCCCCTGAGTCCATGCAGCAGCGGCTCGATGGCCAGGGAGTACAACATCCCGGAAAGAGCGCAACCCTGCCGAACTCCCCTTTGTACATTAAAGGAGCCGCCAAACTACCGTTGATTTTTAGTATACTCGCAATATCACGGTACAATACCTGGATCTTGCCTGTGAAACCTGGGCTGAAACCAAAAGCGTTTAACGTTTGCCACAGAAACTGGTGTTCAACCCTGTCAAAAGCCTTTTCCTCGTCTGTGGAATAAGACCAGTATCTATACCCAGTGAGCCAGAGACGTCCAAAATATGCCTAATGAAAGTGATATTATCACTTATTAACCTGCCGGGCACACAGTACGTCTGATCAACGTGTATTACCTCGCTCATCACCTCTCTAAGTCACGAAGCCAGGACTTTAGAGAGGATCTTATAGTCCCCACACAGCAGAGATACAGGCCTCCAGTTCTTCAGATCTTGCAGATCCCCTATTTTGGCAGCAAGGTGATAGCTGCTCTCCTACAACTCAATGGCAGTTGTCCTTTCTGCAGACTGTCCCGAAAAACCTCCAATAGATCTTCACCTACAATTGGCCAGAAAGATTAGTAAAACTCCACGGGAAAACCATCAATCCCGGGAGCTTTCCCATTTCACAAGCTCATTAGCGCCACATGCAGTTCCTCCAGTGACAGATCTGCGTCCAACCTTACATCAGGGTCAGCCTCCACCTGAGGTCATTCAGCAAAAAAAAGACAACTCCAAGTCCTCCACATGCTCCTGTTTGAAAAGTTCTTTGTAGAAGGAGGTGGCATGCCTCCTCACCTCCTCGCCTCCTCACCTCCTCACCTCCTCGCCTCCTCACCTCCCCACCTCCTCACCTCCTCATCTCCTCACCTCCTCATCTCCTCACCTCCTCACCTCCTCACCTCCTCATCTCCTCACCTCCTCACCTCCTCACCTCCTCACCTCCTCATCTCCTCACCTCCTCACCTCCTCATCTCAGAAGGTTCCGTAATTGTTGAACCATTTTCAGAACGCAAAGAATGAATGAACTTTCTTTGTCCATTCTTCCGTTCCAAGCTGAAGAAGCATTGGGAGAGCATCCATCTGGCTCGACATGAGACGCCAGCGGAGCAGAGCGCCTTGTGCTGTAAGGCCCAACAGGTCGGCTAAAGCAGCCTTTTTGGATTTAAGGGCTTTAATATGCCCTTGATTTCTGGTAGAATCCACTAGACTCTGCAATTCTACTACTTCAATCTCTAGTTCTTGAAGAGACTTTATGTAAGAGCCATAAAAACCCAAGAACATCTCTAAAGGATAGGTCATGAGCAGACCAGTGTTAAAGTGCCAGTATGCACTATGTACCTTAACATTCTGAACAAAAAAGGAACACTGAACCAGGCAATGGTCAGAAAAACCAACAGGATCAATTTGACAACTTTTAAAAGTTCCAAAGTGATGCTTAAAACAATAGAAGCGATAGAGTCTGACCAATGACAGCAGATTATCCCTAGAGTGGCTCCAGGTGTACTGCCTGTGGTCCTTGTTAAAGCCTCTCCAGACATCTCTCAGCTCCTAGGCGTTAATGAGACACTTGAGTCTAGCCGAGGAAGCGGGATGAGGCTCCAGGTGGTTCCTGTCCAACCTGGCATTCTCTGTGCAATTAAAGTCACCTCCCAAAAACAACATGTCCTCAGTACAGTCTTTTAGAACATCACTTAAACATCACATCATTTAAAAAAAGCATTCTTTCATTCCCCAAAACTGGAGCGGAGACATTGACAAAGATCATCCTACTTTTTTCACACTTTTCCGTCACTTTTAAAATCTGACCACACATTAAGTCCTCCACCTCAAAAGAGGAGGAACTAAAGCCTTTTTTAAACAGCACACCAACTCCACCACTGTTAGATGCTTTATGGCTTAAAAAACATTCTCCAGGCCACTCCATCTTCCATTCAAATTCGTTCACAGAATTACTATGAGTTTCTTGTACAAAAACCACGTCTAAATGTTTGATCCCTATTAGATTAAACAAAGAAGCTCTCTTCACCTCACTTCTCACCTAATGTTTAAGGAACCTATCTTGAGATCACCCATTGAAGAGAAAAAATTATCACAACCACAAAAACCCACCCAGCCAGTGTGTGGAGCGATGACCTCTATGTCACTAAACGCCTCCTCCTGCTTTCTTAGCACTGCCATAGACCTGATAAACCCTTCCAAATCTGGAAAGAAGGCCTCAGTTTTGACTGCCCTTTTGCCTTTAGTTTCTACGCCTCCCTGTTCCTGCCAATCTTTTTCCTTTTGTTGGCTGTATTTAAAATGCCAAATTTGTCCCACACGTCCCCAGCCATGGCAGACTCCTCGACCACCCTATCCCCTATACCGCCCTATCCCCTATACCGCCCTATGCCCTATACCGCCCTATCCCCTATACCGCCCTATCCCCTATACCGCCCTATGCCCTATACCGCCCTATCCCCTATACCGCCCTATGCCCTATACCGCCCTATCCCCTATACCGCCCTATCCCCTATACCGCCCTATCCCCTATACCGCCCTATGCCCTATACCGCCCTATCCCCTATACCGCCCTATCCCCTATACCGCCCTATCCCCTATACCGCCCTATGCCCTATACCGCCCTATCCCCTATACCGCCCTATGCCCTATACCGCCCTATCCCCTATACCGCCCTATCCCCTATACCGCCCTATCCCCTATACCGCCCTATCCCCTATACCGCCCTATGCCCTATACCGCCCTATGCCCTATACCGCCCTATCCCCTATACCGCCCTATCCCCTATACCGCCCTATGCCCTATACCGCCCTATCCCCTATACCGCCCTATCCCCTATACCGCCCTATCCCCTATACCGCCCTATCCCCTATGCTGCCCTATCCACTGGTACTGCAGCTTTCCTCAAGAGCATTATGTGTGCCACTTGCTCTGGCTGTCTTGTTAAAGGATTTTGCTCAACACCTGTGTGTGGGAGGGGCCTAGTGTGTGTGGGAGGGGCCTAGTGTGTGTGGGAGGGGCCTAGTGTATGTGGGAGGGGCCTAGTGTGTGTGTGTGTGTGTGTGGGAGGGGCTTAGTGTGTGTGTGTGGGAGGGGCCTAGTGTGTGTGTGTGGGAGGGGCCTAGTGTGTGTGTGTGGGAGGGGCCTAGTGTGTGTGTGTGTGTGGGAGGGGCCTAGTGTGTATGTGTGGGAGGGGCCTAGTGTGTGTGTGTGGGAGGGGCCTAGTGTGTGTGTGTGGGAGGGGCCTAGTGTGTGTGTGTGGGAGGGGCCTAGTGTGTGTGTGTGGGAGGGGCCTAGTGTGTGTGTGTGGGAGGGGCCTAGTGTGTGTGTGTGGGAGGGGCCTAGTGGGTGACAGGAGCAACTGTTTACACGGTTCAATTTGTATTATTTTTTTCATTTTGCATTCATCACCAGCAGCTGAAAGACAAACATGCATTGGCTTTTAAGTGCATTTCAGGTCCTTAATAATAATAATAATTCACGTTATTTTCGATTTTAGGAGCTCTGATTGGACCACTGGTCCACACAGGAGCTCTGATTGGACCACTGTTCCACACAGGAGCTCTGATTGGACCACTGGTCCACACAGGAGCTCTGATTGGACCACTGGTCCACACAGGAGCTCTGATTGGACCACTGGTCCACACAGGAGCTCTGATTGGACCACTGGTCCACACAGGAGCGCTCGGCTCAGCTAGGAGCTAACAAGGAGTTGATTTGGTTTGCGTGTTGACAGGAGCTCTGAGTGGGCCCGTCTGCTTCAGAATGTGCTCTAAGAGCACTTAGAGCACATTCTGATGGATGAGGAGCTCAGAGCGCTCCTCATCCATCAGAATGAGCCCAGACACGCCGCTCAAAGGGTTTACATGAAACACACCATGAATACAGACAGACTTCACCAAACACTTCTGAGCCATCAGGGCTAAGGGAGCAGGGAGGAGAAAGACATCACAGACATGACCTCCCAGCCTCCTGCTGGGAGCTGGAGGACAGAGAGGCAGAGAGTCAGGGTCACAGAGAGGCAGAGAGTCAGGGTCACAGAGAGGCAGAGGGTTCAGGGTCACAGAGAGGCAGAGAGTCAGGGTCACAGAGAGGCAGAGAGTCAGGGTCACAGAGAGGCAGAGAGTCAGGGTCACAGAGAGGCAGAGAGTCAGGGTCACAGAGAGGCAGAGAGTCAGGGTCACAGAGAGGCAGAGAGTCAGGGTCACAGAGAGGCAGAGAGTCAGGGTCACAGAGAGGCAGAGGGTTCAGAGGCGGGTCACAGATGCCTCGTTTCCACCAACGCAAGCCTGGTTCTAGCTCTCGGATGGCGCTAGAGCCGGTTCTCAGTTGGTTCAACTGGCGAGCCGTCTAAGAACCGGTTTGCGTTTCCACAGACTTGTTCGCCGAGAGCCACGTCATGACGTCACTGTTAACGTCTCTGCTTTCCCAGCAGCTCGCGCCAACTTCCACAACAGATTACATGATGGATGTAAAAGTGTTGCTCCTGGCTTTCAGGCTACAAACACGGCTGGTCCAACGCGTTGAGCTGCTGGTCTTTAGTGCTATGGACGCGATTACGCTGAAGCCCCTAACTGTGATAAAGGACTATACTAATAAAATCAAGATTCAAGATTCAAGATAACTTTATTTATCCCGAGGGAAATTAAGGTGCAACAGTTGACACAGGGGGAATAAATGCACACAAAATATACTAATACCTAAAAACTAAATAACAACAAACTAAACTAAACTAAACTAGTATAAACTAAATATAACTAAATGAACTCTAAATGAAATCTAAATGTAGAGACAGATGAATTGCACAATTTACAGTATTATTACAGTAATACGTAGGTATATACAATATACAACAATACGTATAGTGCAAATTGGCAGTAATAGAATAATAATAAATAATTCAGATGAGTACTGAAAAAGTGACATGTGGAAAGTGAAAAGTGAAATTGAATTTACAGTGCAAAATTACAGTGAGAGGATTCACAGTGCGTTGACCAACAATAATAACACAGTGCGTTGACCTCAGGTCACTGAGTCTCCACTGTCCCTCTCACGACCCGAGGTAGATGAATTATAGAGACTGATGGCCACAGGAAGAAAGGACTTCCTGTGGCGTTCTGTGCACCAGGGTGGAATGAGTCTGTTGCTGAAGGTGCTTCTGTATGAGGTCAGCAC
>CM051007.1:29973537-29976037 GCA_027704905.1 Muraenolepis orangiensis | reverse complement strand
TTTGGCTATCAGTCCAAAAAAATGAAGGCTTTAGGTCAAGGTGTACCTCTCTTCTCAACATTCTGTCTACCTTCACCAACAATGCTGCGGCTGCCAGCTCCAGTCGTGGCACTGTGATGTTCTTAAGGGGAAGAACTCTGGACTTTCCTAGGACCAAAGTGACATGAATGACTCCCTGCTTGTTCAACTGTCTGAGGTAGCTGACAGAACCATAGCCACTTTCACTGGCGTCGGCAAAGTGATGCAGCTCGGCACGGCTCGTCATTCCATAGCCCTTTGGTTTAAAACAGCGTGGCACACTGAAGCCTTTGATCTTATCCAGGCTGTTGGTCCATTCCACCCACCTTTCAGACACTGACTTGGGCAAAGGCTCGTCCCATCCGAAGCCTCGCTGGCAGAGCTCCTGTAACAACTGCTTAGCTGGGAGAATGAGAGGAGCAAGAAGGCCCAGTGGATCAAAGATGGAACTAACAACTGAGAGTATGCCTCTGCGGGTGTGTGGCTTTTGCCTCAGATTGATGTCGAATTGGAATTTGTCAGAGTCCACGCACCACTGCAGTCCTAGTGCTCTTTCAATGGGCAAACTGTCTTTATCGAGATCCAGTGTTTTGATTTCCTTTGCCCGGTGTTCCTTAGGGATTGATGCTAAAACTGCTCTGCTATTGCTGACCCACTGAGTGAGTTGAAACCCACCTTTACTGCATAGTGCAGTGAGATCTTTCACCAGCTGGATGGCATCCGATTCCTTGGCCACAGACTTGGCACAGTCGTCAACATAAAAGTTGTGCCGGATTGTGTCAGCTACTTGAGGGGGAAAACAACTCACATTGTCAGCGGCAGTTTTTCTTAACGCAAAGCTTGCAATGCTTGGGGAGGACACTGCACCAAATATGTGTACAAGCATACGGTGTTCCTTGGGTGCTTGACTGGTATCACCTTGGGGCCACCATAGGAATCGCAAGTAATTTACATCAGATCTAGCTACTCTTACCTGATGGAACATTGACTTGATGTCGGACATGATTCCAACAGGCTCCTTGCGAAATCTGATGATGACTCCAATGAGGGAATTTGTCAGGTCAGGTCCCTGCAGCAGTTCGGTGTTAAGGGATACACCCTGGTAAGAGGCAGCACAATCAAAGACCACCCTAAGCTTTTTCTTTTTAGGGTGGTACACCCCATGGTGGGGCAAGTACCATACTTTTCCTGTTGACTGTGCGAGTTCTTCCTGTGGGACCTCCTCTGCATAATTACTCTCAAAGATGTCTTTGAAAAATGCAATATATTCCCGTTTATATTGCTCATCCTTGTTCATTTTTCTTTTTAGGCTCTGGAGGCGCTGTTCTGCAATTTGGCGATTGTTTGGCAAACAGACATCAACTTTTCTGAAGGGCAATTTCAGATTGTAATGTCCATCATTCAGAACTGCCTTGTTGGCCATTTTCAGAAATCCTTTGTCCTCAATGGAAATTTCAGTTCTCTCCTCAGAGGCAACTTCACAAAAATCCTGGTTATACTGTGAGATCATAAGCTCTTCTAGCCTTGCCACTGAAATCCTATTCACAGTAACACTCCTTGCATTGCCAGTTCCACATCTAAGTGGCCCATTTACAACCCACCCCAATAGTGTTTTAGCTGCATAAGGGCCCCCACTTTGGCTATTAACAACCTCCCACGGCTCTATCAGGGTTGGAGCATTTGTTCCAATTAACAACTCTACCTTTGCACTAATAGAGGGGATTTTGACTTCACTTAAATACGCCCATTGCGCTAAGTCACTCTGCCTTGGGACGTTGTTAGTGGTTACTGGCATTTCCTTCTGAGTGAAAGTGTCAGGAAGAGGTGAGAAGTTGTCGCTGTCCAATGCTGAAACTTCAATTCCTGAGACAACATGAGTGGGAACAGAATTTTCTTGGTTCATTGTTCGTAGAAGAATTTGTGTTCTCCTTCCTTTGAGATTGAGACGTGTCATGAGCTCCTCTGAGCAAAAGGTGGCAGAAGACCCTGGATCCAGGAGCGCATACACTTGTAAGATTTGACTGCCCTTTGCTGCCTTAACCTTAACTGGGACGATGGAAAGTGCGCACTCTTGGTCCCCGGCCCCTATATGACCACATAACTCTGCTGATGCACTGCCTATAACACCAGAGGGTTTTTCTGCTTCTTGAGCTGTGCCGTCTCTAAACTCAATATGCAAGACGCTTGGGTGAGTTTTCTTGCAAACTTTACATGTTAGTCGCTTTTTGCAGTCTTTACTAATGTGGCCTGCGGAGAGACATCCAAAGCAGATGCCCTTGGTCTTTAAGAAACTGATCTTGTCTCTATGCATTTTCTTTGAGAAGTCTTTGCACAAGTCCAATGTGTGCTTTGAGCTACAGAGGGGGCAAGAGGGTTCAGGCTTCGTCTCTTTTTGGGCAAGAGCAATACTAGTGGCATAACTACTGCCAGATGACTTTGAAAGCTGTGACAGAGTAGGGGATCTAACCTTAGCTCTACTGGT
>CM051007.1:29951037-29966037 GCA_027704905.1 Muraenolepis orangiensis | reverse complement strand
GTGGCACGAAATGAGCCGCTTTGGAAAAACGATGGTTATGACTATGGTTAGGATGCAGGTGTTGCCATCCAAGGGGGGGGGGGAGACCAGTGACGAAATCGATCGCCAAATGAGATCAAGGTCGTCGGGGAATCGGTAGTGGTCTGAGGAGCCCAGCCGGGAGTCGATTGCTCACCTTATTCCGTGAGCAGACGGGACACGCAGCGACATAAGCCTTCACGTCCTCACCTAACGTAGACCACCAGAAACGCTGTTTAACGAGAGACGATGTCCGTGACACGCCCGGATGACAGGCCAGCCTTGAATAATGTCCCCAGTCCAAGACATCAGCTCGAGATGCTGGGGGAACAAAGAGTCGACCTGGGGGCACGTCACTTGGTCCCGGTTCACGGGCCAGCGCCTCCTGGACAGTCCTCTCAACCTCCAGCGAGGTGCCTCCCACCAAGCAGCGAGAAGGCAGGATCGTCTTGGCGGTGTCCGGGTCATCTATCTGGGTAAAACCTCGGGAGAGTGCATCAGGCTTAGTGTTCTTAGAACCAGGGCGATAAGATAATGAAACATTTTAACAAGAGAAAAATAGTGCCCATCTGGCTTGACGAGAGTTTAACCTCTTAGCAGACTTGATGTACTCCAGATTACGGTGATCCGTCCAGACTAAAAAATGAATGTTGTTCCCCTCCAACCAATGCCTCCATTCTGCAAATGCTAATTTTATCGCCAGCAGTTCCCGGTTCCCGACGTCGTAATTGCTCTCAGTAGGCGTCAACCGCTGAGAAAAATATGTGCACGGGTGCAACTTGTTCGCTGGTGATCGCTGAGAGAGAATCCCTCCGACTCCCGTCTCGGAGGCATCCACCTCCACCACAAACTGAAGGTCAGGGTCTGGGATAGTCAGGACCGGTGCTGATGTGAAGCGTGACTCGAGCACCACAAACGCCTCCTCAGCCAGTCTACTCCAGGTGAATGGCTGCTTGACCGATGTGAGAGCAGTAAGGGGAGCGGCCATTGAGCTATCATTTCTGATGAAACGGCGATAGAATGAGCAAAACCCCAAAAACGTTGCAGTTCCCATCTGGAGGTGGGGGAAGGCCACTCTGTCACAGCTGCCACCTTGACAGGATCCATCTTAATCGCATCATGACAGATACAGAACCATAAAAAAGAAATCTCTGTAACGTGAAACTCACACTTCTCAGCTTTAACGTACAGCTGGTTCTCCAGCAGCCTCTGGAGTACCTGGCGAACGTGGACGCGATGACTCGGGACGGCCCGAACGGCACCACCAGATACTCGTAGTGCCCAGTCGTGTTGTTGAACGCCGTTTTCCATTCGTCTCCGTCTCGAACCCTGACTAGATGGTAGGCATTGGGGAGATCCAGCTTGGTGAAACATCTGGCCCCCTGGAGTAACTCGAAAGCAGAGTTTATTAAAGGCAATGGATAGCGATTCTTGACTGTCACATCATTAAGGCCTCGATAGTCGATACAGGGGCGTAGCGATTTATCTTTCTTCTCCACAAAGAAAAACCTCCCCTGCCCCGGCTGGACAGGAAGAAGGACCAACAATTCCCATAGCCAGAGACTCGTTGATTCTCCATAGCCGCTCTTTGGGCCGGGCAGAGAGGGTAGATGCGTCCCTTGGGAGGAGACACGCCTGGTAGCAGGTCAATAGGGTCATAGGTCATAGGGTCGGTGTGGGGGTAAGGACTTGGCCCGTGACTTACTGAACACCAACTTTAAGTCAGTGTATTCAATGGGAACCTTAAACAGGTCCGGGTACTCCTCGTTGGCCAACGGAGTGGACTGACTAGAAGACTTAGCCGCCTGTAGGCAGTTAGCCAGGTAAAAATCACTCCAACCAGTACTTGACTCCCAGTTAAGCTGGGGATTGTGCTTGGCTAACCAGGGTAATCCCAGTACAATGGCCACCTGAGCCTGGTCCATGACAAAAATAAATTTCCTCTGTGTGATTACCCAACACTTGTAGAGTGAGTGGATCAGTGACGTGGGAGACAGGGTTGAGGGAGTGACCGTTGAGAGTGTGGACTGACAGAGGGTGATCTAAATCTTGGACAAGGATATTATATTTCTTCACGGTAGCGGCCTGAATGAAGTTCCGGTCCGCTCCTGAATCAATGAGAGCAGGGAGAGAAACCGTCTGATTAGGAAGATGAATCTGAACAGTTAACAATGATGATGATGACTTGAGCGTGATACTCACTAGCGCCGCTGAGGAGGGTTGATTGGAGCGTTTGCGGGGACAGCGCTGACTGAAGTGGCGCGCCCTGTTGCTCGATCGCAACTAACATCCTGTTCAGCTCCGCTGGGTCCATCATGGCTGGATTATACTGTCACGGCCGGGTGTCGGTGGGACCCAAGAGCAGGAGAACAGACGTCAGATGGAACAGGTGCTTTAATGTGGGATCCAAGGCAGAGGGACAGACAGGGCACACCAACACGTGGTCAAGGCAAGCAGAGGTCGGTAACAGCTGGTCCAGGGTTGAGGCAGAGGTCGGTAACAGGTAGTCCAGGGTTGAGGCAGAGGTCGGTAACAGGTAGTCCAGGGTTGAGGCAGAGGTCGGTAACAGGTAGTCCAGGGTTGAGGCAGAGGTCGGTAACAGGTAGTCCAGGGTTGAGGCAGAGGTACAAAGACGCAAGGCAAAAACGAGGTTGTTATCCAGACGAGGGTCAGAACACGGAGGATCAACAGGCAATGATGATCCAGCAATGAGTGAGACAACAGACACGGCTTAAACACAGCTTGGTAATGAGGTGCTATTGACAACAGGTGAGTTCAGTAGGAAACGGCTGACAGGGAAAACACGGAGTGGCATTTAGGAACGGAGTTGTGACATCGCGGATCCAGGAAGCCGGCAGAGATCCAGGACTAGAAGCGGGAAGAGCTGGGTTGGATTGGGACAGTGATGAGATCCTTTAATTTTTTTCATTCTGAAAAGATATCTCAAACATAATTGTTTCCGGTACAAATTGTATTCATGATATCTGAAATGCATTTCTAGATATCTTCAATTCCATTATTAGTTAAAATTCCAAGCAGACATTCTATCATTTTGACGAGTCCTAATTTAAATCTCGAATTCCATTGCTGATAAACGTCATGTAAGAACAAGTAGACAGACGATCTCCAATGAACATCACAACCAGTAAGAATCAATCATTGATATATCCATTCCTGAGAATTAAATTGCTGAAATCAAGAATACAAATTTGGCGAGAGAATTGAGTTGTAAATCATTAATTATATTTGCAACTCCTCAAAATGGCATTAAGGGGCGGCAGTAGCTCAGTCTGCTGGGACTTGGACTTGGAGTATGGCACCATACGAGATGGCTGCCGTGTCGCAAGCTCCCGCACGACAACGCAGTTTTTTGTTATTTATTCTTTTTATCGACTATTAGCGACTATCTTTGTTCAGGAAGTTAGCAGCACGTTCATTTATAACTTTTTCACTCTTTTGGAGATCAGATCGACAGTCTACACGCAAGTAATAAGTAATACGCAAATAAACAGATCTTGGTGCAACCAAAGTCATGTACATCCCCTCAAGTCTTTCTGTTCCCCGGACCTGGAGTACCTGATGCTTATGTGCCGTCCACACTGGCTACTTCGGGAGTTTACAGCGGTAATCGTGACCGCTGTTTACATTCCCCCACAAGCCAACACGGACACAGCGCTGAAGGAACTGTACGGGCTATCAGCGAACAGGAGTCGGCCCACCCTGAGGCTGCTCTCATCGTGGCGGGGGACTTCAACAAGGCGAGCCTGAAGAAGGTTCTCCCGAAGTTCTACCAACACATAACGAGCAACACACGGGGTGAGCGGATCCTCGACCACTGCTACACTCCCTTCCGTGATGGCTACAAGGCCCTCCTCTGCCCACCGTTCGGCAAATCAGACCACCGCTCTATCCAGCTACTCCCCGCCTATAGGCAGAGACTGAAGCAGCAACCGATTAGTGTGAGGGAGGTCCAATGCTGGTCGGACCAATCGGACTCTATGCTGCAGGATTGTATTGATCGCGCTGACTGGCACATGTTCCGCGTTGCCTCGGACAATAACATCAACGAGTATGCGTCGTCGGTCACCGGGTTCATCAAGAAGTGCATAGATGACGTTGTTCCGACCAAGTCGGTTCGGATATACCCCAACCAGAAACCGTTGATTAACGGCGATGTACGCGCGTAACCCTGCCTTTGGCTCCGGGAATATGGAGGAATATACGAGAGCCCGTTATGACCTCCGTAAGACCATCCTCCACACTGCCCTTTCCCATCTGGAGGGAAAGAACTGTTATGTGCGAATGCTGTTTGTGGACTACAGCTCAGCGTTCAACACGAAAGTTCCTGCCAAGCTCGACACCAAGCTTAGAGGTCTAGGCGTGCCCCCATCCACGTGCAGCTGGATACCGGACCTCCTGTCGGACCGCCGCCAGGTGGTGAGGATGGGCAGCACCACCTCAGAGCCACTGACCCTCAACACGGGAGCCCCCCAGGGATGCGTGCTGAGCCCTCTCCTCTACTCCCTCTACACCCATGACTGCATGGTTATGCACAGCTCCAACGTCATCATCAAGTTAGCTGACGACACGACAGTGATGGGCCTGATCGCCGGCGACGACGAGACGGCCTACAGGGAGGAGGTTGGATCGCTGGAGCAGTGGTGCCAGGAGAACAGCCTCGCCCTCAACGTCAAGAAGACCAAGGAGCTGATCGTGGACTACAGGAAGCAGAGAGGAGAGCACGGCCCTATCTCCATCGACGGTGTTGCAGTAGAGAGGGTCAGCAGCTTGAAGTTCCTCGGCGTGCACATGGTCCACACACACACGTGGTGAAAAGGGCCCAACAACGCCTGGATTTCCTCAGGCGTCTGAGGAAATTCAGCATGGGCCCCCGCATCCTGAGAACATTCTATAACGGCACCATGGAGAGTGTTCTTACAAGGTTGATCACCGCCCGGTACGGGAACCGCACCGCACTCGAGCGCAGAGCGCTTCAAAGGGTGGTGCGGACGGCCAAGTGTATCGTTGGAGGTGAGCTCCCCTCCCTCCTGGATATATACAACCAGCGGTGTGTGGCCAAGGCCAAACGCATCTTAAAAGACATTGCCCACCAGCCACGAACTGTACTCACTGTTACCGTCAGGCAGGCGATACCTCAGTATCAAGTGCCGTACAAATAGACTCAGAGATAGCTTCACAGTCAGGCCATCAGGCTGCTGAACAAGGGCGTATAGCATATAACAATGTATATTTTATTACATTGATTTAAATATACATATTGCTCTTTTTCTGTGCCGATATATTGCATTTTATAAATTGCATTTTTATTTGATATATTTTACTTTACACAGTTTTTTATTCTATTCTATTCTGTTTTTATTCTATTTAATCTCATTTTTATAACTGCTGTCTGTCGTCGGGTTTTGCACATAAGATTTTCACTCACTGCTTTATACTGTGAAGTTACAATAAAGTTGACTTGACTTGACTTGGCTTTGGAACCAGAAGGTCGCCGGTTCAAGTCCCCAAAACACCTGAGCACTGCCGAGGTTCCCCTGAGCCAGCAGACCCTCCCCTGCTCCCCTGGATACACACTAGCTGATACCCACTGCTCCTCATACTAGGATGGGTAAAAGCAGAGGAACTCATCTGTGTACTAATGTATGGCAGCAATAAAGAGGATTCAATCCTCCAGACTGAGATCAGATGTGAAAACATCTAAATGGAATGATAGATGTAGATTGTCTAGAAGTTGACTAGACCTAATTGAGCTACAGATCTCATCTCCAATCAACATTTCCGCTCGTAAGAAACTCTTTGCTCATATCAAGAATTTACATTTTTGACTAGCGAGAAATGAATTGTAGATATCTTATCTACAATTGCTAAAACTGATGAAATGTTAAAAGGGCTCCTTGACTTGACTCATGTGTGTGTGCGTGCGTGTTTGCGCGTGCTTGTGTGTGTGTGTGTGTGTGTGTGTGTGTGTGTGTGTGTGTGTGTGTGTGTGTGTGTGTGTGTGTGTGTGCATGTGTGTTTGCGTGTGTGCGTGTTTGCATGGGAGAGCTTTCTACAACTCTGCTGAAGTCTACTTTCCTCAGCTGAGCTCTGGAGGAGCACAGAACCAGCAGCACACACACACACACACACACACACACACACACACACACTACTGACGCATGCACATACAAGCACATCCACAAACAGATACACACACACACACTTACTGATACACACTTACTGACACACACTTACTGATACACACTTACTGATACACACACACACACACACACACACACACACACACACACACAATGACACACACAATGACACATCCAGACACAATTAGTCTTTTTCTATCCAGAGAAGAGAGGCAGAGGAAGCAGCAGCAGCAGGAGGAGGAGGAGGAGGGGGGAGGGAGGTTGTGGATGGGAGGGGCATCGCCATGGTGATAGTGGTTGACTGTGGGCAGTCCTGGGGGGGGGGGGGGTGAAGAGGAGGTGACTGGCATGTGTTTCCCGTACCCACGGTAACCGAGTAGTAGAGAGAGACAGAAAGAGAGAGAGAGAGAGAGAGAGAGAGAGAGAGAGGGCGAGAGGAGGGTGCGGTGTGTGTATTAGGGGATGTATGCCCCGGCCGTGTGTCTGAGGCTCAAACCATTAGCATCAGAAAGACATGATGCTAATGCCCCCCGAGGGAGACCCCTGGCTGGAGGGAGATGATTCAACCTTCTCTGGACCTCCGGGAACAAGAGAGAACAATAAGACCATACACTTTACAAAAACCCTCCCGTCCTGCCAAGTTGATCACATATATGGATAGGTTATATATAGATATATATAGATAGGTGTGTGTGTGCCACACGCACAAACCTATCTATATATATATATATATATATATATAACCTATCCATATATGTGATCAACTTTAACCTGAAGCGGTTGGCAAATTTGTGCACAATATTATTACGTGTGTGGGAGAATTGTGAGTCAGGTGGGTGGTGAGTCATCACTTCCCGTCCCCTCACCTCACAGGACACACATCAGGTCCACGCATCACTCCCCGTCCCCTCACCTCACAGGACATCAGGTCCACGCATCACTCCCCGTCCCCTCACCTCACAGGACACACATCAGGTCCACGCATCACTCCCCGTCCCCTCACCTCACAGGACACACATCAGGTCCACGCATTACGGCCCGGGAAAAACTGGTTTAGTTTCACCAAGCGGACGACACTCTTTACCCACTGATTGTGTCTTTTAGCGTACTGCCATTGTTACCATTCAGAGAGAGAGAGAGAGAGAGAGACAGAGACAGAGACAGAGACAGAGACAGAGACAGAGAGAGAGAGAGAGAGAGAGAGAGACCACCTTGGATGACTAATCTGCAGTGCTGGTCACCTCGTTGAGACACCGAGGCTTACAGTTACATGACATCCTCTTCCTCTGTTTTTCTGGTGAGTTCATCATCACTATGCACACACACACATTCACACACCCACGGAGTATGCGTGTGTGTGTGTGTGTGTGTTGTGGCGTGCACCCGTTGGCGGAGGGAGGACAACAGCGGTTGCGGTGGTAAAACAAATGATTTATTTGTTTAAACAGGTGGGGGTAAGGGGAAAAGGGAATAACGGCAAATCAAAACGGTCCTCCCGGTTGGGGTCCAATCTCCCACTCTCTCGGTCGTTCCGGGGTAGCTGTCCGGGCCGGCTCGTGGGGTGTTGGTCCGCCTCCTGGTGCACCCGTTAGGCAGCAACACCGCCGCCAGGGGTTAAGGCACATACTGTTCGCCACCTCTTCGTTTCATGCTCTTCCTTTTATCCTCGTCTCCCGCTTCTTGAGCGGCTCCCCTCCAGGTGTACGGCGTCAGGCCTGACGAGCCGCTCCAGGTGTTTCCCATTCGGCCTGACGAGTGGGCGGTTACCGTCTGAGCTCTCCGTGGTGCCAATCCTGCTAGGAGCTCAGCGGTGTAGTACCGCTGTTCCACCACCTGCCCCAAGGGTTGCCCAGAATGCTTCCCAGTGGAGCCCGGGGCGCCACATACCCCCTTCCTCAGCTTCAAGCCAGGGCGGGGAGTGCCCACCCAGACTACAGGCCTTCTGACCTTCGGGACAGGGCATCTGCGTTCCCATGCAAAAATAGGTACAACCTGTCGGTAGTATCCCCCTCCTCTACGGGCGCCTCCTGGCGTCCAACCCGGCTTGAAGGGGTATTCCCGGTGGCATTTGAGGGAAAACAGATCCCGACAGTAGCGGCGCGGGGGCCAACCCCGCTCCTCTGGACCGTCTGTGTCCCAGTCGAAGATCCGGGGGGGTGGAGGAGATTTGGTGGGCCAGAGGGGCCTGGGAAGAGAGCCACCCCTTCTGCCCAGGTCGGTGGGAGTCCTCTCTGGAGGTCTCCTCTGGACCCTCCTCCAGGGGTCTCCGCTAGGGGTCTCCTCCGGAACCTCCTCTGGGGTCTCCTCTGGGGTCTGCTCTGAACCCCCTCTGTGGTCGACAGACGGGGACCACGTGACGTCCTCAAGTGAAAGCGGAGCGACGTCCTCCGCCGGGTGCGAAGCGACGTCCTCCGCCGGGTGCGAAGCGACGTCCTCCGCCGGGTGCGAAGCGACGTCCTCCACCGGGTGCGGAGCGGCGTCCTCCACCGGGTGCGGAGCGGCGTCCTCCGCCGGGTGCGGAGCGGCGTCTTCCGCCGGGTGCGGAGCGGCGTCCTCCGCCGGGTGCGGAGCGGCGTCCTCCGGCGGGTGCGGAGCGACGTCCTCCGGCGGGTGCGGAGCGACGTCCTCCGGCGGGTGCGGAGCGACGTCCTCCGGCGGGTGCGGAGCGACGTCCTCCGGCGGTTGCGGAGCGACGTCCTCCGGCGGGTGCGGAGCGACGTCCTCCGGCGGTTGCGGAGCGACGTCCTCCGGCGGGTGCGGAGCGACGTCCTCCGGCGGGTGCGGAGCGACGGCCTCCGGCGGGTGCGGAGCGGCGTCCTCCGGCGGGTGCGGAGCGGCGTCCTCAGGCGGGTGCGGAGCGACGTCCTCAGGCGGGTGCGGAGCGACGTCCTCCGGCGGGTGCGGAGCGGCGTCCTCCGGCGGTTGCGGAGCGGCGTCCTCCGGCGGTTGCGGAGCGGCGTCCTCCGACGGTTGCGGAGCGGCGTCCTCCGGCGGGTGCGGAGCCAAAACGCGGGGCCATTCCTCTCTCGGCCACCCTCCCGGAGTCCTTTGCGCTGCGCACTGCGCGATGGCCTTCTGCAATCTTTGTTGCCCCTGCAACACTTTTGCCATCAACTCCCTTAAGGCTGGACTCAGGTCTTCGGTTGTGAGCTGGGTCAACATGCCCGCATCCTCCACCATTTGTGGCGTGCACCCGTTGGCGGAGGGAGGACAACAGCGGTTGCGGTGGTAAAACAAATGATTTGTTAAAACAGGTGGGGGTAAGGGGAAAAGGGAATAACGGCAAATCAAAACGGTCCTCCCGGTTGGGGTCCAATCTCCCCCTCTCTCGGTCGTTCCGGGGTAGCTGTCCGGGCCGGCTCGTGGGGTGTTGGTCCGCCTCCTGGTGCACCCGTTAGGCAGCAACACCGCCGCCAGGGGTTAAGGCACATACTGTTCGCCACCTCTTCGTTTCATGCTCTTCCTTTTATCCTCGTCTCCCGCTTCTTGAGTGGCCCCCTCCAGGTGCACGGCGTCAGGCCTGATGAGCCGCTCCAGGTGTTTCCCATTCGGCCTGACGAGTGGGCGGTTACCGTCTGAGCTCTCCGTGGTGCCAATCCTGCTAGGAGCTCAGCGGTGTAGTACCGCTGTTCCACCACCTGCCCCAAGGGTTGCCCAGAATGCTTCCCAGTGGAGCCCGGGGCGCCACAGTGTGTATACAGGGTAAGTTTCTTTCCGCGACGCGACGCAAAGTGTCACCGCCTGTATTCAGACAGAGATGATTCAACCTTTTCCTCCGTTGAACTGAAGGATGACTTGGTTTGGTCTGTCTCTCTGTGGGAGGACTCTCATTAACCAAGGGAGCACACAGATCACAACAACCAGGAACGCTTCTGTCCCCAAAGTATAACCTTTAACAAATATGATGATAAACTAGAGATCCCTCAGCATACCTCCCCCACACAATAAAGTCCCCTTGATCTGGAATGGGATCCGGATCTGGGCCCATCAGTAATCTAACCACCAAGTTGTGTTCAATTCCGTACAGAACTTTTTGAGTTATCTTGCTAACGGATACACACAAACACACAAACACACATCCAGAAACGATTCAGGAGGTCGTGGATGGGAGGGGCATCGCCATGGCGATAGAGAAAACATAACCTCCTGTCCATCTTCCATGGCGGGAGGTGAATATACTTGTATATTGTACTTATATATTTGTTTGGTGATGAATAGGAAAATAAACTTCCAGACCAAGAAGGCATAAAGTCAGACAGACCGGAGAGTATCGTGCATTGGGCCGGAGTCATCTCAGAAGGAACACACGACACAAGGAGGTTCAGATGAGAGGTTCAGATGAGAGGTTCGTACCGCTGCACAACAACAGAGTGGAGGGAAAAATGACTTTTACAGCCTGAGAAATCAGAGAGAGATCTGGTGCTCTTTGATCCAACGCTTTCCTGGGGCAATAAGGTTTATATATATATATATATATATATATATATATATATATATAAAATAGTTATGAGAGCTCCATGCAGTAAAAATATAAGTTTTTGTTCAGGACTTCTTGTTTGATTTTAATACAAAAATGTACTATTTTCACTTCTTATGGATCTCTTCCACCACGTATTAAAGCCCATTACTAACGGTGGTTGAGCGGTGAGGCTCAATAGCCTGACAAAGTTGTTAAAAACGGCGGAATTTCCACACGATGAGGAATCGCCAAACCAGAGCATTGACGTACCGTACCTCCAGAGGGCGTTCAAACGCCCAGGTGAGAGAGAGAGAGAGAGAGAGAGAGAGAGAGAGAGAGAGAGAGAGAGAGAGAGAGAGCGAGCGAGCACTACTGTGGGGGGGGTCCCTCCTCTCCCCTCTCGGGTCAAAGAGGACAGCCGGGGAAACGCATTTTAAATAACCGTCTACATTGTGAAGAGGAATATTAAAAAGACTGAATATTTAGAGTGTGTCTGTCTGTGTGTGTGACCTCCCGAGGTGTGGTGTGCCTCCATGGCCCCGGGCCGGCCCCTCGGCCCCAGGCAGGTGTCGGGTGACACCGCCTTCTCCGGGCGGGACGGGGATACGGAGGCTGAGTCATGCTAACGGCTCAGCCTCCGTCAACGCAACGACGACACCGGAGACGTCGCGCGCGCACGCACACACACACACACACACACACACACACACACACACACACACACACACACACACACACACACACACACACACACACACACACACACACACACACACACACACACACACACACACACACACACACACACACACACACACACACACACACACACACACACACACACACACACACACACACACACACACACACACACACACACACACACACACACACACACACACACACACACACACACACACCCCTGACTTTTGCCGGGAGACAAAATGTCTCCAAATCAATACCTGATGACATTCCATGTTTAGTTGGAACAAATAAAAAACTTTATTTTTAAAAAGGTATTGATTTCTTACAAACACAATTTGGATTTTGTAAATGGTATTTAATAACAATCGCCATGGCAATACAAATGAAGAGTCAAAGACCCCCTGCCCAGTCGGGCTCCCTGGGGTTACAAAACCATCAAGCAGTACAAATGTTTTACCTGCCGTGGGATACCCCCAGGCCCATACAAAAACAGGCAGTATAAACAGATTTACATGGTGTGTGTGTGTGTGTGTGTGTGTGTGTGTGTGTGTGTGTGTGTGTGTGTGTGTGTGTGTGTGTGTGTGTGTGTGTGTGTGTGTGTGTGTGTGTGGATTCCCCCTCCTGCGTGTCCTCTTTGAATCATCTTAATGTCTTTGTCTCCAATTTTGGAGACCAAACCGCAATCAAAGTCCAGCAAAAGAAATAACAATATTAATAATAATTAACAATAATACAATCAGCCCCAAGGTGCCCCCCCGCCCCTTACCCACAATGCACTTGCTACATCAGTTCCTCAACAGCCCTGAAGATGCAGACTGGCTTTAGGAAGAGCCAAAGCAGAGGCGGTGAGACCTCCGCTTGGTGAGAAAGGCCCTGAGAAAGACGGAGGAACATCATGGGAACAGAACACAATGCTTCAGAGTCTGCAGTAGAACCAAAGATGGCGGCGGTGGTGGGTGCTGGTCGTTGGCACCTGGTTGCATCTCAGAAGCGGCAGGAGACCAGGTGAGGTCTGGCTCTGGGCCCGGGAGGTGAAGGCTCTAGGAGTGGGCGTCGTCCCCGTGGATGGCCTTGTACTTGGACATCTCCTCTGGGAACACCTTGCCCAGCTCAGAGACCAGAAGGCTTTTGAACTTCTGGAATGACAAAAAAGGGAAAAGTCTTGTTTGTATGTGTGTGTGCATGCATGTATGCATTGGTCATAAACACCACCTGTTACCCAGAGATAGGTTACCGTCGAGGGTGTTAACAGGTTTACTGCAGCATCGTTGAACACACACATTGGTCATCGTCAGAGTGTGCAGACATGTTCACTAACCGGACATCCTGCCTTTTAACAGCTCTGGATCAATGCATCCCGTTTGATCAGTGGAACTGAACTTCAATGTAAACGATTGTGGAGTGTGTGTGTGTGTGGTTGATGGCTGGTTGTAGCAGCCTCACCTGGCCTCAGTCAGACTGATTAGAGTCTGGTTGAAGCAGCCTCACCTGGCCTCAGTCAGACTGATTAGAGTCTGGTTGAAGCAGCCTCACCTGGCCCCAGTCAGACTGATTAGAGTCTGGTTGAAGCAGCCTCACCTGGCCCCAGTCAGACTGATTAGAGTCTGGTTGAAGCAGCCTCACCTGGCCCCAGTCAGACTGATTAGAGTCTGGTTGAAGCAGCCTCATCTGGCCCCAGTCAGACTGATTAGAGTCTGGTTGAAGCAGCCTCACCTGGCCCCAGTCAGACTGATTAGAGTCTGGTTGAAGCAGCCTCATCTGGCCCCAGTCAGACTGATTAGAGTCTGGTTGAAGCAGCCTCACCTGGCCCCAGTCAGACTGATTAGAGTCTGGTTGTAGCAGCCTCACCTGGCCCCAGTCAGACTGATTAGAGTCTGGTTGAAGCAGCCTCACCTGGCCCCAGTCAGACTGATTAGAGTCTGGTTGAAGCAGCCTCATCTGGCCCCAGTCAGACTGATTAGAGTCTGGTTGAAGCAGCCTCACCTGGCCCCAGTCAGACTGATTAGAGTCTGGTTGAAGCAGCCTCACCTGGCCCCAGTCAGACTCATTCCTCTATGGCTGGTGAGGCTGCACACCTGTGCAGGCTTAAACAGCCTCCACCACACACACACACACACTAAAGGAAGAGCTCCAGCATGTTCCATCTGCTTGGTTCACAATTATTTAAACTCCTGCAATAAACCGGATTCCTCACCGAGTCCTCGTCTGCTACAACCATCATTTCCTGTAGTGGTTTACTGTAGATCATTTACTGTAGTCATCATTTCCTGTAGTGGTTTACTGTAGATAATTTACTGTAGTCCATCATTTACTGTAGTGGTTTACTGTAGATCATTTACTGTAGTCCATCATTTACTGTAGTGGTTTACTGTAGATCATTTACTGTAGTCATCATTTGCATAAACAAAGTTGTGTTCAAAGCGTGTTCCATTGTTAATGAGCATGGTGGCGGTGAGCACATGACGAGGAGGACATGACGAGGGACATGACGAGGAGGACCTGACGAGGAGGACATGACGAGGAGGACATGACGAGGAGGACATGACGAGGAGGACATGACGAGGAGGACCTGACGAGGAGGACATGACGAGGAGGACATGACGAGGAGGACATGACGAGGAGGACATGACGAGGAGGACATGACGAGGAGGACATGACGAGGAGGACATGACGAGGAGGACATGACGAGGAGGACCTGACGAGGAGGACATGACGAGGAGGACATGACGAGGAGGACCTGACGAGGAGGACCTGACGAGGAGGACATGACGAGGAGGACATGACGAGGAGGACCTGACGAGGAGGACATGACGAGGAGGACATGACGAGGAGGACATGACGAGGAGGACCTGACGAGGAGGACATGACGAGGAGGACATGACGAGGAGGACCTGACGAGGAGGACATGACGAGGAGGACATGACGAGGAGGACATGACGAGGAGGACCTGACGAGGAGGACATGACGAGGAGGACCTGACGAGGAGGACATGACGAGGAGGACATGACGAGGAGGACCTGACGAGGAGGACATGACGAGGAGGACCTGACGGGGAGGACATGACGGGGAGGACCTGACGAGGAGGACATGACGAGGAGGACATGACGAGGAGGACCTGACGAGGAGGACATGACGAGGAGGACCTGACGAGGAGGACATGACGAGGAGGACCTGACGAGGAGGACATGACGAGGAGGACCTGACGAGGAGGACATGACGAGGAGGACATGACGAGGAGGACCTGACGAGGAGGACATGACGAGGAGGACATGACGAGGAGGACCTGACGAGGAGGACATGACGAGGAGGACCTGACGAGGAGGACATGACGAGGAGGACATGACGAGGAGGACATGACGAGGAGGACATGACGGGTAGAAGGCAGACGTCACACCTTCACAGGTCAGGGTGGAGCTCTATATCCTTGGGATATAAAGTATAAACTCTGGACGCATTGGCTGACACGTGGCTGCTGAGATGATCGGTTAGATGATTTGTTTGGACCACAGAATCATGTCAGTTTGTTTCATATCAGTTACGTTATTGAAAAAAAAGATCAAAAATCCTTTAGTTGTTTTGATTGTAAAAACTACGAGTGCACTTTAGTAACACGGCAGGGGGACGGCACTTTAATAAAACCCTCAATCGGTCCTCTGG
>CM051007.1:29928537-29941037 GCA_027704905.1 Muraenolepis orangiensis | reverse complement strand
CTCTCTCTCTCTCTCTCTCTCTCTTTAACACCCCCCCCCCCCACACACACACACACACACACACACACACACACACACTCTCTCTCTCTCTTTAACCCCCCCCCCCCACACACACACACACACACAATGCACAGAAGAGCACTGAGGCAGCATCACTTCCTGTCTGGTCACATTTGCATATAAATGAAGTTGTTAGTATTTAATCGATGGACAAGTGCACTAGTGATTGTCGCTCATCCAGCCCTCTCTCTCTCTCTCTCTCTCTCCCTCTCTCTCTCTCTCTCTCTCTCTCTCTCTCTCTCTCTCTCTCTCTCTCTCTCTCTCTCTCTCTCTCTCTCTCTCTCTCTCTCTCTCTCTCTCTCTCTCATCTTGGTTTTTGGTTTGGCTCTCTCTTTTGTGGCTATATTTAGCGCTGAGGGTTTGGTAGTTGAGTATTGATTCCCGTGGAGAGAGAGTCACACGTTGCTCTACGCAGAGACCATGTGCCATGCAAAGAGAGGCTGTCAATCAACCTCTCTCTCTCTCTCCGTCCCCTAGTCTCTCTGTCCTCTCATTAATGTGTGTGTAGGAGAGGAAGGAGACATGACTTAGATACCAGATGGTGCAACTGATGGCCAGGCTTCAGCGCTGCTGTGTGTGTGTGAGTGTGAGTGTGTGTGTGTGTGTGTGTGTGGGACAGCTCCGGAGATTACCCTTTTATTGGAGGAAAAAGATGATTTACTGTGAATGACGACGAATGCTTGCAGGTGTTGTTTTCTGTTGTGTTATGTCACACTCACACACACTCACTCACACACACACACTCACTCACTCACTCACACACACACACTCACTCACTCACTCACTCACACACACTCACTCACTCACTCACTCACTCACTCACTCACTCACACTCACACACACCTGCCTGCGTACGAGGGGGTGGGGGCAGGAAGAGGAAGTACAAAGCAGAGGACCTCCATCAGAGGACAGTGCTGCTCTCTCTTCCATTGATGTCGGCCAGCCAGCGCGCTGACGCCTGATTGGAGGAGAAGGGACAAGCACACACACGCGCGCACACACACACGCGCAGAACGGGGCACCGGCAAAGCGCTTTGATTTCCTCCACAGCTGGAGGACGGCGTTAGAGGGCTTCAGAGCCCCGGGTGGAGGGAGCTGGTGCTTCACAGCCAATCAGCGGAGCTCTGGTGATGGCTGATATCCACCATACAGCCATCAGGACCACACCTCGATCTGTTCAGGCCCCCCCCCCCGTCTGTCTGGCCCTCGCCTGGGTGGGTGTGTGTGTGTGTGTGTGTGGGTGTGGGTGGGTGGGTGTGTGTGTGTGTGTGTGTGTGTTTACGGCCCTGCTGCCAGTCAAAGGTTAAAGGGGAAGGCTGCTAATTGGCCTGACATTTGTGCAGAGCTCCGTCATTAGAGGGAGGAGGAGGAGGAGGAGGAGGAGGAGGAGAGAAGGGAGTGGATGTCAATCTTCACACCCCCACCCTTCTCCTCCCCCCTCCCCCACCGCCCTGTGACATGTGTCTCCCCCGGGGAGGCGGGGGGAGAGCCCCTAGAAAGCGTCACATTCTCAACAGTCGCTGAACACCAACCTGACACACACACACACACACACACACACACACGCCAAACACACACACACACACACGCCGTCATCATAGCGCGTCCTGATTGGCTTTGGGGTGTCATCGTGTTTATTAGCCAATGGCAAGCCGGCACCGTCCAACATGCTTGTGTGTTTGGCGTGCGTGTGTGTGTTTGGTGTGCGTGTGTGTGTGTGTGTTTGGTGTGCGTGTGTGTGTGTGTGTTTGGTGTGCGTGCGTGTGTGTTTGGTGTGCGTGCGTGTGTGTGCGTGCGTGTGTGTTTGGCGCGTGCGTGCGTGTGTGTGCGTGTGTGTTTGGTGTGTGTGTTTGGCGTGTGCGTGTGTGTTGGTTCCTCCTGGTCAGCTGGTCTCATCCTTTCAGGGTCAGTCCTATCACGTTCTCTTGGCCCAGGAGACCTTCTAAAAGTGTATTATAATTATTATTATTATTATTATTATTATTATTATAATATGACAAAATATCTGAAAAACCTTGAGTGTGATGGTGTGGGCGTGTCTCAAGAGAATCATTTAGTGGTCTAGTGTAGACGGGTTTAAAGACACTAACCAGCTAATGTTGTAATATATCTGCATGTGATACGTGTGCTAGCTAGATAGAACTGGGGGTTCAAGAAAAAGCAAAGGAAAAAAACAGAAAACCAACAGCAAAATGCTTCTCCTCTTCTTCTTCTCTCTTCCTTTATTGGTCCTCCTCTTCTTCTTCTCTCTTCCTTTATTGGTCCTCCTCCTCCTCTTCTTCTCTCTTCCTTTATTGGTCCTCCTCTTCTCCTCCTCTTCTTCTCTCTTCCTTTATTGGTCCTCCTCCTCTCCTCTTCTTCTCTCTTCCTTTATTGGTCCTCCTCTCTTCTTCTCTCTTCCTTTATTGGTCCTCCTCTTCTTCTTCTCTCTTCCTTTATTGGTCCTCCTCCTCTTCTTCTCTCTTCCTTTATTGGTCCTCCTCCTCTCCTCTTCTTCTTCTCTCTTCCTTTATTGGTCCTCCCTCCTCTCTAAAGTGTCACTTGTGTTTAATGAATGTTTGTGTTTTAATTTATTCGTGGTTTTGCCAAAATGAAGATTGTCCCAGCATGCATCAGGATGTCCCAGAAGAAGAACTAAGAAAAAGGAACAGAAGGGAAAACAAAAGCTCTGAATGCTAGCCCAGGTGTTAGCACGCCGGGGGGGGGGGGCACACACACACACACACACACACACACACACACACACACACACACACACACACACACACACACAGGGAACCTCCTTACAGGGGCTCTTATGATTGAATGTGGAAAGCAACACGTCCTAAAGACACACATAAAGAGACCCTAGTCCCTTAAAGGGGAGGCCACCCTCCCCTCGGCCCCCCCCCCCCCCCCCCCCGGTCACATGACCTCTGGCCCCGGTGGAACCTGTGTGCTGCTTCAATGACACACACACACACACAGGGGGTCTGACCTGGGGTCAGTGGGTCACAACTCTGCCCCCACCCCAACAACAACAACAACACAATCGGTTTTGGACGAAGACCCCCCAGGGTTCATGGATTTAAAAAACAAAAAAGAAGAAAAAATCAATAAAAAATGGCGTCTGGTCGTTGCAAGACCAAACAGGAATGTGCAATAAAGCTCCAGCTTATTCAAACCCTGCAGACCTGAACCTGCTGCTTTCTGAGTGACTGCACCACACACACACACACGCACACACATACACACACACACACACGCATACACACACACACACGCATACACATACACACACCTGGGCACCTGTTGTCTCTCTGTCCGTGGACGTACGTTAACTGACGTACGTGTTGTGATGGCGTCCTGTCTGTCTGTCTGTCTGTCTGTCTCCATCCTTCATAGGGACCGAGGTGTGTCCTTGGTGTCTCCATCCTTCATAGGGACCGAGGTGTGTCCTTGGTGTCTCCATCCTTCATAGGGACCGAGGTGTGTCCTTGGTGTCTCCATCCTTCATAGGGACCGAGGTGTGTCCTTGGTGTCTCCATCCTTCATAGGGACCGAGGTGTGTCCTTGGTGTCTCCATCCTTCATAGGGACCGAGGTGTGTCCTTGGTGTCTCCAGCCTCATCACTCGTAGTGTCTCAGCTGGAGCGCGCTGTCCCCTTGTGTGTGTGTGTGAGAATTGTGTATTTGTTTGTCTGTTCGTGTGTGAATTAGTGTTGCATTTTTGTGTTTGCTTGTGTGAATTTGCGTGTGTATGTGTGAATTTGTCTGGTCGTGCGTGTGTGTGCGTGTGTGTGTGTTTCAGGAAGTGGGTGCAGTAGCAATGAGGAGAGATAAAGTCTGCATTCAACGTGGAACCAAACAAACATTTGAAGGGTAAAATTGTCAAGGTTACTGTGTACTACCTCTCTCTCTCTCTCTCTCTCTCTCGCCCACTCTCTCTCTCTCCTTCTCTTCTCTCTCTCTCTCTCTCTCTCTCTCTCTCTCTCTCTCTCTCTCTCTCTCTCTCTCTCTCGCCCCACTCTCTCTCTCTCTCTCTCTCTCTCTCTCTCTCTCTCTCCATCTCACTCTCTCTCTCCCCACTCTCTCTCTCTCTCTCTTTGCACATCCACGCTCTCTCTCCCCCTCGTTCTCTCCCCCTCTGTCTCTCTCCCCACTTTCTCTCTCTCCCACTCTCCCCCTGTCTCTCCACACTCTCTCTCTCTCTCTCTCTCTCTCTCCCCCTCTGTCTCTCTCCCCACTTTCTCTCTCTCTCTCACCCCCTCTCTCTCCCTCTCGGCAGTAAAGGTGAAACCTAACAGGATATGGTCCTTATAATCCAGCCAGTGTATCTAAACTGTTTTCTAGATTAGATTAGATTAGATTCTAATGTATTGTCACTGCACAGCACAAGTACAGTGTAGAGAGGAATTTGGCATCTAACCAGTGTGCAAATGCTGCAGTACAGTGCATGGTGATATATAATGTACAGTTGTTGAATAATATGTCAACTATGTAGTCTACTAAAAACAGGTATAAAATAACTTATAGAGTAGGTATGAGATATGTGAAGTATATGTATATATATATATGTATATATATATATATATATACATTATATATATATATATACAAGGTAAGTATAAACAGGTAGTGAGCAGGGGTATGCAGTTGTATCAAAATATAAATATTTCTAAATGTATACACATATATATAGAGATATATATATAGGTATGTAAACAATAAATATGTAAACTATAAACATGTAACCTAGAGGTAGAGGGAGGGAGTTATGATGCAGTGCAAGGCCGTTGAAACATTAATGGTGAAAGGGTATCGTCAACAGGGTTCAGAGTTCATATGTTAGGCAGCAGGGGGGGGGGCAGCAGGGGGGGGGCTGTGGTTCAGAGGGGGGGGGGGCTGTCTTCGTGGTGCAGGGTTCAGGGAGATGACAGCTGATGGCAGCGCTTTCCAGTTGAAACAGTGCAGTTGCCGTACCACACTGTGATGCAGTTGGTGAGGATGCTTTCGATGGCAAGTTCCCCAGAATCTGAGGTGACAGGTGGGCTTTCCTCAGTCTCCTCAGGAAGAAGAGACGCTGGTGAGCCTTCTTTACCAGTGAGGCCGTGTTGAGGGACCAGGAGTGGTCCTCGGAGATGTGGACTCCCAGGAATTTGAAGCTGGAGACACACTCAACCCCTGCCCAGTTGATGAAGATGGGGGCGTGTGCGCCAGCTCTGGTCTTCCTGAAGTCCACGATGAGCTCCTTGGTCTGCTTGGTGTTGAGGGCCAGGTTGTTGTCAGCGCACCACGCCACCAGGCACTGGACCTCCTCCCTGGAGGCTGCCCTGGAGGAGGTGAGATGGTCTAACCTGACTAACTGGGGTCTGTTGGTTAGGAAGTCCAATAACCAGTTACAAACTGAGGGGTTAATGTCGAGATTCTTGGTTTCCATGAGGTCACCAAGTTTGCAGATTAGTTCTGCAAACCAGACCAAACCAGACCAAATCAAACCAAACCAAACCAGAACAAACCAATCCAGACCAAACCAAACCAGACCAGACCAGACCAAATCAAACCAGACCAAACCAAACCAGACCAGACCAAACCAGACCAGCTCAGACCAAACCAAACCAGACCAAACCAAAACAAACTAGACTAAACCAAACCAGACCAGCTCAGACCAAACCAAACCAAACCAGACCAGACCAGACCAAACCAGACCAGACCAAATCAGACCAGACCAGACCAGCTCAGACCAAACCAGACCAAACCAAATCAGACCAGACCAAACCAGACCAGCTCAGACCAAACCAAACCAGACCAAACCAAACCAGACCAGACCAAACCAGACCAGCTCAGACCAAACCAAACCAGACCAAACCAAACCAGACCAGACCAAACCAGACCAGCTCAGGCCAAACCAAACCAAACCAGACCAGACCAATCGAAACCGAATATGTTTCCTTTAGCATACGCCCACCATCTGGTATAGATCCCCTCGCCCGGTTCAGTCAAGCTGAGATTACTACATAGAGCAGTGTATGGATCGACAGAGAGACACAGAGACAGAGAGAGAGAGTAGAACAGAGACGCCACTGACTCCCACTGACTCATACTGACTCACCCTGACTCTCACTGACTCTCACTGACTCATACTGACTCCCACTGATTCCCACTGACTCATACTGACTCACCCTGACTCTCACTGACTCATACTGACTCCCACTGATTCCCACTGACTCATACTGACTCACCCTGACTCTCACTGACTCTCACTGACTCATACTGACTCCCACTGATTCCCACTGACTCATACTGACTCACCCTGACTCTCACTGACTCACCCTGACTCTCACTGACTCATACTGACTCCCACTGATTCCCACTGACTCATACTGACTCACCCTGACTCCCACTGACTCATACTGACTCACCCTGACTCCCACTGACTCATACTGACTCACCCTGACTCCCACTGACTCTCATTGACTCATACTGAGTCACCCTGACTCTCATTGACTCATACTGACTCATACAAGTCAAGTCAAGTTTATTGTCACTTCACAGTTTAAAGTATAAAGCAGTGGTGCGAAAATCGTATGTGCAATACCCGACGACAGACAGCAGCTATAAAAATAAGATAAAAATTGATAAACATTGAATAAAGTTAAAAAATAAAAATAAAAATGCAATTTATAAAATGCTAAGACAGTGAGTACAGTTCGTGGCTGGGGTGGGCAATGTCTTTATGATGCGTTTGGCCTTGGCCACGCACCGCTGGTTGTATATATCCAGGAGGGAGGGGAGTTCACCTCCAACGATATACTGGGCTATACTCTGCGCTCGAGTGCGGTGCAGTTCCCGTACCGGAAGGTGATCCACCCTGTAAGAACACTCTCCATGGTGCCAGTATAGAATGTTCTCAGGATGCGGGGGCCCATGCTGAATTTCTTCAGACGCCTGAGGAAATACAGGCGTTGTTGGGCCCTTTTCACCACGTGTGTGGTGTGCGTGGACCATGTGAGGTCCTCGGAGATGTGCACGCCGAGGAACTTGAAGCCGCTGACCCTCTCTACTGCAACACCGTCGATGGAGATAGGTGGCGTGCTCTCCCCTCTGCCTCCTGAAGTCCACGATCAGCTCCTTGGTCTTCTTGACGTTGAGGGCGAGGCTGTTCTCCTGGCACCACTGCTCCAGCGATCCGACCTCCCTGTAGGATGTCTCGTCGTCGCCGGCGATCAGGCCCATCACTGTCGTCAGCAAACTTGATGATGACGTTGGAGCTGTGCATAGCCATGCAGTCTTGGGTGTAGAGGGAGTAGAGGAGAGGGCTCAGCACGCATCCCTGGGGGGCTCCCGTGTTGAGGGTCAGTGGCTCTGAGGTGGTGCTGCCCATCCTCACCACCTGGCGGCGGTCCAACAGGAGGTCCAGTATCCAGCTGCACGTGGATGGGGGCACGCCTAGACCTCTAAGCTTGGTGTCGAGCTTGGCAGGAACTATCGTGTTGAACACTGAGCTGTAGTCCACAAACAGCATTTGCCCATAACAGTAACAGTTCTTTCCCTCCAGGTGGGAAAGGGCAGTGTGGAGGGAAGAGAAAAGTGAGATATAACAATAGAACCCAAGAATATCTAGAGTGGAGCACTACCTAGCGCCACTATACATATATATATATATCATCCATTAGACACTTTATTGATCTATTTTTATTCTTGTATTGTTATAGTATAGTGTTGTTCCTAGCATTTAGTATAGTATATAGTATATAGTGTTGTATAGTAGAGTACAGTGTAGTATAGTTTGTAGTAGCATGTAGCATTGTTGTTTAATTCCTACTGTGGAAGTGGATGGGGAGTTAGCGTTCCGTTGTACTGATAATAGAGAATAGAAACATGTTGAACACACGGCTAACCTCTGGGAACAAACTACAAACTACACACGGCTAACCTCTGGGAACAAACTACACACGGCTAACCTCTGGGAACAAACTACACACGGCTAACCTCTGGGAACAAACTACACACGGCTAACCTCTGGGAACAAACTACACACGGCTAACCTCTGGGAACAACTACACACGGCTAACCTCTGGGAACAAACTACAAACTACACACGGCTAACCTCTGGGAACAAACTACACACGGCTAACCTCTGGGTACAAACTACACACGGCTAACCTCTGGGAACAAACTACACACGGCTAACCTCTGGGAACAAACTACACACGGCTAACCTCTGGGAACAAACTACAAACCACACTCACACAAACATCAAGCTATTTGGGACTCTGAGACACGGTTTCTCTCTCTAACACGCACACGCACACACACACGCACACGTACACACACACACGCGCATCTCCCAGAATGCATCAGCGATGTCAAGGGGCCAAGGATGTTTGCACACGGTATGTGTCTCTATGAATATACTGTATATATATGGAAATATCTATAGATATACTGTATATCTAGATATATATATCTATAGATATATATCTATATATATAGATATATATCTATCTATCTATAGATAGATATATAGATATAGATATATAGATCTATAGATATATACATAGATATATATATCTATAGATAGATATATATCTAGATATATATATCTATATATATATCTATATATATAGATATATATCTATCTATCTATAGATAGATATATAGATATAGATATATAGATCTATAGATCTATAGATATATACATAGATATATATATCTATAGATAGATATATATCTAGATATATATATCTATGTATATATCTATATATCTATAGATATATAGATATATATATAGATATATATCTATCTATCTATAGATAGATATATAGATATAGATATATAGATCTATAGATCTATAGATATATACATAGATATATATATCTATAGATAGATATATATCTAGATATATATATCTATGTATATATCTATATATCTATAGATATATAGATATATATATAGTTATATATATCTATGTATACATCTATATAGATATCTATATCTATATACATATATAGATATAGATATATAGTTATATAGATATATCTATCTATAGATATATCGATAGATATCTATAGATATATAGATATCTATAGATATATATCTATAGATATATAGATATATATAGATATATCTATATATCTATAGATATATAGTTATATAGATATATAGATATATCTATATATATTGTGGCGCCCCGGGCTCCACTGGGAAGCATTCTGGGCAACCCTTGGGGCAGGTGGTAGAACAGCGGTACTACACCGCTGAGCTCCTAGCAGGATCGGCACCACGGAGAGCTCAGACGGTAACCGCCCACTCGTCAGGCCGAATGGGGAACACCTGGAGCGGCTCGTCAGGCCTGACGCCGTACACCTGGAGGGGAGCCGCTCAAGAAGCGGCAGACAGGAATAAAAGGGAGAGCATGAAACGAAGAGGGGCGAACAGTATGTGGTAAGAGGCCGCAGGCCAACCCGGACTGAAAGCCGCGGCGCGCTAGGTGAGCGTTATTGCCGAAAGCAGGATTGTAACCGTGAGTGTTTGTGTTCCCAGCCTTAACCCCTGGCGGCGGTGTTGCTGCCCTAACGGGAGCATCAGGAGGCGGACCAACACCCCACGAGCCCCGGCCCAGGACAGCTACCCCGGAACGACCGAGAGAGTGGGAGATGGTACCCCAACCGGGAGGACCGTTTGATTTGCAGTTATTCCCTTTCCCCTTACCCCCACCTGTTTAAACAAATAAATCCTTTGTTTTACCACCGCAACCGCTGTTGTCCTCCCTCCGCCAACGGGTGCATGCCACAATATATAGATATATCTATCTATAGATATATAGATAGATATCTATAGATATATCTATATATCTATCGATATATATCGATATATAGATATATCTATATCTATAGGGACCTTTAAGGCTTAAGGCAGGGTGGGATGCAGAGCGCGGGGAGAACAGACAGAATTTAACTTATTTATCGTTCTATGGATATGTTCTGTTCTATGGATACGTTCTGTTCTATGGATATGTTCTGTTCTGTGGATATGTTCTGTTCTGTGGATATGTTCTGTTCTATGGATAGGTTCTGTTCTATGGATATGTTCTGTTCTATGGATAGGTTCTGTTCTATGGATAGGTTCTGTTCTATAGACCTTAATGCATAATGCATCTGAGGCTGGTTCCTCCATTTAATGAAGCATGTGTTTTCTCTCTCCTTGTGAGGTGTGAGGAGTCGGGGGGTGAGGACCGGGTCATAGGAACCTGTGTGTGAGGAGTCGGGGGTGAGGACCGGGTCATAGGAACCTGTGTGTGAGAGAATGGGTTTTTCCACTCATCTCTCATTTCTTAAAGTGTGGTGTGTTATGTAAGCGTTGGTGGCAGATAAACCATGACTCTCTCTCTCTGTCTGTCTGTCTGTCTGTCTGTCTGTCTGTCTGTCTGTCTGTCTGTCTGTCTGTCTGTCTGTCTGTCTGTCTGTCTGTCTGTCTGTCTGTCTGTCTGTCTGTCTGTCTGTCTGTCTGTCTGTCTGTCTGTCTGTCTGTCTGTCTGTCTGTCTGTCTGTCTGTCTGTCTGTCTGTCTGTCTGTCTGTCTGTCTGTCTGTCTGTCTGTCTGTCTGTCTGTCTGTCTGTCTGTCTGTCTGTCTGTCTGTCTGTCTGTCTGTCTGTCTGTCTGTCTGTCTGTCTGTCTGTCTGTCTGTCTGTCTGTCTGTCTGTCTGTCTGTCTGTCTGTCTGTCTGTCTGTCTGTCTGTCTGTCTGTCTGTCTGTCTGTCTGTCTGTCTGTCTGTCTGTCTGTCTGTCTGTCTGTCTGTCTGTCTGTCTGTCTGTCTGTCTGTCTGTCTGTCTGTCTGTCTGTCTGTCTGTCTGTCTGTCTGTCTGTCTGTCTGTCTGTCTGTCTGTCTGTCTGTCTGTCTGTCTGTCTGTCTGTCTGTCTCACTCACTCACTCACTCACTCACTCACTCACTCACTCACTCACTCACTCACTCACTCACTCACTCACTCACTCACTCACTCACTCACTCACTCACTCACTCACTCACTCACACACTCACACACACACACACACACACTCTCACTCTCACTCTCACTCTCACTCCTCACACACACACTCACTCACACACCACTCTCACTCACACACACACTCTCACACACACACTCTCACTCTCACACTCTCACACACACACTCTCACTCTCACACTCTCACACACACACTCTCACTCTCACACTCACTCACACACACACTCTCACACACACACTCACACTAACACACACACACACTCACACTAACACACACACAATGCCAATGAGGCATCCATCTTTTCATTGTCATAGTAATTGTCCTCTGTGCAGTGATAGAGTTGAATCTAATCTAATCTAATCACCCGGCAGACAGTGCTTGGAGATTATGTGCAGGCCTCCATAAGTAATATCACACCGTTAGTAGGACACAGAGTCTCAAGTCAACCTCTCACTCTCTCTCTCTCTGACGTGTGAGTGTGTGTGAGTGTGTTAGTGTGAGTGTGTGTGTGGAATGTAGTGTGTGAGTGTGTCTGTGTGAGTGTGTGTGTGTGTGGAATGCAGTGTGTGTCTTGTGGCTGTACTCAACAGGACCCAGGTAACTGGGTCAATCCCCCGCTGTCACCCACACGCCCTTTGGGGACTGTTTTCAGTCAATGGGCACACCCACCACACCCACACACACCACACACCACACACACACACACACACACACACACACACACACACACACACACCACACACACCAGGAGGTATGGGAGCAGCGCGCTGGCTGTTTCACTATGAGCTCTATTGGTTCCCCAGCTAACGGCCACTAGCTCACCTGTAGCTCTCAACGCTATGATGGCCAGACCGGAGCTCCCTGCCTGCAGGAGGTAGAGGACTTATAGGAGTTTATAGGAGTTTATAGTAGTTATAGGAGTTTATAGTAGTTATAGTAGTTTATAGTAGTTATAGTAGTTTATAGTAGTTATAGTATTTCCCCATTCATGGAACGTCGAGTGGAAGGAGAACCCGGATATGACGGCGTTAGCATTAGGAGATAAGTCACCGAGCCACCGGCCGAACCGCATTATTTGAAGCCGGAAGTACTTCACAAAGCTTGGTGCATATAGCCCCAATGGGCTACTTGCCCATTGGAAATGCGTTTTCAAAAACAGGAGAAGAAATATTCTGACATCCGATTGTATACCAGGTAACGTTAGACCCAAGTTGTGCTATTCAGCTAACTGTTTGACATCGACCAACGATAAAGAATCCTATCGTAAGTCTTAATAAAAAGGTTAATGTACCTACTGCGTGACCGCTGCAGCCATGCATACGAGATGAGACATTAGCTTAGTTGTTACAGCTAACATTATTTTGGTGACCGTGTATGATTGTATTTACTTTGTTAATTAATGACATGATGTATGTGTCTTTTTGTAAATACATTTCCAAGCTATGACCACCTGA
>CM051007.1:29921037-29923537 GCA_027704905.1 Muraenolepis orangiensis | reverse complement strand
GTACACACATGACTACTGCCACGCACAGCAATAATCTGATTATTAAGTTTGCAGACGACACCACAGTCATCGGCTTGATAAGCGAGGGAGAGACGGAGTACAGAGATGAGGTGGTCCGGCTGACGGGATGGTGTGAGGACAACAGCCTCGACCTGAATGTCAGCAAGATCAAGGAGCTCATCATGGACTTCAGGAGCCACCGGGGCACCCACTCCACCATCAGCCTGGACGGGACACCGGTGGAAGTCGTCATCTGCTTCCGTTTCCTTGGACTACAGATTTCCGACGACCTGGCGTGGACACGCAACACGGAGGTCATGCTGAAGAAGGCCCACCAGCGCCTCTATGCCCTGTGGTGCCTCAGAAAAAGCGGAATAGGCCAGAGGTGGCTAGTGAACTTCTACCGTGGCCCGTAGAGAGCGTCCTGACGAGTGGCGTCACCGTGTGGTACGGAGACACCACTGAACAGGACAAGAAAGACATCCAGAGGGTCGTGAGGACGGCAGAGAAGATCATCGGGTGTGCACTTCCATGCATTGAGGAGATCTGTAGGACCAGATGTCGGAAGAAGGCCATGTCCATCATAAAGGACTGCAACCACCCTGGGCTCCATCTCTTCTCCCCCCTACCGTCTGGTCCCCGGTTCCTCAGCATCCGTACAGCAAGGACTAGCAGGTTTAAGGATAGTTTTTATGCACAGGCAGTGACCTACTGAACTGACAGGAGTGCTGCTACTATCATAACATGTCATTAACATTACACTATCATAACATGTCATTAACATTACACTATCATAACATGTCATTAACATTACTCTATCATAACATGTCATTAACATTACACTATCATAACATGTCATTAACATTACTCTATCATAACATGTCATTAACATTACACTATCATAACATGTCATTAACATTACACTATCATAACATGTCATTAACATCACACTATCATAACATGTCATTAACATTACACTATCATAACATGTCATTAACATCACACTATCATAACATGTCATTAACATCACACTATCATAACATGTCATTAACATCACACTATCATAACATGTCATTAACATCACACTATCATAACATGTCATTAACATCACTCTATCATAACATGTCATTAACATTACACTATCATAACATGTCATTAACATTACACTATCATAACATGTCATTAACATTACACTATCATAACATGTCATTAACATTACACTATCATAACATGTCATTAACATTACACTATCATAACATGTCATTAACATTACACTATCATAACATGTCATTAACATTACACTATCATAACATGTCATTAACATTACTCTATCATAACATGTCATTAACATTACACTATCATAACATGTCATTAACATTACTCTATCATAACATGTCATTAACATTACACTATCATAACATGTCATTAACATTACTCTATCATAACATGTCATTAACATTACTCTATCATAACATGTCATTAACATTACACTATCATAACATGTCATTAACATCACACTATCATAACATGTCATTAACATCACACTATCATAACATGTCATTAACATTACACTATCATAACATGTCATTAACATTACACTATCATAACATGTCATTAACATTACACTATCATAACATGTCATTAACATTACACTATCATAACATGTCATTAACATCACACTATCATAACATGTCATTAACATCACACTATCATAACATGTCATTAACATCACACTATCATAACATGTCATTAACATTACACTATCATAACATGTCATTAACATTACACTATCATAACATGTCATTAACATTACACTATCATAACATGTCATTAACATTACTCTATCATAACATGTCATTAACATTACACTATCATAACATGTCATTAACATTACACTATCATAACATGTCAGTAACATTACACTATCATAACATGTCATTAACATTACACTATCATAACATGTCAGTAACATTACACTATCATAACATGTCAGTAACATTACACTATCATAACATGTCAGTAACATTACACTATCATAACATGTCAGTAACATTACACTATCATAACATGTCATTAACATTACACTATCATAACATGTCATTAACATTACTCTATCATAACATGTCATTAACATTACTCTATCATAACATGTCATTAACATTACACTATCATAACATGTCATTAACATTACACTATCATAACATGTCATTAACAACACACTATCATAACATGTCATTAACATCACACTATCATAACATGTCATTAACATCACTCTATCATAACATGTCATTAACATTACTCTATCATAACATGTCATTAACATCACTCTATCATAACATGTCATTAACATTACTCTATCATAACATGTCATTAACATTACTCTATCATAACATGTCATTAACATTACACTATCATAACATGTCATTAACATTACACTATCATAACATGTCATTAACATTACACTATCATAACATGTCATTAACATTACACTGTCATAACA
>CM051007.1:29871037-29913537 GCA_027704905.1 Muraenolepis orangiensis | reverse complement strand
CGCCTCCTTCTCCTCTACCTTTCCATCCTCCTCCTTCCCCTCCTCCCGCTGCTCCCCCTCCTCCGTCAGCCAGCCTCCGCCCTTGCCCTGCTTGTCTCTGAACATGTCCACCCCCAGCATGCGGAGGTAGTGGAAGCGCTCGTTTCGCGGCACGAAGGCGCGGATGGACGTCTTCCCCCTCCAGCCGCACAGCTCGATGGGGCACTGGGGCTCCTCAGGGGCGCTGGGGAGGAGGGGGGAGAGGGGGGGATGAGGGAGAGGGGGGGAGAGGGGGGAGGACCATCACAATCAGTCGTAGAGCAAACAGCGGTCCGAATTTCAAAACTTACGTCTCATTAGCACTATTGTTAGCCAACTTATTGCACTTTGACCTGAGCTCTGGTTCTGCTCTTAGAGACTTGTTGTTCTCTGTTCTCCCTCATGGTTCTCGGTTCTCCCTCATGGTTTTCTATTCTCCCTCATGGTTCTCGGTTCTCCCTCATGGTTCTCGGTTCTCGGTTGTCCCTCATGGTTCTCGGTTCTCCCTCATGGTTCTCTGTTCTCCCTCATGGTTCTCGGTTGTCCCTCATGGTTCTCTGTTCTCCCTCATGGTTCTCGGTTCTCCCTCATGGTTCTCGGTTGTCCCTCATGGTTCTCGGTTCTCCCTCATGGTTCTCAGTTCTCCCTCATGATTCTCGGTTCTCGGTTCTCCCTCATGGTTCTCGGTTCTCCCTCATGGTTCTCGGTTCTCCCTCATGGTTCTATGTTCGGTAGCAGGGTGATGTTAGGTTAGGGACCGTTTTAACCAAATGTTTATGTAACATAAAAGGTGACTTTTAGATCTTAGATCTTCTTCTAATGTTGTGGTCGCGTGACGTTAACTCAAGATTATTTTAAACAAACCGATCCATCTGGAATTGCAAAGTCAAAAAAGGGATTCATAATTACCGACTTCCCATCTCTAAGCATTTTAAGACTTGAATGATTGACTTAAGGCATTACAACCCCAATGAATGGAATGACTTCACCGCGGGAACCCTGTAGAATAATAATAATATTAGATTTGTTTAAATTCATACTCACTCTGGGTTGGGCTGGTAGCGCAGCACAATGCTCCCCATGCCTGCAACAACAACACAACTCTGCCTTAAAATCAACTCAACCAACGCCATCCAAACCAAAAACAGCTTGACTGCGATAGGGGTAAAGGACTACAAAGATGGCCGACCTATGCTCTTGGCCTGGGCGTGGGCGTGGCTCTGCAGCTTGCTGAGGAAGGGGTTCTCCTGGGTGAGCAGCACCTTGATGTCCTCCACGCTCACCGTCACCATCCGGGAGCGGATGTAGGGGTACAGCGTGTAGATGCCCTGGGGAAGTGAGGAGGGAGGAGTGAGAGGAGGGAGGAGTGAGTGAGAGGGTGGAGGGTGGAGTGAGAGGGTGGAGTGAGAGGAGGGAGGGTGGAGTGAGAGGGGGGAGGGGGGAGTGAGAGGGGGGAGGGAGGGTGGAGGGAGTGAGAGGGGGGAGGGAGGAGTGAGAGGGGGGAGGGAGGAGTGAGAGGGGGGAGGGAGAGGAGGGAGGGGGGAGGAGTGAGAGGAGGGGGGAGGGTGGAGTGAGAGGGGGGAGGGTGGAGTGAGAGGAGGGAGGGTGGAGTGAGAGGGGGGAGGGTGGAGTGAGAGGAGGGAGGGTGGAGTGAGAGGGGGGAGGGTGGAGTGAGAGGAGGGAGGGTGGAGTGAGGGGGGAGAGGGTGGAGTGAGAGGAGGGTGGAGTGAGAGGGGGGAGGGTGGAGTGAGAGGGGGGAGGGTGGAGTGAGAGGGGGAGGGTGGAGTGAGAGGGGGAGGGTGGAGTGAGAGGGGGGAGGGTGGAGTGAGAGGAGAGAGGGTGGAGTGAGAGGAGGGAGGAGTGAGTGAGAGGGGGGAGGAGTGAGTGAGAGGGGGGAGGAGTGAGTGAGGGGGGAGAGGGTGGAGTGAGGGGGAGAGGGTGGAGTGAGAGGAGGGAGGGTGGAGTGAGAGGGGGAGGGTGGAGTGAGAGGGGGGAGGGTGGAGAGGGTGGAGTGAGAGGGGGGAGGGTGGAGAGGGTGGAGTGAGAGGGGGGAGGGAGGAGTGAGTGAGAGGGGGGAGGAGTGAGTGAGAGGGGGGAGGAGTGAGTGAGAGGGGGGAGGAGTGAGTGAGAGGGGGGAGGAGTGAGGGGGGAGGAGTGAGTGAGAGGGGGGAGGAGTGAGTGAGAGGGGGGAGGAGTGAGTGAGAGGAGGGAGGAGTGAGTGAGAGGAGGGAGGAGTGAGTGAGGGGGGGGAGGGTGGAGTGAGAGGAGGGAGGGTGGAGTGAGAGGGGGAGGGTGGAGTGAGAGGGGGAGGGTGGAGTGAGAGGGGGAGGGTGGAGTGAGAGGGGGAGGGTGGAGAGGGTGGAGGGTGGAGAGGGTGGAGTGAGAGGGGGGAGGGTGGAGTGAGAGGGGGAGGGTGGAGTGAGAGGGGGAGGGTGGAGTGAGAGGGGGAGGGTGGAGTGAGAGGGGGGAGGAGTGAGTGAGAGGGGGGAGGAGTGAGTGAGGGGGGAGAGGGTGGAGTGAGAGGGGGGAGAGGGTGGAGTGAGAGGGGGGAGGGTGGAGTGAGAGGAGGGAGGGTGGAGTGAGAGGGGGAGGGTGGAGTGAGAGGGGGAGGGTGGAGTGAGAGGGGGGAGGGTGGAGAGGGTGGAGTGAGAGGGGGGAGGGTGGAGTGAGAGGGGGAGGGTGGAGTGAGAGGGGGAGGGTGGAGTGAGAGGGGGGAGGAGTGAGTGAGAGGGGGGAGGAGTGAGTGAGAGGGGGGAGGAGTGAGTGAGAGGGGGGAGGAGTGAGTGAGAGGGGGGAGGAGTGAGTGAGAGGGGGGAGGAGTGAGTGAGAGGGGGGAGGAGTGAGGTGCAAGGGATATAAACAGTGAGTGTAAATCCAAGGTTGAGATGGGAGTTCTTTCTCTGCTGCAGTTCACCACATGGTCCATTCAGACCAAAGCCTGACTGGCCCTTTAGAGGCAGGCTGTGTGTTGAGGCCCTGCTGCAGGTGACTGTGGTTCAATTTGTTTAATTATGTTTTTAGTTAAATTGGATATTTTAGGGCAGGGTACTTTGTCATTTTTACGATGGCTCCATAGAGAGGAGTGCTGTCTACTGGCTATCTATCTATCTATCTATCTACTCCATATCTATCTATCTATCTATCTATCTATCTACTCCATATACTCCATATCTATCTATCTATCTATCTATCTATCTATCTATCTACTCCATATCTATCTATCTATCTATCTATCTATCTACTCCATATCTATCTATCTATCTACTCCATATACTCCATATCTATCTATCTATCTATCTATCTATCTATCAAATATCCTTTCAACTTAAAAAAAATGTTTTAATACATCTCAGTGTGGATGTGATATGTTTTAATACATCTCAGTGTGGATGTGATATGTTTTAATACATCTCAGTGTGGATGTGATATGTTTTAATACATCTCAGTGTGGATGTGAGACTTTCCTGGCTGGTGGTCATTATTGTAAAACTTACTCAGCCCACCCGACTCAGCAGCTAAACTAACCTAGTTTAAACTACTATGAGTAGTTTAAAGTAGTGTTGTGTGAGTAGTAGACTACACAATGGTGAATCTGTCATTTATTTTTTCACTCAACAATAAATCCTGCTCCAAAACATAAAATAGATAAATACGATGTTGGATAAAAAAACTAAAACGACTGAAGCGCTTTTTGATTACGATATTTTTGTAATCTAACTGGTTTGATTTGTTTGCATCAGAGTGTGTGTGTGTGTGTGTGTACCTCCTGTGCCAGCCTGAAGGCACAGCCAAACTGCTCTCCATCACTGTTACGAGACCACACCTTCACCCCTGTGTTCACCACCTGAGGGCAGCCAAGAGAAGAACACACATGAACTACACACACACACACACACACACACACACACACACACACACACACACACACACACACACACACACACACACACACACACACACACACACACACACACACACACACACACACACACACACACACACACACACACACACACACACACACACACACACACACACACACACACACACACACACACACACACACACGTTTGGGACAGAGTCCATCTTCACTACATTTCTGCAGTACTACATTAAATATTTTTGCTGAATAAAGTCATTCTTCACTAGAAATCTACTGAGAACCAACGACTCGATGGAGGCGCAAAAATATCACGCGCCACAGACTTCTCTGCCTTTGAGCTAGAGCGGCTAAAGGCTTTGAGAAGAGACCATCACACCTGCCCATTAACACTGCATTACCTGCTCATTAACACTGCATTACCTGCCCATTAACACTGCATTACCTGCTCATTAACACTGCATTACCTGCTCATTAACACTGCATTACCTGCCCATTAACACTGCATTACCTGCTCATTAACACTGCATTACCTGCCCATTAACACTGCATTACCTGCTCATTAACACTGCATTACCTGCTCATTAACACTGCATTACCTGCTCATTAACACTGCATTACCTGCCCATTAACACTGCATTACCTGCCCATTAACACTGCATTACCTGCCCATTAACACTGCATTACCTGCTCATTAACACTGCATTACCTGCCCATTAACACTGCATTACCTGCCCATTAACACTGCATTACCTGCTCATTAACACTGCATTACCTGCCCATTAACACTGCATTACCTGCCCATTAACACTGCATTACCTGCTCATTAACACTGCATTACCTGCTCATTAACACTGCATTACCTGCTCATTAACACTGCATTACCTGCTCATTAACACTGCATTACCTGCTCATTAACACTGCATTACCTGCCCATTAACACCGCATTACCTGCCCATTAACACTGCATTACCTGCCCATTAACACTGCATTACCTGCCCATTAACACTGCATTACCTGCTCATTAACACTGCATTACCTGCCCATTAACACTGCATTACCTGCTCATTAACACTGCATTACCTGCCCATTAACACTGCATTACCTGCCCATTAACACTGCATTACCTGCCCATTAACACTGCATTACCTGCCCATTAACACTGCATTACCTGCTCATTAACACTGCATTACCTGCCCATTAACACTGCATTACCTGCTCATTAACACTGCATTACCTGCCCATTAACACTGCATTACCTGCTCATTAACACTGCATTACCTGCTCATTAACACTGCATTACCTGCCCATTAACACGGCATTACCTGCTCATTAACACTGCATTACCTGCTCATTAACACTGCATTACCTGCCCATTAACACTGCATTACCTGCCCATTAACACTGCATTACCTGCCCATTAACACTGCATTACCTGCTCATTAACACTGCATTACCTGCCCATTAACACTGCATTACCTGCCCATTAACACTGCATTACCTGCTCATTAACACTGCATCACCTGCCCATTAACACTGCATTACCTGCTCATTAACACTGCATTACCTGCCCATTAACACTGCATTACCTGCTCATTAACACTGCATTACCTGCCCATTAACACTGCATTACCTGCCCATTAACACTGCATTACCTGCCCATTAACACTGCATTACCTGCCCATTAACACTGCATTACCTGCTCATTAACACTGCATTACCTGCCCATTAACACTGCATTACCTGCTCATTAACACTGCATTAGGGAGAGACACACAGAGAGCCGTCCCTTTCTAAGCCTTTCTAACACACTTTGCAGTTCAGCTGAGTGACACTCGACTGGGTCCAGAGCTACGGCTCCGCCCACTCAGAGCTACGGCTCCGCCCACTCAGAGCGGACGGACTCTGGCATCGTGACAGGACACCGATGCCTTGGTCTAAAAGGCCTTATCCAATGAACGCCCCGGGGGGCGGACACACGTTGATCTAGTGATTGGTTCGGGGAAAACCAATACCGCTCCCCCCCTACGGAAATCGGTTTGAGTAGAGGCCATGTGTCTGACTGGATATCACTGAGTGTTAATGAGTCGACAGTTCTGTCTGCCAATCAGGGTGGAGGCACGCAGGTCCCAGGCTCCGCCCCCGGCCCGCCCACCTTCATGCGCTCGCTGTTGTTCAGCATGACGTTGCGCAGCTCCTTGGACACCATGTAGAGGTGTCTCTTCTTCCCCTCGTAGGAGCGCGTCAGTACGTTCACCTTAGGGAAGTCTGGGGACAGGTTGTAGAAGGACCTGGGAGAGAGGGAGGGGAGAGAGACACACAAGTTGTTTAGGTGAGAACACCCACCCACCCCCACACACACACAAAAATGCTAAATAGTTTTAGAAAGTCAAACAACCAAACAAATACAAATCACCCATGATGTGCAGGAGAGGGTCTGGCACACACACACACACACACACACACACTCACTGGATGGAAGTGAAGACCGGGTCGTCCTCGGTGAGAAACACAAAGGGGTCCTCTTTGAAACCAAACAGCTTCATCTTCTTACGAGGCGGAGGTCTGGGTGGTGCAAAGAGGAGGATGTTAGGGCAGACGACACTTAGACAACCACACATACCGTGTTTCCACCAAGTTGTTTTCAGGGCTGGTTCGGAGCTTGGGCCTAATCTCGAACCAGTTCTTTGCGTTTCCACCGCGATGGAGCCACTTTGTGGCCCGGTTAACTGGTTCCTGAGCGGCTCCACTTCGAAGCTTGGCTAGCCAGCAGGCTCCAAATTAGACATTAGAGATGTCTTCAGCGGGGGACAGGACCGAGGAGCTAATCGATAACAAACTGATGATCCGCTGCTGTCACTCTGGTCCTGCTAAGTTTTACTTTATAAATCTTTCCCGTGTTGCCAACCAGCTTTGTATTTATAATCTGTTTAGCGAGCTGCTCATTATCACATCAATGTTATGTTCCTATCATCACAAATGAGGAGCTATGATTGCTAGGCTTCTGTTAGCCGATATTAGCCTTGATAACGTCAGGATGCTACTTTCTAAAAACAGTAAAGTGTAATGGAGTCATGTTTTAATGCACTTTTCTCTTGTTTTAGTTGTTTATGGAGTCGTCTTCCCTGGACGATGCGATGCGGAGCTACCGCCCCACTGGGCTGCAGCTCACAGGAGCCCCTCAGCCCATCGGAGCTTTATTAACATGGACTTATTACACACATGGACTTATTACACTATTATATTTCTAAATATAATATAAATATATAATATAATCGTGTCCATAGCACTAAAGACCAGCAGCTCAACGCGTTGGACCAGCCGTGTTTGTAGCCGGAAAGCCAGGAGCAACACTTTTCCATCCATCATGTAATCCACTGTTGTGGAAGTTGGCGCGAGCTGCTGGGAAAGCAGAGACGTTAACAGTGACGTCATGACGTGGCTCTCGGCGAACAAGTCTGTGGAAACGCAAACCGGTTCTTAGACGGCTCGCCAGTTGAACCAACTGAGAACCGGCTCTAGCGCCACCCGAGAGCTAGAACCAGGCTTGGTGGAAACGAGGCAACACACACACACACACACACGACCCAAACTCACCCACACACACCAGGGACCGTGGGTGGCTGGTCACTCTTGGGTGCCTCCTCCACCGCCCCACCCTGAGCTGGCTTCCCTTCACCTCCTCCTTCAACACCTTCACCTCCTTCTCCACCACCTTCACCTCCTTCTCCACCACCTTCACCACCACCTTCACCTCCTTCTTCTCCTTCAGTTGGCAGGGCTGCGGGGGGAGCGCCCTCTGCCGAGGGGGCGGAGTCAGAGGGGGGCTCCTTCCTCACCTGGAGACCCGAGAGTGGAGGGGGGGGGGTATTTAGTGTGTGTGTGTGTGTGGGGGGGGGGGGGTATTTAGAGTGTGTGTGTGTGTGTGGGGGGGGGGGGGATTTAGAGTGTGGGGGGGGATTTAGAGTGTGTGTTCACCTGTCTTTTGTTCCACGGCATAGGTGCCTTCTTCACCAGGACGGCCAGGAAGAAGCCACCTGTGTTCTGGTGATGAGGCAGGACCCTCATGCTGATCACACACACACACACACTTTAGCTCAACAGCTCCCTCTGCTGGTCGGCTACTAGAGTCAAACAGCAACACGTAAAGAGCTACTGTGTGTGTGTGTGTGTGTGTGTGTGTGTGTGTGTGTGTGTGTGTGTGTGTGTGTGTGTGTGTGTGTTACCATCTGTCCAGGTGCAAGCTGGTCAGTTTCTGGGGGTCGGTGGGGGGGAACATGGTGGGTCTGATCTGGGTGTGGCGGCTGGCGGGGACCTGGGAGAAGTGGGAGAACCACTGGCCCTCCTTGGTCATGAGCTGTGGAGGGCAGCACCAGAGTGAGGGAGGAGGGAGGAGGGAGAGGGAGGGAGGAGGGAGAGTGAGGGAGGAGGGAGAGTGAGGGAGGAGGGAGGGAGGAGGGAGAGTGAGGGAGGAGGGAGAGTGAGGGAGGAGGGAGAGTGAGGGAGGAGGGAGGAGGGAGAGTGAGGGAGGAGGGAGGAGGGAGAGTGAGGGAGGAGGGAGGGAGGAGGGAGAGTGAGGGAGGAGGGAGAGTGAGGGAGGAGGGAGAGTGAGGGAGGAGGGAGGAGGGAGAGTGAGGGAGGAGGGAGAGTGAGGGAGGAGGGAGAGTGGGGAGGAGGGAGGAGGGAGGGAGGAGGGAGAGCGAGCGAGGAGGGAGGGAGGGAGGGAGAGTGAGGAGGAGGGAGGAGGGAGGAGGGAGGAGGGAGAGCGAGGGCTGGGGGAGCAGTGGTGCTTTGGGTTGTTGCGGAGCAGCTCATTAGCGAGTTACCTTCCAGCTGGAGACCCCAGGCATCCACTTGAGCCCCGGGAGGTCTGCCGAGCAGTCGGCCAGCTCCAGAGCTCCTGGAGACATGTGGAGGAAGGTTAGGCTCCTCAGGTTAAAACCCTCATGTTGATACCTGTATTCACCACTAGGGGGGGGTCTCTTCAGGGAATGGTGCCTTCACTGGCAGGCTCCTGGCTCCTTTCATCCTCTGTGCTGGTGAGTCCAGCTAACCAACTAACTGGTTCAGGATCTTTACAAATATATATCAATTTCATTCACTGAATGAGGAAGAACTGACTTTATAAGGTTTAGCATTAGATCAACGTTATATAGACCATAGGAAGGTAGGTACACTGTCATGTTATGTTGAAGACATAAGTTAGAATACTATTATTAAGAATTGGAATAAAATAAGTGTATTGAGAGCTTTCCAAGCCTCTGTGACGGTGCAGTCAGAGCTCATGTGATGGTCTCCACTTAAACACATCAGAATGTTTAACCCAGAGAACTCTAACACTCACACCCTAACACACGTGACCTGGGGGTTTGCTTTGCACGCGGATGCGTTCTTTGCATGCGCTTTGTATGCTTGTCGCTATTGTACCTTCACTCTTCTCCAGCAGGGCGGCGATCACCGCCTCGTCCTCTATGGGGTTGAGAGAGCAAGTGGAGTAAACCATCCGCCCTCCCACCGCCAGCTGCTCCACGCCACGCACTGCGATACGCAGCTGCAGCCTGGGACACACACACACACACACACACACACACACACACACACACACACACACACACACACACACACACACACACACACACACACACCACACACACACACACACACACACACACACACACACACACACACACACACACACACACACACACACACACACACACACACACACACACACACACACACACACACACACACACACACACACACACACACACACACACACACACAGCAATGTGAGCTGTGAAACACAGCTTTCCCAATAAAGTATAATATATTAACTTTTTTCATCTTGTTTTATATTCCCTTACTCCAATAAACAGTTTAATAGTGAATAATCCCCCCCCCCCCCCCACCCACCCGTGGAGGTGCAGACTGTTGGCTGTGGTCCACTTCTTCCACACGTCAACGTTCTTCCTCATGGTGCCATCTCCGCTGAGAAAGGAAACAGACCGGACCATCAAACAGACCTCTTGGCTCATGGACGGTACCCCCCATCCTGGCCCTGGCTTCAGAGCCTCGCTCACGTACTCTGAACACAATGAGACTCCATTGCGGGGTAGATTTAAAGAACTATTAAAAAAACACAGGTGTGTGCGTGTTCTGTGTCTATGCAGCGCTAATATTTATTTCAGGTTCTAAAATCACCTGCCAAGACCTCATTCACTCATCACAAAAATGAACCACATCCCGAGTCTCCATCTGTCTCCTCTTCCTAAAGGGCGCCACACCACCCACGCTAGCCTGGGCCCCTCCCCCTCCTGGTCCCCCCCCCCCCTCCTCCTCCTCATGGTCCCACCCCCCCTCCTCCTCCTCATGGTCCCCCCCCCCCCCCACCTCCCTCTAGAACACAGAGGGTTGGGCCTCCTCCTCCTAGAACCCCGAGGGCGGGGCCTCCCGGGCGCCACTGACCTGCAGGGCACGTCACAGAGCACCCGGTCGTAGAAGAGCGCCTCCCGTCGGCCGTGGGCCCCGGCCAGCTGCAGCCGGGGGATGCAGGATGCATCGTGGTTGACCACCATGATGCAGGGGCTGTTGAGACGCTTGGCCTGGTGCACCAGCAGGTAGCAGCGCTTGTTGTCCACGTCGTTGGCGATCACAAAGCCCTCTGGGGGGGGAGGAGACAGGGTAGTGATGGTGAGTTTAGGGCTAAACGCCCCCTAAGGGACCGTGGATCTTCATGGTCCCTCAGGGGGAATTGGTTTGCAGGTTGCCAGGATATACAAAGAGAGACACCAAGAGAACTACCAGATCCTAGTGGCATAAAGGAGTTTGCTCAGGATTCAGGTCTATGCAGGGACAAAGTCACACACAGGTCATCGGGACAGACCTGGGAAAGGAACCTCCATGTCGGCGTGGAGCATCTCGATCAGCTGGGCCGTCTTGGAGCCCGGGGCAGCACACATGTCCAGGACCTACAGACAGACAGAAGGTCAGAACGCACAGAAGCGGCCCGGTTGGAGGGCCTTGGTCGTGAAGGAAGAGATGGACCTCCAAGTGTTTCTCTCTCCTAAAAACAACAGAGCTGAACTCTGGACAGTGAGGAATTGGCCGATGTCACGTAAAGACTGATAAGTCATTGAAATGTAAGGGGAGAGCCCACCGCTATGGGATCAACACTGCCACCTACTGGCCGGCGAAGGAAAGGAAAACAAGAGTTCTCTGCCGTTTGTACTGATGACTTCCTTAATGCCTGCTCCTATTTTTAAAACAAGCTTTCTGTAAAACAAAGTAGGATGTCCTACCCAACAGCACTTCCAAACAATACTTTGACAAAACACCATATCCATCGGTTTGCTTGCGTATACACTGGTTGTTTATATATCTTCGATTCTCAATGACTGACTTATTGAACCTTTGTGACTAAAAATATTTGGACGGAAGTTTCTACGTTCACCCGGAATGTCCGACATAGTTGATGAGGCACCTCATACACAAACAGTGTGAGACAAGCGGAGAAGAGAAGATCAATTAAATATATATGTTTTTAGTGACCTTGTGGTGAGGTTCGATCTTCATCAGGAGAGGAGGAATCATGCTGACTGCTTCCTGGCGACTGATGTTACCCTGGAAATAAATAACATACGCTTAGAGTCAAATGAGGTCGTTTCACAGACATAACGTACAGTAGGGTGCATCAAATTTCAATGCAAAATTTTTATCTCAACATATCAAACTGTGTGGGGTTGCATTTTGTTCGGACACAGATAAAAATGACTTTTGCATAGTTTTGGGAAAATCCATTGAGATTTAGAGGTTGAACCTCTAAGCCGTTTTGGGTGTTTTCTTAGGCAATCTCTAAAAATGCAAAAAAATGTTTGTTTTTATTAGGACACCATTCATTTTCAATAGAACATTTATTTATTCAAGAACAAAAATCACAACTTTGAAATAGTTTTTAGGATGTCTCAAGAATCCTGGTCCGGCTTGCACTTACAGTGGCGCAGATTTGGCTGTTTAGAGCGGTCATGCTCAACTGCCTGCAGCACATTCTGCATCTCGCATGGGGAGCCCGCTTGTCCTCCAAGATGGCATCCGTCAACTGGCACCTTGGTGCTGAAGAGCATCTCGCCTGTCAGGTACCATAGGTTCCGTTCCAGGGCCTTGATTGCTGATGCTGCAATGCCCTCGTCAACATTCTTGTACGCACACCGGTGGTGGTAGAGTGTAAGGTCATTCCATGCAGCATCTACGGCCGCGCCGCAGGTCAGCCACCACGTTGCGTAGATGAGCGTGATGAAGTTGGCAAACGCTTGAATCTCCAGCACCCGCTGCAACGTAGTGATGGTCTCCTGAGGAAGCAACGCAATGTGCTGCTCCATCAAGGCCAGCTTGAGAGTGTACAGCAGCTTGGCCATCCATCGCGCCTTGTGCAGGGCTCCCGGCCGTTGAAAGGGAACTGGAGTGTGTGCTTTACCGTCTGCATCCAGATACATAAGACACAGCTGCACTAACTCGCACTAACTGATGGCCTCCAGTGTGTGGCGGTGCGCTTGGTCTGCGGTTGCAAAGGATGTGAAGACCTTTGCCCAATTGCCACCTGACTCCTCGATCTGGCGGGTGAAGGCAGCCTGCTGCATTGGTGTGATCTTCAACGTGTAGCCAGTGACACAAGACTCGGCCGGCTGAGGATGTCAGATGGAATGAAGGCTGTGGTGCCAGTCTTCTTACGCTTGCGGGTGGGCGTGTTCTCCACCGGTGGAGCAGCTGTTTCATCGGCGTTGCAATCCTCTTCACTATTGCTTTCCAACCCCACCATGCTGGATGTCGCTGTCATCTCCTGCTGCTCTTTGGTCCGGTGTGTCTGCTGGGCTGCTTCGCGCTCCTGTCGCCGCTTCACCTTGGATTTCAGCTCGGTATCGAGCGCTCCAAATGTGGCCACTCTGTCGCCCTTCATGCTGGCCAGGAAAGCAATGTCCTCCGGATTGCTGATCAGCTGCTTGGCGTTTGGAGACCACAGCGGGAATGTGGAGTCCAGCCTGTGCTCCATAGCATCCACTAGTCTGTAGCCTCAATGGAGCGCCTGGCCTGGGGAATGTGGCGCAACTTGTTAGCGTCGAAGTGCCACCATCTTGTCGCATGCTCGACGATCGCTCACCATTGAGATATTGGCCTTCCCATAAAATGGCCTCACCTGCTCCAAAACGACCTTGGCTGCCTGAAACCGAGACAATGCGCTGTTCAAACCTGGTCGCTCTGCATGCAGATGTGCATCACAGTACATTATGCACCGCAACATCTGGCCACCACTTCAGCTTGGAGCCAGTGATGATGGCCTCTGGATCGGTGATGCTGACACCCAGACCAAAGACCAGGCTGCGGTGCTCCGGAGCCTAAGGGTGGTGGCGACATCTTGTGAGAGCTGGATCCTTTGGCATTCACTGACCTTGACATGTTGCTACATGGTTTATTTTCTTCTTTGTCACATAGTTTGTTTCTTCTTCTTCTTGAAACCAAGCATTGAAACCAAAGCCCAAAGTGATGGCACCAGAGAAGGACATATTAACCGCTTCATCATGGCTCCCCAATGGGTGCCGGTTACCCCCTTTTGCCATAAAAGCTGATGTGCCGTTCAACCTCTAGATCACCACATATCACCTCTAGATCACCACGTATCACCTCTAGATCACCACGGATCACCTCTAGATCACCACGTATCACCTCTAGATCACCACGGATCACCTCTAGATCACCACGGATCACCTCTAGATCACCACATATCACCTCTAGATCACCATGCATCACCTCTAGATCACCACGCATCACCTCTAGATCACCACGCATCACCTCTAGATCACCACGTTCACCTCTAGATCACCACGTATCACCTCTAGATCACCATGTATCACCTCTAGATCATCTCTAGATCACCACGTATCACCTCTAGATCACCACGTTCACCTCTAGATCACCATGTATCACCTCTAGATCACCACGTATCACCTCTAGATCACCACGTATCACCTCTAGATCACCATGTATCACCTCTAGATCACCACGTATCATTTACATTTACATTTAGGGCATTTGGCAGACGCTTTTATCCAAAGCGACTTACAAGGTGTACATTAGTTGAAGCAGACAATAGCATAACACTGGGGTACGCAAACACATAAATACAGCAGTTCACAAGTATTCATATTGACAAGATGAATAACACAATTTCGTACTGCTAGGTCACCTGCTTAAGTAGCTGTGATAAGAGCGTGTTAACAACATTAAGGACATACACTTGCTAACATATACAACATGCTAAGAGCTATTAATGTCAGGACTTAAGCAAGTTTAGGGGTTTCACAAAGGAGAGTCCAGGTGGACTCTGAACAGGTGGGTCTTGAGTCTCTTGCGGAAGCTGGCGAGGAACTCTGCCGTCCTGACATGAGACGGGAGTTCATTCCACCACTGTGGGGCCAGAGCCGTGAAGAGCTGGGTTTTGGACGAGCGATGTTTGGTTGACCTTAGTGAAGGTCGAACAAGTCGCCTGGCAGAAGTTGAGCGGAGCGCTCTGGCTGGGATGTAGGGTTTGACCAACGCCTGGAGGTAGGCCGGGGCAGTTCCATTGACTGCCCTAAAGGTCAGCACCAGAATCTTGAATTTGATGCGAGCATTTACCGGAAGCCAGTGGAGTTCGCGGAAGAGAGGGGTCACGTGGGAGAATTTCGGTAGGTTGAATACCAGGCGTGCTGCTGCGTTCTGGATGCGTTGGAGGGGCTTGGTTGCAGAGGCGGGGAGTCCCGCCAGGAGAGAGTTGCAGTAGTCGAGGCGGGTGATGACGAGCGCTTGGACCAGGATCTGCGCCGCTTCACGTGTGAGGAAGGGCCGGATCCTGCGGATGTTGTAGAGGGCAATTCTGCAAGATCGGGCCACCGCGGTGACGTTGGCATACATTGTATCATACGATGTATCACCTCTAGATCACCACATATCACCTCTAGATCACCACGTATCACCTCTAGATCATCTCTAGATCACCACGTATCACCTCTAGATCACCTCTAGATCACCACGTATCACCTCTAGATCACCACGTATCACCTCTAGATCACCACGTATCGCAAAAATATTTAGCATTTATTGTTTTTGCATGGATGGTAACAATTTGAGCACCCAGACAGATACATTTTCTGAAATAGTGTATTTTGATGCACCCTAACGTGCAGCACATCAACTTCACTCATTCAGGTGCGGGATTTTCCGCCTGTGAACTCACCGACTCCGTCTCGCTGACCAGGAACTGGTGGAACTTCTCCAGCAGCGGAGACTTCCGGATGATCTTCCTGCTCATGTTGGTCTGCCACGCCAGCTGGTCGGGGTACCTGCTCACATAAGGCCAGCGTGAGGGAACCTCCTCACAGGCTCTCAGCGTGAGGGAACCTCCTCACAGGCTCTCAGCGTGAGGGAACCTCCTCACAGGCTCTCAGCGTGAGGAACCTCCTCACAGGCTCTCTGCGTGGCCTCGCGGGGTGGACCCAAAACAAGACTCTTACCAGCTGAGCGGCGTGGGCGCCTCCAGCTTCACACCGTCGATCTCCACCTCCTGGATGTCCTTGAAGTACTTCTCCTTCAGGCAGTTAAGGATCTCTTTGGCGTGACTGCAGAGGGAGAGTAAACGGTCACCTCAGACTGCGCTGAGAACAGCTGCTTTGGCCTTTAGCAACAACAGAAGGAATGATGAGAGACCAAGAGCGGAGATTCATGTTTTGAGAACCACGATGCAGCAGAACTCACACTAAAAGGAAATCCCCCTAATTATCCTCACTTTTGAATGTATTTCTATCTATTTCCCATCTCTCCTTCCATGGCGGGAGATGTAGGGCTAGGTGGCCAACTTGACCTCTCACCTCTTGTATCCGGTGATGCGAATGGTCGCCGGTAACGGTTCTCTCATGGCATCCATGAACTGCGTGAACTCCCCCTCGGGGATCAAGCCCAGCTCCTGGTAGTAGTCCTCGAACAGCTGGTTCTCTTTGACGATATCCGCATAGCCGGCTCCCCAGCCCTGGAGCTCAGAGAGACTCATCATCACAACACGCACCATGACGCATCTTAGCTAATGAGGGGATATCTACGCCCAGATCCCGACTGCAGGACATGTTATATCACATGTTATACTTAGACAGACATTGACACTGGAAATAACAATTCAACGACATGTAGTGATGAATCAACTCACAGCATTGTCCCTGTGGTCCCTGTGGTCCCGTCCGGAGGGTTGGTTCTTCTGTCTCTGTCGGCTCCTCTTCCCCATCGCACAGTAGGAGGACACTCGGCAGAACAGCCTGCAAGACGTGGTGAACCAGTCAGTAACTACGGGCTGGTTAGTACCAGGAGAGAGTGAGAGTGTGTGTGTGTGGCGGTGCGGGTTGTGGTGCTGGTGAAACGTGCTGCTGCCTCTCTGACACGCAATCTGTCGGCGCAGCCATGTGAGTCAGGACCACATGGGTGGCCACGGCTCACGCCTGAAAAATAAAAGGTTCGGAAGCTGTCCGTAAAGTGAACCTATATTCTTGTTCTCCGGCCCGCTGTAGGTCGTGTCATGTGTTGCTATATTAATGTGTTGTTATATTCATGTTTTTATATTCACTTTGCAGAAATAGTACACCATTTTGATTAATTAATTTATCGCTCACATCAACGATGCTGATTGGTCGACACTTGAGGGCGGAAGACAACAGGCGCTCACTGGAACCGCTCGGGGTTTACGAGTGGGTCCTCGGTGGGTTATCAGGTGGGTTCTAGTGATGGGAATTCCGGCTCTTTTGAGTGAGCCGGCTCATTTGGCTCGGCTCACCAAGAAGAGCCGGCTCTTTCGGCTCCCAAACGGCTCTTCTATTTGACCACATATACCTTTTATTTACATGAAAGCGGTGGTGGTTCTTGATGTCCAGCAATCAGTGGCAAACTGCAGTAGCTTCCTTAACCCTGGCCTGCAGTGAAGCACGCTCTCTATCATACAGTCTCGGAATGGTTTTTTGAGAGTGTTTTCCTGCTTGGAGGAACATTGGATTGAGAGCCTGTGTGAAGCTTCGGAATCCCTTGTCCTCCACAATGGAAAATGGTTGGAAATCACTTGCAATCATTTTGGCCAATTCTTCATCCACTATGTTGTGTCTAGCTGGGGTCATTCATTGCCTTTGATATCCATTGTCTTATTGAGGTGTGTGTAGCTGTTGGTGTTTGGGTACCTGACGCATGGGGGGTAGATCCTGTAGCTGCAGCAGCAACAGGTGGAGTAGACCACTGGCACAAGCAGGCAGTCTGCCTTTTGACTTCCAACTGAACTGTTGGATGCTCAGTTCTCAAGTGCCTGTGGAGGTGGTTTGTGGAGCTGCTCTATATGAGAGCTTCATGTTGACAATTCTGCATTCTGCCTTTGTGTTTGCACAATTGTTAAAATGCAGCCAAATGCTGCTTCTTTTCCTACTTTCACTCATCTTATTAGCGCGACGCAAACTGACACTTCCCCGTGTGAAGTGTCACCTCTCCCTCTGTTCAGCACTGACCACACGCCGCCCCTCCTCCTTATCTATCCTCACGTGATGCACTGCGTGACATGCAGTCATGACAGTGACATTCAGTCACTGCAGTACGCGGAGCACCCGTAAAAAAATAAATAACGGCTCGTTCGCGGGTGCGAGCCGGCTCCCGTCGTTCACTAAAAAGAGCCGGCTCTTTGAGCCGGCTCGTTCGCGACCGACACATCACTAGTGGGTTCTCGGTGGGTTCACGTGTGTTCTCGGTGGGTTCTCGGGTGGGTTCTCGGTCTGTGTTCTCATCACCTCCAGCCCCGCGGTGAGCGTGTCGTGTGGTCCCAGTGGAGCGGGTCCCAATGGAGCGGGTCCCAGTGGAGCGGGTCCTCGCCGCTCTGTTCTCCTCCGAGCAGCAGGAGCGCTTCTGTCTGGACTGCATGGGGTTCCTCCTGGTGGTCATCGCCGGGGTCACGTTCGTCGCCCTGCTGTTCGAGAACGTTCCGTACGGCCGATACGCCTCCAGTCGATTCGGGTTCCCAGTCCCCGGGAAGGTGGCCTGGTTTGTCCAGGAGCTGCCGGCCCTCCTGGTGCCTCTGGCCCTGGTCCTGGGGACCCCCGCCGCCCGGACCGCCCGGCTGCCCAACCTTCTGCTGGTCGCCATGTACTTCTGTCACTACGTCCAGAGGTGGGTGGTTATTGGGGGGTTATGTGTCACTTATGAATCAGGCCTTTTCATAACTCTCGCCTCTCTTCATTTTACCAGTGATACCCTTCTCGGACCATGTATTTATTTTAATTTAAGAACACCTAACTGTATTGCTGTATTATAGTTCATAAACGCCCAACAAGAATTCTGATTCAAAATGTGTTTTATTTGTCACGTGTATAAGGTCCAGTGTACAGTGGAATGTTATAGCCAGCTACAAAGACCTGCTCTAAACAACAAATTACAATATTTACCCCAAAAAACTACACAAATGTACATATTTTTCACATTTGCATATGTAGATATCTAACGCTCTGCTGTTGGGCGTGTTGGGCGTTCTGTTGCAGGTCCCTCGTCTATCCCTTTCTAATTCGAGGAGGCAAAGCTACACCGTTTGCCTCGTTCGTCCTGGCTGTGGTGTTCTGCATGTATAATGGATACATGCAGGTCAGATATTTGAGCCGTTATGCGGAGTTCCCCGCAGGCTGGGTTACACACCCCTGCTTCATCATCGGTGGGTCCTGGTGTCTCCTGAGGAGGAAGGGTCGTTTGGGGGGACATTGATGTGTGTGTTGTTAAGCTTTGTTATTTTAGCCTTTTTTTTTTTATATATATATACAAAAATATATTACACAATAATGTACTATTACACTAATAATGTACTATTACACTATCTATCTAGGGAATTGGACACAAGTCAGACTAGTCATCTGTTGGTTCCTTGGTTCCCAGGATCTGCTCTGTGGTTTGTGGGCTGGCTGGTGAACCTCCACTCTGACCACATCCTACGGAACTTAAGACAGCCAGGAGAGACCGGTTACAAGATCCCCAGAGGTGAGGCCTCTAGGCTGGTCATGTGGACAAGGGTCAGATATCATGCTTTCACTTCCAGGGGGAGAAGGCTCCCCTGGAAACACTCGGAGGCAAAGTTTCAGTGGGTCTGTTTAACGTATGTGTCTCAAACTCTGCTGGATCAATTATAACATGGTCAAGTATCTAGGCATCAGGACTACTGATAACTTCATTTAAGAAAATCCCCCTTGTCAAAACATCTTTCCTGTATATGAACGCAGCGCTACACATGGATCAAAAGCTATCGAAACAAGTTACTCACAACAAGAGTTTAAAAGTGAATATCTTATGCTTTATTGAGGAAGCTGTGTATCACATTCTCACACACGCTGTACACTTGATGAAGGGAAAGATTGAACAATGTATTCACTCTTTTGGCAAAGTGGCCAAAGGTGCGTAAAAGATGACTAGTGTAGAGAATGGATCAGCCGCGGGCCCTTTAAGGCCCTTTAAGGCCCTTTAAGGCCCTCTGATCACCTTCTCCGGTCCACTAGGCGGTGTGTTCGAGTACGTCTCCGGAGCAAACTTCCTGGGCGAGATAACGGAGTGGGCGGGCTTTGCTCTGGCGGGTTGTTCGGTTCAGAGTGCCTCCTTCGCCCTCTTTACCCTGGTGGTCCTCGCCAGTAGAGCAGTAGCCCACCACAGGTAAGACATGATGGCCAACGTTAAACCCTAAAACACCTGAGCATAGAGCTCTTTTTAATATATATACTGTATATTTATATTTTTGTCCATTTTGTATGTTGTATTAAAGAAAAACCTCAAATGTCTCCAAAACAAGCTCTTTCTCTCTTCTCTCTCTCAGGTGGTACCTCAGTAAATTTGAAGACTATCCTAAATCTAGGAAGGCCCTGATTCCCTTTGTGTTCTAAACTAATGGAAACTTGCCACCAGGTTTCTCTCAAAGACATAAAACACCTTTGGAACACTGCTGTATCCTGTCCTAAGGGATGGCCATTAACCCAAGTGATGATGTCCACAATTAACCCAACCGCTTACTTACCAGAGAACGAGTAAATGCGACTTGTATAACCATAGCACAGGGCTCCATTTGCGGCCTCCCAGTAGATAATGGTATGGATGGTCTGTAGTGGATTAATGAAGCAGCGCTGCACCCGCCATAAACCGCTTCCTAAGGCTTCTTAACAGTCCTTCTGCATACGGCCCCCTTTACTGAACATGCTGTTTAAAATCAGAGCAGTTTACCGCCTGCCTCTAAGATATTCCGCCCTGCATGCTGCAGTTGGGCAGTTCGTCATGTGGGGGGATTGTCTAAATGCCATGGAAGGAGCGGTATATCAATCAGGCCGGGCCGGGAATGACTTTGCTTTAAATAAACTATGTGCTCATTCGTATTCTGGTCAGTAAAGCCTCACCACAGCGCTGTACACTGTATCTCTCCCCCCCTTCCCTACCCCACACACCCCTCACCATCCCCCTGTACTATTCCTTCTGCCTAACAGTCCTGATGAGGAGAGGGTGAGCGAGAGAGAGGGTGAGCGGGTACCCGGGGTCTGAGGAGAAGCTGATCAGGAGAGAGAGAGAGAGGGTACCCGGGGTCTGAGGAGAAGCTGATCAGGAGAGAGAGAGAGAGGGTACCCGGTATCTGAGGAGAAGCTGATGAGGAGAGAGAGAGAGAGAGAGGGTACCCGGTATCTGAGGAGAAGCTGATCAGGAGAGAGAGGGTGAGGGTACCCGGTATCTGAGGAGAAGCTGATCAGGAGAGAGAGGGTGAGGGTACCCGGGGTCTGAGGAGAAGCTGATGAGGAGAGAGAGAGAGAGAGGGTACCCGGGGTCTGAGGAGAGAGAGGGTGAGGGTACCCGGGGTCTGAGGAGAAGCTGATGAGGAGAGAGAGGGTGAGGGTACCCAGTGTCTGAGGAGAAGCTGATGAGGAGAGAGAGGGTGAGGGTACCCAGGGTCTGAGGAGAAGCTGATCAGGAGAGAGAGCGAGAGTACCCGGTGTCTGAGGAGAAGCTGATGAGGAGAGAGAGCGAGGGTACCCGGTGTCTGAGGAGAAGCTGATGAGGAGAGAGAGAGAGGGTACCCGGGGTCTGAGGAGAAGCTGATCAGGAGAGAGAGCGAGGGTACCCGGTGTCTGAGGAGAAGCTGATGAGGAGAGAGAGGGTGAGGAGATCCCGAGGCGACACAACAGGAGGAAAGGACAATTAACCAGCGATGGAGAACAGTCGTCAAAGAACCAATCAGGCCTGAAATGAGAATAATGGTTTGTTGCTCACTCTCAGGGGAACAAATGAAGCGGAGAGAGACAGAAATAAAAGTGGAGGAGGCGATGATGACGGTGGAGGGGAGGAGGAGTCTCATAAGAACTCCCTCAAGGTGGGAGGGGCCAGTAGATAGTAGTAGCAGGGTTACTGAGATACGGCTACCTCTGAGCTCTACAGGAATACTCTTTTGGGGAAATCTGGTTATTTTCCGCTTGCCCATAATTCAAACGGGAAGCACCGGACAAATTGCAAAGTGTGTGTGAGAAAGAGAGTCCAGTACCTTTCACCTTACAATACATTTAACTGCTTATAAGATGTACCATGTGTACCCATTCTTTGATTAAATTCGAACGCTGTTTATCGTCAAAGGAATTTTCTTCTTAAATGAAGCGACTGGGTATGCAGGGCAGTTGATATTGCAGCGTAAGAATCCCTCCAAATATGGGTGTAAATATTTGGAGCAACGTGCAGCAACAGCCGGTTTACTATTCACCACATCTGGCGAGCCCGATGTCTCTCAATATGAGCCTCTGTTTATTGGAGACCGGAGTGTTATGTTGACATTGTATCCCTCAATGGAGCCTCGTTTTTTTGGTCTGGTTCTGTCTCACTGCCCCCCCCCCCCCCCCCAATCATTCAGTCCACACCACCAATAAATCAATACCAATAAACCAATAAATATAAATAAGCAAAGTGAACCGATACTGTGAAACATGCTAGAAATGGCTGCCGGATGCAGGGCTATGTAGATCCTGATTATTTAATACTAAAGGTGTGTGTGTGTGTGTGTGTGTGTGTGTGTGTGTTGGGGGGCAGTCACATGCTGCACGTGAGTGGGGTGGGCGTGGTCAGGGTAGGCGTTATGCAAGAGAAGCCCTCTCGGACGGACACGCGTCAGAGGGCTGAGGCTGCCCCACAGACTGGGAGCGTCACAGATACTTATGGGCTAGAGAAGTACCCATTACAGTTCTCCTTACTGCGTACAGTGGCCCATCATGCTGGTGTGTACTAGTAGTAGTAGTACTAGTACTGTACTAGTAGTAGTACTGTACTAGTAGTAGTAGTAGTACTAGTACTGTAGTAGTAGTACTAGTACTGTACTAGTACTGTACTAGTAGTAGTAGTACTAGTACTGTACTAGTAGTAGTAGTAGTACTGTACTAGTAGTAGTAGTAGTACTAGTACTGTACTAGTAGTACTAGTACTGTACTAGTAGTAGTAGTAGTACTAGTACTGTACTAGTACTGTACTAGTAGTAGTAGTACTAGTACTGTACTAGTAGTAGTACTAGTACTGTACTAGTAGTAGTAGTAGTACTAGTACTGTACTAGTATGCACAGAGCGCGTTTAGAATGTACCTACAAACCATGTGCCTTTACATCCACTGCATATCTTTACTACGGCGCTATTTGACGGCATCGTCTATCAGCATATATATGACTATATCGCAAGTACTATATAACGTGTGTATCGTTTCATTATTATTTGTATTATTATAATAAATACCAATGCGTACAATACACTGGGGTCCTGTTGTATTTCCGCTTACGCAGGTTTTATTTATTTATTTTTAAGGTGTTTAAGTTATTTTGGACAAACCAACAATGTAACAACCATTGCACTAAAGCCGTCTTCTCCAGCTGGAGTAGTGGAGGTGGAGTAGTGAGAGGTGGAGGTGGAGTAGTGAGTAGTGGAGGTGGAGTAGTGAGAGGTGGAGTAGTGGGAGGTGGAGTAGTGGAAGGTGGAGTGGTGAAGGTGGAGTAGTGGAAGGTGGAGTAGTGAAAGGTGGAGTAGTGGAGTGGTGGAGTAGTGGAAGGTGGAGTTAGTGGAGTAGTGAATGTGGAGTAGTGGAAGGTGGAGGTGGAGTAGTGGAGTGGTGAATGTGGAGTAGTGGAGGCGGACAGGGGTGTGTTCTCCTCTCCGTGCACACATGCGCATCGCTCCGAGGAGAACACGCCATATTGGATTCCCGTAGGAACCTACTAGCCTTATTTCAGCTAGCGGCGTCGTAAAGAGGACCAATGGATCCCAACGGCTCCCCGGGACGGGTTAACGGTTAGCCCTCGTCTCTTCACCGCCTAGGACCCACCGGGACGTCGCGTCATTTGCCAAAAGGTCGGGCTTTATTCGGAGAGGCGGTTGGTGGCGGTGCTCCTTACGAGAAGAAGCTGAATGGATTCGACCTGGATCACACAGCCCGAGCAGAAGGGACAAGCGAACACCTTATGGATGCGAGTCTGGGAGACGTCTCAGCAGGGAGGAGGCGGCCGGGCGGCGGGGCACCCGGGCGGCCAGCCGCCTCCCCTCGGCCGGTGTGTCGTGGGCTACCCCTCTCTGGAGTTCTTTAAGCATGTCCCCCGGGTCTCCGGTAACAGCGTCTGCAGCAGCGATGGCCACCACCACCGTAACGGCAGCAGCATCATGAACGGCACCGGTAGTATTAATGGCACCGCAATCTCTTCCTCCTCCTCGCCGGGAATGGCGACGTCCAACGGGAACGCATGGAACTCCGTGACCCCGCCGGCAAACGGCGGTGTCCCGGTTCATCCGGGCGAGGGGAGAGCGATGTCCCCCCGCACCACGACCACCAGCGGGTCCTCTTCGGGGGCGGACGGCCTCCCGTCCCAGGGCTCGGCGGCCGACAGGACGTTCATAAGTGCGAACGGAACGAACGGAACCGGGAATATCAATAAAAACGCCGGCGCCAATTTAATCTTTGACTTCAGTGACGGCAGCATGCAGAACCTCCATCACCTCCACCACCACCACCACCACGTCCAGGAGCATCCTCCACCTTTCGGCGACTCGCAACTCATTTGTGTAAAGAGTCCCCAGGTCCCTCCGTCCGTACCCCTGAACCACCACCACCACCACCCGGGCCGGAGGAAAGGGGAGAACAAGGCGAGCAGCTACGGGACCACCTGCGGGCTGTCCGCTAACGGTCACAATAATAACAACGATGGCGCCGAGATGAGCGGCTGGATGCCCTGGAACACGAGGACCTACCACCCGGGACTCCTGGGGTAAGAGCCCGGCCGGGACACCGCGGACTAACGGGCACTGACACCTTAAAGAAGCGCTTATTGTTATTACCCCGTTATCAATCGGTCGGTTCTACTATAACGAGTTGTGTTTCATTGGTGGATCCATGTTTTAACGCCATGTCTCAGCCCGTCTCTCTGGTGGTAGCGGCGGGGCTAACGTTAGCTCGACGGCTGCTACGGAGCGCTTAGCTCGGGTCACGGGAGAGCTGCCCTGGCTACTCGATAGCCGGCCGAGCTAACGGCTGTCTGTGTGTAGCATGTAGCTTAGCACCCTGTGGTGATCTGTCCCGAGGGCTGGGTCACCATAAACTAAGTAACGGATGTGTGTTAATATGCCCATAATCTGTGATAGTATGCCTATAAACTGCGTTAATACGCCCATCATCTGTGTTAATATGCCCATAATCGTGTCAACATGCCCATAATCTCTGTTAATTTGACCATAATTACAGAGTGTTGGCCCATTAGCCCAGCTTGTTGTATTAACTGGTAATACAGCAGACCACCAGTCGTACAATGACGACACAAGCTGTACACAACTTAAACTACAACTAATCCGAAGGCCAAATGTACAATTTGTTTAATGCACATTGCAGGGCGTTGTGTTAACGTAGGCTATATGCCTACTGAAACATGCATTCTAAAACATACCCGTGTGATAAAGAAAGCACCACACGTATCTCTTATTTCGTCCAATAGTAATATAGATACTCCTTTCTAGTGACATCTTTGCCTTACACATGAGGAGTCTCATATCAAGCCATCACACATGGGGACGATCAGATGGTCGCCCACCTTTGTAATAGTTTCTAGAAGGATTGAATTATTATTATTATCGTAGATACCGAAATCCTTTCAGTAAATGCAAGGTGGAAGCTCCAGGTGGGTTGTGATGGTGTCTAACTGGTCCTGATCAATACTGATGCTGTTTGGCATGCCTCCTTTCTCATGAAAGCCTGGGTGTGATATTAACGACACGTCGGGAATGAATGTGTGATTGGAAATGTTGCCCAATATAAACATCGATTAAGGGCTGCTGCATGAAGCCCAAAGCTCGTCGTTCAAGAAAAATACAAATATTTGTGACGTGATCCCATTTATTATTAGACCACACAAAAAACGTATGTTCACCCCAAAACTCCCCCCAAGTCCTTCAAAACCAACATAAACCTATCCTCTGAAAGTACTGAGTAATTATAATAGCCTTTTATAGATTTATAGAGGGGGGGGGGTAACACCCCCTCAACCACCTGGTGGCTCTCTCCTAGTTGAAGCCCTAGATTGACATGTTTTATTGCATGCACTTCACTCTGCATCACAACACCTTCATGCCTGTTCTATTAACATTTGCAACCCCTGCTTGTGGAGTGGAAAACTAATAGTAGACCATGCATGCTCATGCAGACACTTCTCTTATTCTGTTGTATACTAGGCCTATTTTCAGTTCATTTTATTTTTCAAGTAAAGTTCTATTAAAGAGGTTATGCCACACTGAAGCCCTCCCCATCCCCTATGGCTCATGTTAAAGGTTAGACCCATGGCCATGGAGGCATTGCTGTTGTATGTGTTGGGTAGGCGGGGCCTAATACAGATGGCCCTTTCTGATTGGCTCTTCTGGTTGGTGACTGCACTGCCCTCTGGGGGGGGGCAGGCAGCGTGTTCCCTGTCAGGCTAGTGCACAGCGGGCAGAGTGCACACTTCCTCCAAGGTTCTGGATCAGTAATTGAACGTGACAGCCTCCCTGCCCCCTAGTTCACTCTGACATGATGGCGGACATTCCTGGAGGTGGGGGGGGGGGGGTGGCGCTAGAGAAGGGATCCACTGTTGGGAGGAGTTTGTCTGGCCCAAAAACATGCTCATCTCCTTCTCCCCTGGTGCCCCCCGGTCATCAGTATGGCATACATCCAGGCCATAACCCGTTAGATCCTGGCTGTTTCCACACAGGGAGCCTGGGCTCGGGCCACTGTGCTCTGGTGTGAGCTCAGAAATCACTTTGGTTCAACGAGGATGTCACTGCTTGTTGTTGGGGGAAAAATAATAATAATGAAATGGTAGGAAAAACTATGGATGGATGAATCGTATGCATGTTGTGCTAAACCATCAAAGATGATGTCAATCTAAATGATATTGGTTTGTTCCTGACCTGGCTCTCTCTCTGTCCAGGCTTCATGAAGAGATTGTGGACTTCTACAACTACATGTCTCCTCGACCAGAGGAGGCGGCCATGAGGAAGGAGGTTGTGAACAGGATAGAGACGGTCATCAAGGACCTCTGGCCTACCGCAGACGTAAGGCGCTAATTCTATCACTCGCATCCCGATCTCTGGTCCAGCAATCCTGTGTTGAAACAGAACTTCTGATCCAGCGGTCCTACACACAATGACAAAACTACCAAAGAAAAAAAGCTATAACCAAAATGGTTTACAAAGATGGAGGTTCTTTATCCCGAGGCGTAAACCAAATAAACCAGTAAGAGCTATGGCTTGTTAAAGGCGGTTCCTTTCATAGAGCCGTCTTATGGCAGCATATGTAATGAGAACAAGCCCAAAGCTCCCCTCTGCGTTCATAACGGTCACTTGTTAAACGCGATGGACTTGACACGTTCTTCTCCCGGGAGCCTCCACCTCAACGTGGACAGTGGTCCATCACACCGCCCGGCCGCAGCTTGGACCGCTTCAGTAAAATTGCAATAATCACCAGAGACGGCGAAGCGCGTTCATTCTCTGCTCCGTTAATTCCCAATGGCTACAGCTTGCATTATCTTCCACACGTTTTATGTGGCGTCATTAATTATTCACATGTCTTCTCTGTTTCAGGTCCAGATCTTTGGCAGCTTTAGCACAGGACTCTACCTTCCGACAAGGTTAGCCCCGATGTCCACGTCCCGAAAAATCAACAACCGTTGAATTATTTTGAACAATCAATGTCCTAATTTTTCTATTCCATATCCCCCCCCAGTGACATTGACCTGGTGGTGTTTGGGAAGTGGGAGCGGCCCCCCCTCCAGGACCTGGAACAGGCTCTGAGGAGACACCACGTGGCAGAGCCCCTGTCCATCAAGGTGCTGGACAAGGCATCGGTGGGTAGTGTGTGTGTGTGGGGGGCGGGGGTGTGTGTGGGGGGGGGGGGGGGGGCGGGGGTGTGTGTGTGTGTGTGTGTGGGGTGTGTGTGTGTGGGGTGGGGGTGTGTGTGTGGGTGTGCTCATATGGAGTATTGAAACCTATTAGTCTCGATGACCACAGTGCCCTATTTATGAAAATAAAATATCAGATTGTATTTAATTTAACTCGCCTCTACGGACACCTCTTTGTATCCACATCCCTCTTGGTTGAACAGAAATCAACGTTTGTTATGTATGAGCAACATTCTTCTGACAATTAAAATCTGAAGTGTTCCATTTTTCAAATTCTTCTTTTGCTGTGTTTTATACCTGCATATGTGCTCATTATCGCCACCTAGAGTTGGGCTGAGTCACGCGGCCCTGGGACCGTACATTCACACACAATTAAGGTTCAATTCAGTTCCTTCCACAAAGTTAGCAATTAGCAGTCACTTAATTCAATGACGTTTTTAGATATTTTTATTACAGCGTAGTAACGGTATAAGAACAAATACTAGTGGTGCCCCGTTGGACTGTAAGGTGTTGGTGGATGTGCAACATGAGGTGAGTTTATCACCATTTAGTACAATGGGATAAGACTTACCGTATATATTCATGACAAGGGCCCTGTGGAGGAAATGTGGCTGTCCTCTTAGTGGCTACTAAGAACCACTCTCTCTCTCTCATATACATAAACATATACTGTCTCTTCAATGGAGCGCATCCTGAAACAGTACTTGTCCATGTGTTCACCAAATCCTTACCAAATGTTCAGGAACTCCCTTAGCGGCCACAGCCAGGCTCTTTCTCACAGACAACCGGTCTCCACAGGTGCCCATCATCAAGCTGACGGACCAGGAGACGGAGGTGAAGGTGGACATCAGCTTCAATGTGGAGACGGGCGTCAAGGCTGCCCACTTCATCAAAGACTACGTCAAGGTAGAGGTCTCTCCATCAGGCAAAGGGGGACCAGTGTTCTTTCATTTGTCTTAGAATATCGGGTTTTGTTTGACGTCAATACGATGGCTCTGGTTACATCTTGGGCTGGCCCGAAGACATCATTTCATAATCGTTTGAGTTTTCCCCAAAACTAACATTCAGATTGTTCTTAAACATAATCCACATAAACCAAGGAGGTATCTGCATTCCCGGTGTATGTGGGTCTTTCCCTGCTTGAAGGACCCGAGCTGGTGAAGGCAATTGGGGCTTCTATCTCCAATCAGCCAGTCGGCGTGAAGGAGTGTTTCCGTATCTGGTCAATATTTGGTGTGTGTAAATGATGGGCTGTTAAGTGCTCTTGGTCAGACTTGCTCCCTGTCCATATCCATGTGTTCCTCTAGTTGAACAGCCCAGGGCAGGGTTCCTAGCAGGATAGTTCTCTGATTTAAAATATTTGTAGCAAAAAAGAACAAAACCTTTCAAGCCCTGAACCACAAGAAAGTTCAGATCCCCTTGGCTGTATTCTCTCTTTGTGTTGCTCCAGTCCTGTAACGCACTCCCACTCAAACACTGGTCTTAATGTCAGCCACGCCCTGCCCTCAACAGTCCAGCCACAGGTTGACCTCACAGCAGTCAGTCCTGTGTCAGGGAGGACAGGATGTTGTTCCAGGTAACAGGAGAACATCCCACCAGCACCGCTAGGGTTTTGGTAAAGAGAGGTGGGGGTTGGAGCTTGAAACCTTGACTGTATTTCTACTTGGAAAGAACCAACAATGGGGCCAGCACTTTCATGGTTATTTATTTATTCGGTTTGTTTACCATGAACCGTCACCATTTCTGTTTTAAAATGTCTTACCACATCGTCACAGCAGGTGAATCAAATTTTAAGAATGTAGTCGGACGTTTCCGAGGGAGCGTGCGGCAGGCGGAAACGTGTCTGAACAAGCAGGCTTCAGATTGTGTGATTTGTTTATGCCCAAAGCAAGCATAGAGAAACCACCTCGGACATGGTTATTAATGTGTAAATACACCAGTGGAAAAATATAAAAGGTGAATCGCAAAAAGCTAATCGCATGCAAAATCAGCATTCATGCACATTAGGTATTTATAACTTAGCCTTAAGTCTCCTGTATGCTTCTTTACATTTCTGGTGGAGTATCACACCCTTTTATTTTTATGTAGTGTAGCTACCAAATCATGGGGTTGCTCTTGACCGGTCTCTCTGTCTCTCTCTCTCGCTCTCTCTCTCTCTCTCTCTCTCTCTCTCTCTCTGTCTCTCTGTCTCTGTCTCTGTCTCTCTCTCTCTGTCTCTCTCTCTGTCTCTCTCTCGCTCTCTCTCATTTCAGAAGTATCCCATGCTGCCTTATCTAATCTTCGTGCTGAAGCAGTTCCTTCTGCAGAGGGACCTAAATGAGGTGTTCACCGGTGGGATCAGCTCCTACAGCCTAATCCTCATGGTCATCAGCTTCCTCCAGGTGGGAGAGCGTCTGCTAACACCACTGGTTTGTGCGGAGAAGTACTGCGTTCTACACAAGTTGACATGAAATAAGGATACAATAAGAGGAGAGTTTGTTGAGGCCGTGATCATTTAGGAGTTGGCGTTTTGATGTATTTCAACGGCCATACGGTTGCGGTAGACCGACAGGTTGTGTGTTGTCGAGCCGTGTCTCCCGGGTCAGACGGTCAGACGTCATGGTGAGGATACGCCAAGCGAGGTAACGGGAAGTTCCCCGGGGGCCGGGCTATTTAGGGTTATTTATGGGGGGGGGTTTTCTTGTGGCCACATGCCGACCCGTTATTAGCCAGTATTTTAGTTTTTCAACTTCAGCGGAATTGAAAAGCTCAAATCATACTGCAGACTATTCTCTCTCTGCATGTGTTCCCTGTGCGCCGAATGAATGATCGCCACACCAAAGAGTGCCGTTGATCCGGTTTTGGATTCCGATCCGGATCTGTGCCAAAATCTAATCAACTGTTCCTTGAGTAATGTAACCACCAAGTCTTGTCCAATTCCGTGCATAACCTTTTGAGTGGCCTTGCTAACAGTCAGACCGACAGACCTACCGAGTCCCAGCCGATAATAAAAGAACCCTGTTGCCTCACAGCTCCACCCACGCATCGACGCCCGCCACCCCGGGGAGAACCTGGGCGTGCTGCTCATCGAGTTCTTCGAGCTGTACGGCCGCCACTTCAACTACCTGAAGACGGGCATCCGCATCCGGAGCGGCGGCGCCTACCTGGCCAAGGAGGAGCTGATGAGGGCCATGGGGGCCGGGGGCCGGCCCTCCATGCTCTGCATAGAGGACCCTCTGCTCCCAGGTAGGGAGAGAGGGAGGGAGTGGGAGGCAGGCATGCAGGGAGGGAGGGAGGGAGGGAGTGGGAGGCAGGGAGGGAGAGAGGGAGATGTAGGTGCAAGTGTTCTGTAGGCGCAAAGTGGTTTTCTGCTGTGCTTTCTGTACTCCATATTCAATGTTATCGGTGAACTGTTATTTTACAGCTCATGTTGTATATCTTGTTATACATTTCAATTATTTTATTTATGATATTTTTACTCCAAATATCTGATCAATCAATATCTACGGTATATACTTTTTTAGTTTTTACGCTAATTGTTAGATTTACTCTGTGGAGGCCCTTACTAGGGGAAGCAGTAGCTCAGTCTGCTGGGACTCGGCTTGGGAACCGGAAGGTCGCCGGTTCAAGTCCCCAAAACACCCGGGCACTGCCGAGGTGTCCTTGAGCAAGGCACCAGACCCCTCTACTGCTCCCCTGTATATCCAATAGCTGCCCACTGCTCCTCATACTAGGATGGGTTACATGCAGCGGAACTCATTTCACTGTGTGGACCTGAGACCAATAAAGAGGATTCAATCCTCCAGATTTAGATTTAGAGAGAAAAATATATATCAATTTCCGCCGCTGTTTTGCCCAGGTAACGACGTGGGCCGGAGTTCGTACGGAGCCATGCACGTGAAGCAGGTGTTTGACCACGCCTACACCGTGCTCAGCCACGCCGTGCCGCCTCTAGCTCGCTCCTACCCCAACAAGGACTGTCAAAGGTGGGCTCGCAATGTCTTTGATCCGCTATTCCCACCACTTCCAGAAGGTCATCCAGAAGAAGCCCTCCCCCCTCGTGTCCCTCCTTCTCTTAGTGTCTCGCTCCAGTACTGAGTCGTACACGTTGATGTGTTCTCCTGGTGCTTTGGGCCAAAGCTGCAGGAATAAATGTAAATCTCTCTCCCTCCCTCCCTCCCTCCCTCTCTCCCTCCCTCCCTCCAGTACCTTGGGGAGGATCATCCGCTTGACCCAGGAAGTGATGGACTACCGGGAGTGGATCATCAAGAAGTGGGGGGGCAGGCAGCTGGCGCGGACAGAGAGCCGCGGTGAGACGCTGCTGCGCGCACGGCTAGTGCTACACGCACTATACTCAATGCTAGTGCTACACGCACTATACTCAATGCTAGTGCTACACGCACTGATAGTGCTACACGCACTATACTCAATGCTAGTGCTACACGCACTATACTCAATGCTAGTGCTACACGCACTATACTCAATGCTAGTGCTACACGCACTGATAGTGCTACACGCACTATACTCAATGCTAGTGCTACACGCACTGATACAAACAACAACAACAACAAATCGTGAGGATTGAATCCTCTTTATTGGTCACATACATGAAGACATACAGTGAAACGTGTTCTCTGCATTTAACCCATCCTAGTATGAGGAGCAGTGGGCAGCTATTCATACAGCGCCCGGGGAGCAGTTAGGGTTAGGGTCTTCCTCAAGGACACCTCGACAGTTTTTGCTAGGAGGAGCCGGGGATCGAACCAGCAACCTTCCGGCTGTGAGGCGACCGCTCTACCTCCTGAGCTAGACTGGCCCGCCCCAGTGTGCTACACACACTATACACAATGCTAGTGCTACACGCACTGATAGTGCTACACACACTATACACAATGCTAGTGCTACACGCACTGATAGTGCTACATGCACTATACTCAATGCTAGTGCTACACGCATTATACTCAATGCTAGTGCTACACGCACTGCTTGTGCCTATAGCTATCCTTGTGTTTATGTTATCAGGTTACTTGGGACTGGAGGGCCGTCCAATCAATATCCTTGTTCTACAAGGTCTGTTTATTAAATATTCAAAGGGTAACGCAGCACATTGTGTAGTGAATTGGAACCTTTTTTTGTGATTAGCTGAAATTGGTGCCGGGTTAATCCAATCCGAGTTTAATTTGGCTCTGCCCCCGGCTGTTTGACACCGCCGCCGCATGTATTGGAGATGGAAGAGGAGGACGGATCTCGGGCGTGGCGCTCTGACGTTCCCAGCTCACCCCAGGACTTCTCCTTCTCCCCAGGTGGTCTCCCCAAGGAGGGGCTGTCCCAGGCGGAGGGGAGCCATGTGGTGGCATCGGAGGAGGAGGAGGAGGATGAGGAGGAGGATGAGGAGGAGGAGCCCAGGGACTCGGGGTCCCCCTCCAGAGCTGACTCCCCTCACAGCCCTGACTCCCCCATGTCCATCTCCAGCCCCCGCCAGCACTCGTCTGCTTCCTCCGTGTCCTCGCTCTCCGGCTCAGACAACGTAAGAACAACTGGCCCCCGTTTCACAGACTGTCGAAGGCCTTGTTTTGGTTCCACCAGGGCGGAACCATATGGTCACCAAAATATATGCATGAGATAGGCCAGGGCATCTCTGTAGCACTACAGTACTCCATTAAGAAGATCTTACAGATTCAAGAACTTTATTTGTCACATACACATTAGATTAGACTCAAAGTGCCCACCTGCAGGATGACCAGTGAGATGAGGGTGCAGGATGACCAGGATGACCAGTGAGATGAAGGTGCAGGATGACCAGTGAGATGAAGGTGCAGGATGACCAGTGAGATGAGGGTGCAGTGCTTACAAAAATGGGAAAACAAAATAGAAAAAATTAATGATTTTGCGCTGGGTCATATTGGGCCATATTGGGTCATATTGGGCCATATTGGGTCATATTGGGTCATATTGGGCCATATTGGGTCATATTGGGCCATATTGGGCCATATTGGGTTCAGATTATATTCCGGTGATTGTTTAGCTTCTGCTTTAGTTACCTGAGGTCCGTCTGTTTGCTTGTTAGCAAGATGACTCAAAAAGTTAAGAAGGGAATTGGACAAAACAGTTATTTGATTTCGATTTTGGTGCAGATCTGGGTCCCAATGCGCACCCAGGGGACTATTTGGTGTGGTGGAGATGCGCTGTAGTTGATGTATTTCATTCATGTATTTCAAAGCCTAATGACGTCCCTCCTCTCTGCCAGGACTCTGACTCTCCTCCCCCGTGCTCCCTGGCCCCTCGGCCCCTTCCCCCCTACACCTCCTTCCAGACGCTGGGCCTCAGCCTGGCCCCGGGCCTGGTCCTCCCCCCCGGCCTGCCTCTGGGCAAGCCCTGCCGCCTCATCATGCCCCCAGGATCACAGGTGGGTGCCCCCCCTCTCTCTCTCCCGAGGGCTTTTGGCTTCCATGGTGTTCTTGGTTTCACTGTGCTGGTCGTTCAGTAGCCCGGCTCTTATCTATCTTGCCAGGTCTTTTCTGTCCCCTTTCTCAAGAGAGTCTGGCCCTTTTCCTTAAGCAGTTGAGTGGAAGCCCCACGTTGACGGACGACACCTTCAGCCGATCAGATTAACCAATGCGGCTCTTTCAGAATCCGATCAAAGAACGGCTCCTTCGACTTTTCACCTGATAAAAATCAGTGCATTCGTGTTTTACTGCTGTTTAAAACTTCTGTTTTGTCTGAAACGGATGCTATGGCTCCATCGATACGACTCTCTACGGCTCCATCGATACAACTCTCTACCTACGGCTCCATCGATACGACTCTACGGCTCCATCAATACGACTCTCTACGGCTCCATCGATACGACTCTCTACGACTCTCTACGGCTCCATCGATACGACTCTCTACGGCTCCATCAATACGACTCTCTACTTGCAGCTCACCCCCTTCTACAGGGCTGTGTAACCAGCCGCGTTATAACCCAATCAGAACCCTTATAGCCGTGCTTGAGTAACGGCGGTCTCCCATTGGTCCGTGTGTCCACTGGACGGTCTGAGAGCAACAGATGAGCCCAGACCTCGTACCAGGACATCCTAGTTCCCGTGCGAGGGCTGGCTCTTGCCAGGCGGGCTTTAAAGCGCTTGGGTCAAATGTTTTTCATTTGTTTCACTATTTCCAAAAATTGATTGCCCCCAAGTATATATTTGATATGCTTTTATTACATGAACCACTGCTGTCAATTCATCCAGATTTAGTTTGGGGAATTCATACAGACTTGATTCTCCTAGTTGATTTTATTGTCCTTCTACTTCTGTCATTTGTGTGTGTGTGTGTGTGATACGGTCTGTGTGTGTGTGTGTGTGTGATACTGTCTGTGTGTGTGTGTGATACTGTGTGTGTGTGTGTGATACTGTCGTGTGTGTGTGTGTGATACTGTCTGTGTGTGTGTGTGATACGGTCTGTGTGTGTGTGTGTGTGATACTGTCGTGTGTGTGTGTGTGATACGGTCTGTGTGTGTGTGTGTGTGAGTGATACTGTCTGTGTGTGTGTGTGATGCTGTGTGTGTGTGTGTGATGCTGTGTGTGTGTGTGTGTGTGTGTTAACCACACATTGTGTCCCCTCTTGTCTGTGTCAGGCTCACCTCTCCCTGCCCGGACTCTCCCTCCACTTACCTTTACCTGGCCGCCAGGTGTGTGTAGACACCAGCGTCCTGCCCCCCTACTTCCACCTCCCCGCTCAGCCCCCCCCCAGCCCCCAATCCAGCCACACGCACAAGGTAGGCCACGCACGCACACACACACACACACACACACACACACACACACACACACACACACACACACACACACACACACAATTCATACAGAGATTTTACAAAGGTGTGGACTAAAAGTATTGCTTTTCAAAAATAGAGAAGTTATGATTGTGAATGAATCGTTTACATTATTATGTAATAATATTATTATTATTGGACGTGTCCGAAATGAATGTTTTGTTTATCTCGGTTTACGATGTCTGACGTTTGATTTGATCTTTTTACAAGCTTGTGAGCCAATCGTATAACGACGCTGGTATCATCTCCATGTCCTCAGTCTTAGTATTTAGTACAGAAACACTGAAGAATGTCTTGAGTTTGACGGTAAACGGCCGGCTTCACTCCGGTTCCAATCCCAAGTGCTGGTGTCCAAAGTAGGACCAGGGTGGACATTGGTTCATCTCTTGCTCCAACACAAAAGAGGAATCACTTGACATGACTTGAGTCTGAGTCTCACTCTGCTCCACCAGGAGCTATGAAGGTTGTGCAACACACTCGTAACTCACTGGAATGGAAGGGGGGGCGACATCTAGTGGCGGAACATTATAAATGTGTGTCAATAGAAGCTTTATTTTTTTTAAAGTAATACTCATTTGGTTGTCTTTTATTTTGTATTTTTCTCAGAACACACCCAAGTTCAACGTGAAGGGCTCCCTCAGCCCAGCGCTGGTCAGCAGTCCGACGCTGGCCATCCGCGCACACACGCACGCGCAGTACCACCACCGCAACACCTGGAGGCGCCGGAAACGAGACGGCCTGCCCGTCAGCCTCAGCAGATAGAGGCGGACCTTATATCTCTCCCCTCACGCCCGCTGCCCTGCCTCCTCTCTGATCCATCTGCCCCACACCTAGCTTCGTCTTGAAGGACGGACAGACAGGCGGGCGGGTAGACCGACTTACAGACAGACAGACAGGCAGGTAGATAGACGGGCGGGTAGACGGACAGACGGGCCGGTAGACTGACCGACAGCCGGAGCAGCTACCCTCGGATCCTGCTCTCCCACCAGCTCTGATTTCATCTCCCTCATCGTCATCCTCTTATTTCTCCTTGTTCCCTCCCTCCCTCCTACTGAATGACTATCCAGAGCAGGGACCCAGACAGCCAGCGCCTCCCCCCCCTCCCTCTTGGCCCGAGGACGACTGGGCAGCGACCTCCAGCCTCTAACCCACCTGGTCAAGATGGGGTTGGGCTGAAGGGGACAGAGGCCGCTTTGGAAGATTTTTCAGTTTAAACCTTTTTTTAATCGGCTTTCACCCACGTTCATAGCGGGGGTGGGGGCCATGTCGGAGGCTGTGGAGTCTCACATTGGGGGGGGGGGGGGAGAGTCTCGGCCGGGGGAGGGTCTCTCCCGGGAGGAGGGTCTCTCCCGGGAGAGGGTCTCTCCCGGGAGAGGGTCTCTGGCGGGGAGAGGGTCTCTCCCGGGAGAGGGTCTCTGGCGGGAGAGGGTCTCTGGCGGGGGAGGGTCTCTCCCGGGAGAGGGTCTCTGGCGGGGGAGGGTCTCTGGCGGGGGAGGGTCTCTGGCGGGGGAGGGTCTCTCCCGGGGGAGGGTCTCTGCCGGGGGAGGGTCTTCAGCTCGCTGCAGCCAAGCTGCCTGGTTTTTGTACTCGCAAGATTATCTTTCTTTACAAGCATTACGAGCGGTTTTGGAAGTCGTGCAATAATTTTTTCTCTTTCAAAGTAAATGTTTATTTAAAATGTTTTTTTTGTGTGTGTATATGTAAAAGGCATTTTTATTAATGTTATTTTTTTATAGAGCGTTTTAATTTGAAGAGTGTTTACAGAACCTGTCCCTCGGTGACAGTGTGTGTGTGTGTGTGTGTGTGTGTGTGTGTGTGTGTGTGTGTGTGTGTGTGTGTGTGTGTGTGTGTGTGTGTGTGTGTGTGTGTGTGTGTGTGTGTGTGTGTGTGTGTGTGTGTGTGTGTGTGTGTGTGTGTGTGTGTGTGTGTGTGTGTGTGTGTGTGTGTGTGTGTGTGTGTGTGTGTGTGTGTGTGTGTGTGTGTGTGTGTGTGTGTGTGTGTGTGTTGCCCAGGTCAAAGCACACCCTGCTTCACACACCCCATCCCTCCCTCCCTCAAGTGTCTCTAAGGGCCCCTCTCCTGTAACGCAGCTTGAGATGAGGGCCCCAAAGTCTGAAAGAGAGGCCCCCCCAGCGTGGAGCCAGGTCCGACTGCTTCCCCTCCATCCCAGAGAAAGAGAGCGTTATTCTTCCCTTTGTCCACTAGGAGGCGCCGGGCGGCGCTTGGCTTCTCCTGCGTGTGTGGGGTTGTGTTGGTTCACGCGTGGTGTGTCATCGTCGGTCTGTCCCGCTCGCCGGTCTTTCCGTTCTCTGGCGTTTCTTGGTTGATGGTGCAGGAAGGGGGCGTGGCCCCGAGCTTCGGGCCCCTGTGTGTGTGTGTGTGTGTGTGTGTGTGTTTTATTTTTTCGTTGTGTTGCCGTGTTTGAGGTCTTTCTGTGGGGACCTCAGGGCAAAGCCTGAGGTCCCGGCTCTCTTGACCTGCCCTCAAGATGATGAAAAAGTAGCCTCTGAGAGGTGGGGGGGGTCAGACCTCACAACCTCACTTCCTTTACTGTAGTTTTAGGGTGGGGGGGGCTTTGATGCCAGTTTACCTGTGCAGGTGTCAAACTCTTGCTGTGCAAATCAGTGTGGATGACTAAAGGGGCTTTTTGGTTCAAAGGAAATCTATTCCGCTTCCTGTTCTGGAATCTTGTGTAGATTTGATTTCCAGGTACTTCCGCTAAAATTCATTTTCTTCTTTGCTATGCCTTCTGTTGTGTTTACACACACACACACACACACACACACACACACACACACACACACACACACACACACACACACACACACACACACACACACACACACACGTCTTACTATGCAAGTGGAGTCTTCAAATTATTGTCACATTTTGTCAGGTCCTAAACATTACAACCCCTGGTTGATGGACAGGAGCGTCGTGTGACTTCTTGGCCAATCGGCGTGTTCAATCACACCCAACTGGTACAATCCATACTGTAAGGAGGCGGGATCTGTGCTCCTGTTGACATGTGAGAATCAATCTGTTTTCCTTTTCATTTCTTTTCTTTCTAAAGACTCAGTCTGCCGCTCCGCTCAGAGCGCGCCTTGCCCTCTGGAGGCGGAGCCACGAAGGAGGATATTAAGGTTCTGTTTTTAAACTGGAGATCAGGTTCAGTTCCTCCCCACGTGTCATACACTCACCTCGACGGGTTGAAACGCAATTCAGTTCAAAGCTAACTAGAAATGAAGAGCCAGGAATGAATTAGTAGATTTAGATTGTAATCAAATGGTAGACTCGTTCCCCTCCCCGGTCGGTCGGCCGGTGGCGCTCCCGGTGACGCTCCCGGGTGGCGCTCCCCGGGTGGCGCTCCCCGGGGCGCTCCCCGGGACGCCCTCGTATGTCAACATGTCGCCACGTCTTTCGCCACAAAACCCTGTTTGCTTCTTAAGAACCCAAGCAATGTTTTTGAGTTGGGTTTTTCCCACGCGGGGAGGATGTAAGAACCCAACACTCCACCTCGGTGAAGTCAAGCGTCCACAGGGCTTTGTCTTAGTTCCTTTTGGAGAATACCACCAGCATTGAAGGAAGGAATGAAATCCGCCGGGTTGGAGCCGGCAGCCATGTTGTGACAGAAGGCCGACCTGCGGTCTTGGCGGCCATTTTTCTACTTCCCGCCAACACGATGGAGGGGTCCCGTACCGAACCTCCTCCCTCCTCTTTGGTTCTGATCCGTTGTGGTGACCTATTTGTGGCGGGAAGGTGAACGGGGAGTGTTTTAAAGCTGGTGAGGCGTTAGGCGAGCCGGACGGTGAACACGTGAATCAACGCCACCATGAAGGGTTTGAACCCGGCGGGTACCACCGGGAGCCGCTCCTCACCCTGGCCCACGTCATGTGAGCAGAAGCCCTCAAGATGGCCGACCGGGTGGTGGTGGTCTGTTGGGGGTCAAACTGTCGGGCTTATGTTTTCAACATTTTTTATGTACCGGTATATTTTTTTGTATTTTATTTTTTAATAAACATTTTAAAACTGCCAATAGTGCCATTATTTTCTTCACTATTTTAAATTTTAATAAACGTCGTTATTAGTCGCACAGTCTTAGTCTTATTAGTCTTTTGTTTGGTCTGCACAAACCCCAACGGTTGTCCCAGTAGGAGCCGTTCCCCCGGAGAGGGACGGGATACCTGCTTGGCTTTGGTAATTAGGGCTTTGGTAATTAGGGGTCGGTGTTAACTGTTCACTTGTGCATTAGTATTTTAGATAAAATTGTGATGTCAATTTAAAAGAAAAAGTAGTGTAGTTGTTCGCTATATGGATAATATCAACTGACCTTGAGTGACACTGCAGAGGTTAGTCATATGCCATTTGATTGATGATCGTCATCGTAACTCCAGTCAGTGTCGTGGAGAGAAGGTGTTTCTGGAGCTTCTGCTCCCAACTCGAGTTGTGACGTCACAACACGGCCCGGCGGCGAGGTGAGTGGGGGGTGAGGAGCTCCGGGGGTGAGGAGCTCCGGGGGTGAGGAGCTCCGGGGGTGAGGAGCTCCGGGGGTGAGGAGCTCCGGGGGTGAGGAGCTCCGGGTCGGAGGTGGATGGTAACCACCCCATCCTCCCTAGAACTATCACAACCAAAACGCATTTCTTTAAAACTCTGTTTCTAACACTTCCACCTCCATACGCGATCAGACCACCAGGGGGCGCCCGTGTCCGGCGTGTTGAATACAGGCCCAACAGCCGTCTCTTCTCTTTAAGTCTTTGCTGTAATTAGAATGTTTAAACAATATATATATAAAATATTTAATAATGAACCCATAGAACACAAACGGCTGGAAAAATGCTGCCCAATATTCTTGAGTTGGAAGGAAACCCTTTGTGTGATGTGGAGGATGTCCTCCGCCTCACGTTGACCCTCAGCTCCCAGCGGCTAAAGGACTTCTTCATCTCCATTTGGATTCACTGCTTTTCTTAAAGCAACCCCCTCACCCCTTCACCTCCAAACACCCTCACCCCTCACCCCCAACACCCTCACCCCCAACACCCTCACCTCCAAACACCCTCACCCCTCACCCCTCACCTACAAACACCCTCACCCCTCACCTACAAACACCCTCACCCCTCACCCCAAACACCCTCACCCCTCACCCCAAACACCCTCACCCCCAACACCCTCACCCCTCACCCCAAACACCCTCACCCCTCACCTCCAAACACCCTCACCCCTCACCCTCACCCCTCACCCCTTCACCTCCAACCCCCTCACCTCCAAACACCCTCACCCTCTCACCTCCTCACCCCCTCACCTCTCACCCCCAACCCCCTCACCCCTTCACCTCCAACCCCCTCACCCCCAACCCTCTCACCCCCAACCCCCTCACCCCTTCACCTCCAACCCCCTAACCTCCAAACACCCTCACCCCTCACCCCCAACCCCCTCACCCCCTTCACCTCCAACCCCCTCACCTAGATTGTATCTAGTGGTCCGACAGGGCTGACTGTAGGTCGTCCTCAGTGGATGAGCGGATGACCTTTAACCTTACAGCTACGTGGTTGAAATGGCACAGCGTCATATCGCGTCAACCTCCAAGCAACGTCCACGTGTTTAGAGACACATGCCAAGCTACTCTAAAGTCAGGAGATGTGGCTTCATACTTCATACGGTCGGGCGGGTTTCCTAAATAGGTGGCCAGCGAAGCCGTCTGAAACTAACAGTGATTAAGGGATGTACACACAGACACACACACAGACACAGACACACACACACACACAGACACACACAGACACACAGACACACACAGACACAAACACAGACACAGACACACACACACACACAGACACACACACACAAACACAGACACACACAGACACACACACACACAGACACACACACAGACACACACACACACACAGACACAAACACAGACACACACAGACACACACACACACAGACACACACACACACACAGACACACACACACACACAGACACACACACACACACAGACACAAACACAGACACACACAGACACACACACACACAGACACACACACAGACACAGACACACACACACACACACACACAGACACACACACACACACAGACACACACACACACACAGACACAAACACAGACACACACAGACACACACACACACACAGACACACACTACAGTTAAGAGCACCGAACAGTTTCTTCTTCTGCTAAAGGATACAAACTACAATACTCACATGACCTCTGCCTTCAATGTGTGGGTGGGTGGGTGGGTGTCTGTCTGTCTGTCTGTCAACATGCACAGGGACTCTGACTGTCATATCTATTTTAAGCTCCATATGAAACTACTTTCTCTCATTAGAAGAGCTCCAATCTCTCCCCAATTCCTCCCACAATTCCACGCCCCCTCCCGAGGGACTTCCTCTTCCTGACTTTGTTTCTCCCTTTCCTCCTTTCCTTCCCTCTCTCCTTCCCTATCTCCTTCCCTCTTTCCTTCCCTCTCTCCTTCCCTCTCTCCTGCCCTCTCCAGTCTGGTGTTTCCATGTGGTCTCCCCTCCTGCTCCCTGTGGTGCCACATGCTTCAAGCACAGCTGTTACACCAATACTCTGTCTGTCTGTCTGTCTGTCTGTCTGTCGCTGTGTGTGTGTTGGTCTCCACTCACTGAATCACACACCATTCTCTCTCCCACACACACACACCCACCACACACACACACACACACCACACACACCACACCACACCCTTCCCCCTACTAGCTCTTTCCACCCAATGGCAGCCCCGCCCCCTCCTGTATTACCACAGTTCTCTCTCTCTCTCTCTCTCTCTCTCTCTCTCTCTCTCTCTCTCTCTCTCTATGCGCTTGCAGAGAGAGAGAGAGAGAGAGAGAGAGAGAGAGACATCCAGGGAGGGAGGATCAGCCAAGCGAGGCGGCTGAACGCAGGAGGAGGTGAAGCAGGGTGAGTGGAGGAGGTGAAGCAGGATAGTGGAGGAGGTGAAGCAGGATAGTGGAGGAGGTGAAGCAGGATAGTGGAGGAGGTGAAGCAGGGTGAGTGGAGGAGGTGAAGCAGGATAGCGGAGAGCCACAAGACCTGCCGTTCGTCACTTCTTCAATATCTGGGAGCTGGTTCCCGTGACTGACTGGTTCCCGTGACTGACTGGTTCCTGTGCATCGCTCTTTGGCTCTCTCTTCTCATCAGCAGCCGAGAGAGAGGGAGAGAGAGAGAGTACTGAGAAGTCTCTCTGTCTTTGTCACCAGGAGTCGCTAACTGGGGCCAAACTTTACGTGTCGAGCAGCGGTAGGCGAATGGAGACCCGGGAGGAAGAGGAGGAAGAG
>CM051007.1:29856037-29868537 GCA_027704905.1 Muraenolepis orangiensis | reverse complement strand
TTCCTCCTCTACAACATCAGGAGGATTCGGCTTTTTCTCACTGAAAGGCTGCCAGGTGCTCATCCAGGTGCTCATCCAGGTGCTCATCCAGGTGTTCATCCAGGTGCTCATCCAGGCTCTAGTCATCTCCCGGCTGGACTACCGCAACTCCCTCCTTGCTGGCGCCCCGGCATTTGCCATCAGGCCCCTGGAGCTCATTCAGAAAGCTGCAGCTCGCCTGGTGTTCAACCAACCCAAGTTCTCCCACACATCTACCCTCCTTCGGACTCTACACTGGCTACCTGTAGCTGCTCCATCCAGTTCAAGACCTTGTTGCTAGCCTACAAGGCAGTAAAAGGTACTGCTCCATCCTACCTCCAGGCAATGGTCAAGGCCTACATCCCAACACGTCCACTTCGCTCGGCTTCTTCGGGCCGTCTGCTTGCCCCCTCGCTTAGGGGCCCGTGTGGCCGATCTACGGTCGCGGCTCTTCTCCGTCTTGGCCCCAATTTGGTGGATCAAACTCCCACGGAGGTCACGACTGCAGAGTCACTCATCTTCCACCGCAGGCTGAAAACCCATCTCTTCAGGACACACTACCCGGATCCTTCCTCGTAGCGCTAAGTCAATTATCTAAGTAGATTACATATTATAGATAAGTAGATATTGTTGCATATTGTTTGCCAACTTATTGTACTTTTTCCCTTACACTTTTACCTTATTGTCCTTCTACCTGAGCGCTGGTTCAGTTCTTGGAGACTCGTTGTTCTCTTACCTTCCTTTGTTGAAACACACTATTGTAAGTCACTTTGGATATGGATGGAGATGGTGATGGTGGTGGTGGGGGTGGTGGTGATGGTGGAGGGGGTGGAGGTGGTGGAGGTGGTGGGGGTGGTGGGGGTGGAGGTGGAGGTGGTGGGGGTGGTGGTGATGGTGGAGGTGGTGGGGGTGGAGGTGGAGGGGGTGGGGGTGGAGGTGGTGGGGGTGGTGGTGGAGGTGGTGGGGGTGGAGGTGGGGGTGGTGGGGGTGGAGGTGGAGGTGGTGGGGGTGGTGGTGGGTGGAGGTGGTGGGGTGGAGGTGGGGGGTGGGGGTGGAGGTGGTGGGGGTGGGGTGGAGGTGGTGGGGGTGGAGGTGGGGTGGTGGGGGTGATGGTGGAGGTGGTGGGGGTGGAGGTGGTGGGGGTGGTGGTGATGGTGGGGGTGGAGGTGGAGGTGGTGGGGGTGGGGGTGGTGGTGAGGTGGAGGGGGTGGAGGTGGGGGTGGTGGTGGGGGTGGTGGTGATGGTGGAGGTGGTGGGGTGGAGGTGGAGGTGGTGGGGGTGGGGGTGGAGGTGGGGTGGGGGTGGGGGTGGGGGTGGTGGTGGTGGTGATGGTGGAGGTGGTGGGGGTGGAGGTGGTGGGGGTGGGGGTGGAGGTGGTGGAGGTGGAGGTGGAGGTGGTGGGGGTGGAGGTGGAGGTGGAGGTGGTGGGGGTGGTGATGGTGGAGGGGGTGGGGGTGGAGGTGGAGGTGGAGGTGGAGGTGGAGGTGGAGGTGGTGGGGGTGGAGGTGGTGGGGGTGGGGGTGGAGGTCAGATGAGGCGCTGGGTGAGGGTTGCAGGGTGGCTAAGTGGAGGATGTTGTTGTTCAGCTGGTTTTATCAGCAGGGCCACAGACGGGCTCCTAAGACCCAATGCACACACACGCACACACACAAGCACACACAAAGCTTGCATGATTGAACCCCTGTTCTGTGTGTGTGTGTGTGTGTGTGTGTCTGTCTCTCTTTGGGTGGGTGTGTCTCAGGAAGTTGCATATTTCCTGAGTTTCTGGGTTCTTAAATGTGTAATAATGTGTGTGTGTGTGTGTGTGTGTGTGTGTCAGTGTGTGTGTCAGTGTGTGTCCTGTACTGCATGGCACTTATTAACACACACGCATGTTAAAACACTATTTTGACAGCTTGATTGAGATCAAGGTGTTCAGACTAATGGCCGATGGTAAACCCGGGCCCGAGGCCCGGACCCGGGACCCGAGGCCCGAGGCCCGGACCCGAGGCCCGAGACCCGAGGCCCGAGGCCCGGGACCCGAGGCCCGAGGCCCGGGACCCGAGGCCCGAGGCCCGAGACCCGAGGCCCGAGGCCCGGGACCCGAGGCCCGAGGCCCGAGGCCCGGGACCCGAGGCCCGAGGCCCGGGACCCGAGGCCCGAGGCCCGGGACCCGAGGCCCGAGGCCCGGGACCCGAGGCCCGAGGCCCGAGACCCGAGGCCCGAGGCCCGGGACCCGAGGCCCGAGGCCCGAGCCGGGCCCGAGGCCCGGGACCCGAGGCCCGAGGCCCGGGACCCGAGGCCCGAGGCCCGGGACCCGAGGCCCGAGGCCCGGGACCCGAGGCCCGAGGCCCGGGACCCGGGGCCTCGTCAGCAGGTTCAATTAGGGCAGCGTTTGTTAAGAACGTTAACCGTACGATACCGGGTCTCACATCCTGCATTCCTTTGCTTTGACCTTTGTGGAATCAGAAACATTGTGTGTGTGTGTGTGTGTGTGTGTGTGTGTGTGTGTGTGTATTTTGCAGGACATCTGTTTGTTTCCTGTTTGTTATCTTCCAAGCAGAGGCCTACTTACTTACCGCTCTCTCTCTCTCTCTCTCTCTCTCTCTCTCTCTCTCTCTCTCTCTCTCTCTCTCTCTCTCTCTCTCTCTCTCTCTCTCTCTCTGTGTATTCTTCAGGACGGATGAGAAAATGTATTTTAATAGCTGCAGACGTTCTCTAATGGGACAATGGGCAAGGGAGTACTCGCATGAGCCCCAGGTGACTGAAAGGTTAATACACACACACACACACACACACACACACACACACACACACACACACACACACACACACACACACACACACACACACACACACACACACACACACACACACACACACACAGACCTCTCTCCCTGAACTTACTAATACTTCATGACGGCTCTCTCTGGCCAGGACCTGGGCTACTGCCATGTGTAGGCTGTTGTATAAAGGAACACGATCCCAGCTTGTATGACCTACAGAGTACACTCTGATGTTCTCTGATGTTCTCTGATGTTTTCAGAGCGTGCGTTAGTGTATTCCACGCTGCTGTACTGCATTCATGAAACTGAAGAACATTCCAGTGTTTCTATCCATCCCCGAGTCCGGCGTTCTGCAGGGTGGACCTTTAAGCTTGAACCTCCGGCTCTGCTTTAGACCTGGTCCCGAGCCGGGCCCTGGCTGGTCCCGAGCAGGGCCCTGGGTGGTCCCGAGCCGGGCCCTGGGTGGTCCCGAGCAGGGCCCTGGGTGGTCCCGAGCAGGGCCCTGGGTGGTCCTGAGCTGGGTCGGTAGCTACACACGGGAAGTCAGTCAAGTCAAGGCAAGTCAAGTTTATTGTCACTTCACAGTTTACACAAGTATAAAGCAGTGGTGTGAAAATCTTATGTGCAAAACCCGACGACAGACAGCAGCAGAAATAAGCAAAACTTTAAAAAAGTTAAATATATAAAATAAAAATGCAATTTATAAAATGCGGCACAGAAAAAGAGCAATATGTATATATAAATCAATGTAATATAATATACATTGTTATATGCTATACGCCCTTGTTCAGCAGCCTGATGGCCTGACTGTGAAGCTGTCTCTGAGTCTATTTGATACCACTTGATACTGCGGTATCGCCTGCCTGACGGTAACAGTGAGTACAGTTCGTGGCTGGGTGGGCAATGTCTTTATGATGCGTTTGGCCTTGGCCACGCACCGCTGGTTGTATATATCCAGGAGGGAGGGGAGCTCACCTCCAACGATATACTGGGCCGTCCCACCACCCTTTGAAGCGCTCTGCGCTCGAGTGCGGTGCAGTTCCCGTACCAGGCGGTGATACACCCTGTAAGAACACTCTCGATGGTGCCGGTGTAGAATGTTCTCAGGATGCGGGGGCCCATGCTGAATTTCCTCAGACGCCTGAGGAAATACAGGGCGTTGTTGGGCCCTTTTCACCACGTGTGTGGTGTGCGTGGACCATGTGAGGTCCTCGGAGATGTGCACGCCGAAGAACTTGAAGCCGCTGACCCTCTCTACTGCAACACCGTTGATGGAGATAGGGCCGTGCTCTCCTCTCTGTCCACGATCAGCTCCTTGGTCTTCTTGACGTTGAGGGCGAGGCTGTTCTCCTGGCCCCACTGCTCCAGCGATCCAACCTCCTCCCTGTAGGCCGTCTCGTCGTCGCCGGCGATCAAGCCCATCACTGTCGTGTCGTCAGCAAACTTGATGATGACGTTGGAGCTGTGCATAGCCATGCAGTCGTGGGTGTAGAGGGAGTAGAGGAGAGGGCTCAGCACGCATCCCTGGGGGGCTCCCGTGTTGAGGGCCAGTGGCTCTGAGGTGGTGCTGCCCATCCTCACCACCTGGTGGCAGTCCAACAGGAGGTCCAGTATCCAGCTGCACGTGGATGGGGGCACGCCTAGACCTCTAAGCTTGGTGTCGAGCTTGGCAGGAACTATCGTGTTGAACGCTGAGCTGTAGTCCACAAACAGCATTCGCACAACAACAGTTATTTCCCTCCAAGTGGGAAAGGGCAGTGTGGAGGGCCATGGCAATTGCGTCGTCCGTGGATCTGTTTTGACGATATGCAAATTGCCATGGGTCCAGCGTGGCAGGTAACACGGAGCAAATAAAGTCCTTGACCAACCTCTCGAAGCATTTGCTGACAATCGAGGTGAGGGCTACAGGTCTATAATCGTTCAGGCATGTTACCTTGGGTTGTTTAGGGACAGGCACGATGGTGGACATCTTGAAGACCGCGGGAACAACAGCCTGGGACAGGGAGAGGTTGAAGATGTCTGCAAAGACAGGAGGACGAAAGAGGGTCCTCCAAAGAGGACGAGGCCCGGGATGTCGTCGGGGCCTGCCACCTTACGGATGTTCAACCGCTTGAAGGTGCGGCGCACATCCAAGTGGCGCCATCTGTATGTAGTGTATGTTACACAACGGACATTGGTGATCAAACCCATGTACCTTTTTGGATGGGAGTCATATACATCATCCTGGCCCTTCAAAATCTCAAATAATAATAATATTAATAATAATCCTGGCAGGGAGACACCCTGGAGCCCTGCCAGGAACAGGGATGAACTTGGAGCCATCCGGGGAGGGTTGGAAGATACCTGGGTGAGAGTAGGAGGTGTGTGTGTGTGTGTGTGTGTGTGTGTGTGTGTGTGTGTGTGTGTGTGTGTGTGTGTGTGTGTGTGTGTGTGTGTGTGTGTGTGTGTGTGTGTGTGTGTGTGTGTGTGTGTGTGTGTGTGTGTGTGTGTGTGTGTGTGTGTGTGTGTGTGTGTGCGCATTCAAGATTCAAGAGACTTTATTTATCCCGAGGGAAATTAAGGTGCAACAGTTGACACAGGGGGAATAAATGCACACAAAATATACTAATACCTAAAAACTAAATAACAACAAACTAACTAAACTAAACTAGTATAAAATAAATATAACTAAATTAAATCTAAATGTATAGACAGATGAATTGCACAATTTACAGTATTATTACAGTAATACGTAGGTATATACAATACACAACAATACGTATAGTGCAAATTGGCAGTAATAAAATACTAATAAATAACTCAGATGAATACTGAAAAAGTGACATGTGAAAAGTGAAAAGTGAAATTGAATTTACAGTGGAGGATTTACAGTGCGTTGACCAAAAAATCAATGTACGTCCGTCTGTAGATGTGTGTGTGAGTGTCACCTTTGTGAGGTGTGTGTGTGTGAGTGTCACCTTTGTGAGGTGTGTGTGTGTGTGTTTGTCTGGAGATTTGTGTGTGTGTGTGCGTCCACGTGCATCCGTGTGTGTGTGTATATATACATATATGTGTGTGTGTGTGTGTGTGTGTGTGTGCTCTACAGACTGTTCTATATCAATTATTATAATGATTATTATTACTAGGGGATTAAGGTTCATGTTTGCTGATGGGGTTTTGGGGATTGTAAAACCTGTAAGCACAATACAAATAATAATTATAAAAACCTTCTATCTTCTTTCTGCCTATTTCTCCTTCTCTCTCTCTCTCTCTCTCTCTCTCTCTCTCTCTCTCTCTCTCTCTCTCTCTCTCTCTCTCTCTCTCTCTCTCTCTCTCTCTCTCTCTCTCTCTCTCTCTCTCTCGGTGCAGGACTACCAGGACCACCTGGTGTTTCTGATCACGGTGCCCACCACACTCTTCCTCTTCCTCTCCATCTTCATCCTGGTGTGCATGGAGTCTGTGTTCAAGAGGATGCTGCGACTCTTCTCCCTCCTCATCTGGGCGTGTCTGGTTACCATGGGTTACCTCTTCATGTTCTCTGGAGGGATACTCTGTCCCTGGGACCAGGTGTGTGTGTGTGTGTGTGTGTGTGTGTGTGGTGTGTGTGTGTGTGTGTGTGTGTGTGTGTGTGTGTGTGTGTGTGTGTGTGTGTGTGTGTGTGTGTGTGTGTGTGTGTGTGTGTGTGTGTGTGTGTGTGTGTGTGTGTGAGGCCAGCCATCCGGCCTCGTGTGGCACACACACACACACACACACTGCTGCTGCAGACAGGAATCCTATTTTCTGGGGCTGATGCCTTGTCTTCATCAAATCACAACTCTCCATCTTCACCTCCTCCTCTCACAGCCATCATCCTCCCTCCTCCCTCCCTCCTCTCTCTCACAGCCATCATTCTCCCTCCTCCCTTCCCTCCTGCTCTCCCTCCCTCCCCTCCCTCCCCTCCCTTCCCTCCTCCCTTCCCTCCCTTCCCTCCCTCCCTCCCTCCCTCCCTCCCTCCCTCCTCCCTTCCCTCCTGCACTCCCTCCCTCCTGCACTCCCTCCCTCCCTTCCCTCCTTCCCTCCTCCCCTCCCTCCCTCACTCCCTTGCCTCCTCCCTTCCCTCCTCCCCTCCCTCCCTTCCCTCCTCCCTTCCCTCCCTTCCCTCCTCCCCTCCCTCCCTTCCCTCCTCCCCTCCCTCCCTTCCCTCCTTCTCTCCTCCCCTCCCTCCCTCCCTTCCCTCCTCCCTTCCCTCCTTCCCTGGTGGTGGTAGATGAGGTGGTGGTAGATGAGGTGGTGGTAGATGAGGTGGTGGTAGAGGAGGTGGTGGTAGATGAGGTGGTGGTGGTGGAGGTGGTAGATGAGGTGGTGGTAGATGAGGTGGTGGTAGAGGAGGTGGTGGTGGAGGTGGTGGTAGATGAGGTGGTGGTAGATGAGGTGGTGGTAGATGAGGTGGTGGTAGAGGAGGTGGTGGTAGATGAGGTGGTGGTGGTGGAGGTGGTAGATGAGGTGGTGGTAGATGAGGTGGTGGTAGATAGAGGAGAGGAGAGGAGAGGAGAGGCGGGATCTGCCCGGCTCCAAATGGTCCACAACGTCCTTCCCATCCTGCCGTTCCCTAGCAACAGAAAGTCTTACTTTGTTTTACACTTTGTGAAGGTGAAGAGCAGTCTAGTGGCTCCATCGGGCGAGGGCCCCCTTAGGAGAAACAGACCTGACTAGACGGCTGGTTCATCAGTCCAGACCAGAGGGCTTCCAACTGCAGCAGTGTCATTAAGTTGTCTTCCTGTCAGCCCTCCTCTCAGACTCTCTGAGACCCAGTGGGGCCGGCCTACAGAGGGCATTGGGGTCGCATTGAGATGTGGTTTTGTTTACTTCTTCTCCAAAGAAAGAAACGCACCAAGCTAATGTTAGCACATAGTACCACGATGTGTAGACTAGCTCAGCTCCTCTGATCTGAATAAATGAATGTTTAGGAGCTGTATGGCGGTGGGCCGACCGGGTCCCGTCCACCGACCGGGTCCCGGTCCACCGACCGGGTCCCGGTCCACCGACCCGGTCCCGGTCCACCGACCGGTCCCGGTCCACCGACCCGGTCCCGGTCCACCGACCCGGTCCCGGTCCACCGACCCGGTCCCGCTCTGTACCCCCAGGCTTAGGTTAGGGCTCATTGGGAATAGGGTGAGGGTAAGATTAATGCAGACCAAGAGGGGTAACAACAGGAAGGCAAGCGGGAACGTTCAAGGTTCACCGGCTCAACCCGGAGTTGAACCTGCAACCCTTTCAAACCCTGCGGTCACCAAAACAGGAACAAGAGGCGGTCATTTTGTGTGTGGGTGTGTGTGTGTGTGTGCCAGTGTGTGTGTGTGTCAGTGTGTGAGTAATTGTACATGCATGCTTCCATGAGTGTGTGTGTGTGTCCACAAGGACTAATCAGGCAAACAACAACAAACTAACCCAGGGGCGCTGACTACCCCCTCTGCCCCCCAGGTCTGGTTCTTCCTGTTCATCGTGTTGGTGGTGTACACCATGCTCCCCTTCTCCATGGGGGGGGCCGTCACGGCCAGCGTCCTCACCTGCTGCTCCCACACCGTCACGGTCAGCGTCTGCCTGGCGTCAGGCCAACAGGACACACTGCTGTGGCAGGTGAGACACACACACACACACGCACACGCACATACAGACACACACACACACACACACACACACACATACAGACACACACACACACATGGAAGCATACGTGTACAAATTCTCGCACACACACACACACACTGTCTCTCATGAGTGCATACACACACACACACACACACAGTCTCTCATGAGTGCATACACACACACACACACACACACACACACACACACACACACACACTCCAGTAATCTTTGAACTGTGGTTCTGTAAAAGCATCCGTCTGTTGACCGTTCCGACGTGAAGAAGTCCAGGTCTGTACCTCCTGTTCAGCTTCTAGATGTTTCTGGGCCCACAGAAGCAGCGTAAACATGGACGGAATATTACAATACTGACAATATGGAATCCCCCTGGCCTGTAGAGGGGAAATCATATCAATATCACCCCCTCACCCCCTCACCCCTCACCCACTCACCCCCTCACCCACTCACCCACTCACCCCCTCACCCACCCTGTGTGTGTGTGTGTGTGTGTGTGTGTGTGTGTGTGTGTGTGTGTGTGTGTGTGTGTGTGTTAGCGGTCAGTATGGTAAGCTATGCTACTTAAAATGTTTGCGTAGAGGCCGCAGTGCTCAGGGGTCACCAGCAGGTCAACCACGGGTCAGGTCCCACAGGGGTCACTCGGGTCAGTCCTCATTCAAGTGTGCTCAGTTGTTGCTATAGTGATGGTTTGTTGCTATAGTGATGGTTTGTTACTATAGTGATGGTTTGTTGCTATAGTGATGGTTTGTTGCTATAGTGATGGTTTGTTGCTATAGTGTTGCTATAGTGATGCTGTATCCTTGTTCGTCCACTTAGTGTTGTGATGTGTCTGTAATGTCATCTGTTTACATGTCTATTGATCTTTGATTTATATTATTATTATTATATCTATTATTATTATATATTATATATTATATTATATATTATATTATATTATATATTATATTATATATTATATTATATATTATATTATATTATATATTATATATTATATTATATTATATATTATATTATATTATATTATATATTATATATTATATTATATTATATATTATATTATATATTATATTATATATTATATTACGTCGTTTTTTTCATTTGATGTTAGGATTGTGGTTATTAAACCCATCTTGGGATGGGTATTATATATATATATTATTATATATATATATTATTATATATATATAAAACCCATCTTGGGATGGGTATTGCGTCTTAGCGTGAGCTACAGAAATACTCAATAGCAGGCATCAGACACATTGTATAATGTGTCTAACAGATTGTTATTCACAAGTAATCAATTTAATTACTTTATGTATAAAACAGTGTCACTTTTAAAGTGAAGTGACACTCTTAAAACTGGCGAACCCGGAATTGGCATATCCTGGTCTGTCTATTAATATCTTAGTCTATTAATTATGTTAGTCATACCAACAAAGACACATGTTGTTCCACTGATGTGTTCCTCTCTCCACTGGCAGTTGGTCCAGACCAACTCACGCAGGTTGGATCTGTGCTCTTCTGGAAAGGATAGCAATTCTCCACAATTGTTGCTAATCCGTTTTTTCAAATGGAAGTGATGACAAACGGCTGTCTGATTCCTGGCCATCGGTCGGTGTGGAGGACGCCTGGAGGTGTCGGCTGCGTCCTCAGTCCTCGCTCGTAGGCCAATGTGAAGGCGGCCAACACAGACGCCTTTCTCCTCCTTCATACAAAAACCAGATCAACAGATCAACTACGTTTCTGTTGAACCTGCTTAAATGGTGATTTCATCCTGTTCACATTGTCACTTAACGTACAGAGTTGTATATTCTGGATGTCCCCAAAGAAAAAAAGGGCCAAACTCTATTTTGACTTGATGCTCGCTGAGATGTGACCATATCAATGAACTCTGTCTTGCGGTTGAATCTTTCCAGTATCTCACATCCAGTGTGCTTCTCCAGCGCAGCGCGGTGAAGGATTAGTAATCCGGTCCAATGAGGCACAATCAACAACTATTTTATACAGGAACCGAAGCGCCGCTGGGTCTCTCCATGTCCTCCATGTCCTAGATGTCCAGATGTGTGGACATCTGGACATCTAGGACATGGAGGACATGGAGGACATGGTGAAGGATGGGCTACAGGAGACCCCTGACCCTGCAGTGACGGAGGAGCTCCAGCTCCCCGGGGGTCCGTAGAGGAGCCATCTTGGCCCAGCTGCTTCCACTCACACTCAGGCTCCTTCATTACAGACAAACCCTCAAACATTTTTTGATTATTTTTTTTTACTCAAGGAAAAAGTTGCCTCAGTTGTCTGTTTCCATCTTTGTGAACGGCTCCTCGAGGTGTTCCTCACTGATGAAGAGTGACTGAAGGAAAGAGCTCTAGAGCACAAAGAGAACATTGTCAAGAGGAAGTCACAACCACGACAGGTACGTCATTTCTATTAAACACAACTGACATTATCTGACATTTTAAAAGTCCAAAAACCTCCAAATGAATACTGTATGTGACTTTCTCAGGCTAAACATTTACTAAACATTTACCTCCCCCAATATCAGGTCCCCCCGAGGCACCGCCTGGGCAAGAAGATTCATGTCAGCCTCGCGCCTCAGACTGACGGCCAGTAACAGCCCGGGGTCCCGAGGCTTAAAGGCAGAAGTAAGCAGTCTGACGGTAGATTCTTCCAGCCTCGGGGCCCCGAGGCTGGAAGAATCTACCGTCAGACTGCTTACTTCTGGCTAAGGTCTTGTTTGTTCTTCTTTCAGAAAACGCTGCACTGTATATAGATGGAGTTCATTTTGATATGCAATATTTTGTTGTTATTATTACTGATTATTATTGATAATTATTAAAATAACTTCACCAACTAAGCCTCTCATTTTTCTTGAACTTGATTTAAAAGATATAAATTGCACAAGAAAGCTCCAGCTGTATTGGTGTTACCCTGCCGTGTATTATTGATAAACCTATTGATCTAATACAAGGCATAATCACACAATATATTCAGATGTGATGGGACTGGCCTGGGGGGGGGGGGTATTAGTCAGAGGGATGAGAGGGCCCGGAGCCCCGGAGAGAGGGAGCCCTGAGCCACAGGGCCGGTCCCCTCAAGGGCCGGTCCCCTCGACACCTCAGTGAACTGCTGTCTAGTCGGAGCTCCAAGTGGGCGGTGTGCTCCAGGACCGCCGGGCCAAACACCTGACCTCTTTCTTCCACAATCCCTGCCTTAATGCATGCAGAATATACAGTGTTTCCGTACGGCGGCATCTTGTTCAAATGTCTATATATATATATATATATATATATATACGTACAAAATAGTATATATTATATTCTATTCTATATAACAAATTAGGCTAAATTATACTATAACTGGTGAAATAATTGTATAATTATATATATATATATATTGATAATCGTCAGGGCTCTAGCAACTCCCATGAGAAATGTGTGTGTGTGTGTGTGTGTGTGTGTGTGTGTGTGTGTGTGTGTGTGTGTGTGTGTGTGTGTGTGTGTGTGTGTGTGTGTGTGTGTGTGTGTGTGTGTGTGTGTGTGTGTGTGTGTGTGTGTGTGTGTGTGTGTGTGCGTGTGTGTGTGTGTCTCAGATCCTGGCTAACGTCGTCATCTTCACGTGTGGGAACCTGGCGGGGGCCTACCACAAGCACCTGATGGACCTGGCCCTCAAGCAGACGTACCTGGACACCTGCAACTGCATCAGATCCCCCATCAAGCTGGAGTTCCAAAAGCACCAGCAGGTAGAGTACTACAGTACTACAGTTCTACAGTACTACAGTTCTACAGTTCTACAGTACTACAGTTCTACAGTACTACAGTTCTACAGTTCTACAGTACTACAGTTCTACAGTACTACAGTTCTACAGTTCTACAGTACTACAGTTCTACAGTTCTACAGTACTACAGTTCTACAGTTCTACAGTTCTACAGTTCTACAGTTCTACAGTACTACAGTTCTACAGTTCTACAGTACTACAGTTCTACAGTTCTACAGTACTACAGTACTACGGTACTACAGTTCTACAGTACTACAGTTCTACAGTTCTACAGTACACCAAGATTCAGAGCACTCCTAATAGACCCTGGGGGTTACATA
>CM051007.1:29838537-29851037 GCA_027704905.1 Muraenolepis orangiensis | reverse complement strand
GTATAAGATAAGGTATAAGATTACTTATAGAGTATGTATGAGATATGTGCATACTAATATGCACATATATATATACATATATATATATATATAGGAATATATATATATATATACAGGTAAGTTTACAAGTATTCAACCGGTAGTGATCAGGGGTATGCAATTATTAAAAAAGCAGGATAAATATATCTAAATGTATACACAGCAGGTAGTGAGGATATTCAGCTCTATTAGCAGCTGAAGGTTAAACCTATACGGCAGGTCCAGTGAACATGTCATCGTGGTTTACCAGTGAGGCTGTGTTGAGGGACCAGGAGAGGTCCTCGGAGATGTTGACCCCAAGGTATTTGAAGCTGGAGACACGCTCGACCTCCACCCCATTGATGAGGATGGGGGCGTGTGCACCAGCTCTGGTCTTCTTGAAGTCCACCATGAGCTCCTTGGTCTCCTTGGTGTTGAGGTCCAGGTTGTTGTCAGCGCACCACGCCACCAGGCGCTGGACCTCCTCCCTGGAGGCTGCCTCATCGTTGTTCAACAACCGTTGCGTCGTCGGCAAACTTGATGATGGTGTTTGTACCGTGTACAGGAGTACAGTCGTGGGTGAAGAGGGAGTAGAGGAGAGGGCTCAGCACACAGCCCTGCGGGACGCCGGTGTTTAGGGTGAGGTTGGAGGAGGTGAGATGGTCTAACCTGACTGACTGGGGTCTGTTGGTTAGGAAGTCTAATAACCAGTCTATGAACAGCCTTCTCACCTGGGTGTTGCTCTCATCCAGGTGGGAGAGAGCGGAGTGAAGAGCTGAGGAGATGGTGTCCTCCGTGCTCCTGTTCTCACGATAGGCAAATTGGTGTTTATCCAGTGAGGGTGAGAGGCCAGATTTGAGGTGAGGGACCAGCCTCTAGAAGCACTTCATGATGATGGGGGTGAGGGCAACAGGGCGGAAGTCGTTGAGGCTCGCTGCAGAGGAGGGTTTTGGCACTGGCACAATGGAGGTGGTTTTAAAGCACAAGTGGGACATGTTGAAAATGAGCACGCAACGGATGCCATCAGGACAAGCTGCCTTATAGAACGACTGTCCTGAACTGCTGCTGGGACATCCGGATTTCCTGTCTGGTATTTATAAAGTACCTCTTAATCTTATCTTAACTGGGCGGGATAGCTCAGTCTGTTAGGACTTGGGAACCGGAAAAATAGCTGCCCACTGCCCCACTCTCCTGGGGGGAGGAGAGGAGAGGAGAGGAGAGGGGAGGTTTTCAAAATCCCTTTAATCTTTCAAAACAAATACATTGGATAACAATCACCTCATCACATAGAGGGATTCAATACTTAAAATAATAAATCAATAGACCCAAAACAGTCACTCACAAACACAGCACTCATATGTGGAGTCTCAGCTCACCATCCCCCCCCACAGAGCACAAGCACCCCCCCACAGCCCACATGTGGCTGAAAGCCTGTATGTTGTCCATCAGGTGGTAGTAGGTGTACTCCACCCTCAGCCTGGCTCTCAGAAGCCCCCGCAGCACCGGCAGCAGCGCCACGCTCCCCACACTCGGTTCCTGCGTGTCAGCCAGATAGCCATCTTGGCAGCACCGGACAGAAAGTTCAAAAGGGTGTGCACACCCTTCTTCTTAGCAGAGTACTTTGGGCCAAAGATGAATAAAATGAAAGAAAACTCCTCCCCAAGGCCCTGAAACCAACTCTTGAGGAGTACAAACAAGGCTGACAGCCGAGGACACTGGACAAACAAGTGCTCCAAGGTCTCAACCTCTGAGCAAAAGATACACCCCTCCCCCAGCTCCGGATCAAGGTGCGCTCGGTATCTATTGGTGGCTATCGCCCCGTGCACAATCCTCCACTGGAGGTCCGCTGTCCGCTTCTCCACGGGCAGCTTGTACAGGCACCGCCAGCTGCCTTTCGGGGAAGAGTCTGGACCCAGGAACTCGGCCCACCTCGACTCCCTAACCCCCGCCAGAGACCTGAGATTCAATACCTTGACACACAAATTGTACGTTTCCTTCTTCCCACAAGCCTGAAACGTGCCCAGGTGGGGGGTCCTCAAGGTAAGCAGCTGGCCTGCTCCCTCATGCCAGTCCCCTACCGCTGGAGTGACCTCCAGAGAGGGGAAGCTGTAGTCGCCGTCCTCAATCCACTGCTCACACAGGTCAGCGTCCTCTGCAAAGGCCCTCAGGGACTCTGGCAGGGCAGCACAGACCTCCTTCACCACCTGATCCAAGATCCTAATGGACGAGGTGTTGCTTCTCCTCCTAAGGGCCTCGAGAGATGTTGCCTTTGCCTTCATGAGGTGACCTACTTTTGTACAGCCGGCCTCTCTCAGACTGGTTCGCAGGCTGGCAGACTGTAGTGTCCTTGCTCTCAGTAGGCCATTGAAGAACAAGGGTTCTTCAAACACCCACATGCCCGGCATCTCACTGGTGGCACGGGTGAACTTGAAGGTGTGCCATGCCTGCAGCACCGAGGTGTAGAAAGGGGTCAGGCCGGACAGGTCCAGCTCCTCTGGATTAAGCAGGAACAGCTGCTTGTGGTAGCCAAACCTCCCCACACTCCTGAGCAACAGCTTCCCAAAGTTCAGCCAGCTGGGGCCGCAGTCGTATAACAGCCTGCTGACAGTCCGCAGACGGAAAGAGGCGATCTTGGACTGGATGCAGATCAGTCCTTGCCCTCCCTCAGCTAGCGGCAGGTAGAGGGCAGCTGCGCGGACCCAGTGCCGACCCGACCAGAAGAAGTCCACAATCTCCTGCTGGATGCTGGACACCAGGTTCCTAGGTGGTGTCAGGGCCATCAGTCTGTGCCAAAGGGTCGAGGCAACCAGAGTATTGGCGACCAGAACTCTTCCCCTGTACGACATCTGAGGAAGCAACCACTTCCATTTGGACAACCGAGCGCACACCTTCTCCTTCGCTCCCTCCCAGTTTCTAGCCTTGAAAGCCTCGGTGCCCAAAAAGACTCCCAAAACCTTTAGCCCCTCTGTTTCCCACTGAAGGCCTCCAGGCAGGCTAGGAACCACCTGCTCCCTCCAGCATCCCAAAAGTAGTGCACTACTTTTGGCCCAGTTGACCCTTGCCGAGGAGGCCCTCTCGTACAGGGACAGGGTGTCCTGTGGACACTGAACGTCCCTCTGGCTGGAGACGAAAATGCTGACATCGTCAGCATAAGCCGAGAGCGTAGGAGGGCACTCCAGCCCACAGGAGGCCGGCAGGGAGAGACCACTGAGTTTACTCCTCAACCTGCACAGCAAAGGCTCAATGGCCAGACTGTACAGCTGCCCGGAAATGGGACAACCCTGTCTAATTCCCCGCTGTACAGGAATTGGCCTACTCAGCCCTGCCCCCATCTTCACCAAACACTGCGCACCGTTGTACAAAAGTCCAACCCATGCCAGAAAACCCTCACCAATGCAGAAAACAAATATAAGTGATCAACTCTATCAAAAGCTTTCTCTTGATCAAGTGACACAACACCAACATTAACCCCGTGAGCCCGACAAACATCAATTACATCCCGCATAAAGAAAATGTTGTCCATAATAGTCCTATCAGGAATGCAGTAGGTTTGTTCCTGCTGAATGACCATCTCCAAAACCCCCTTCAGTCTGTTCGATAAGGCTCTGGAGAGTACCTTATAGTCTACAGTCAAAAGGGCTACAGGCCTCCAGTTCTTCAGCAGGGCCAAATCTCCTTTTTTTGGCAGCAGGGAAAGCACCGCCCTCCGACAGGACACCGGGAGGGATCCGGTTCTGAAGCACTCCGAGAAAACGGCACGTAAATCAGCTCCCAAAACACCCCAGAAGTGCTTGAGGAACTCTCCGGAGAGGCCATCAATCCCTGGGGCCCGCCCTGATGCCATCTGGTTAACTGCTCCAGTCAGCTCCTCCAGGGTCAGCTCGAGGTCCAGAGCAGCTTTCTCCTCCGGGCTGAGCTGGGGAAGACCCTCCAGGATCTCCTCACGGCCCTCGATGCTGCACTGCTCTCCCCCAAAAAGGTTGGTGTAGAAGTCCATGGCGTGGTCCCTCATCTCCTCCGGACTGCTGGTGACTTCCTCCTGGAAGCTTCAGGCAGCTCATCTGCTTCCTCTGCGCCACCGATCTCTCCAGGTTGAAGAAGAAGGGGGTTGGGGCATCCATCTCCTTTATCTCCAGGAAGCGACACCTGACCAGAGCTCCCTTAACTCTCTCCTGCAGGAAGGAGCTTAGCTCCAACCTCTTCTTCTGCAGCAGCTGACCAGCAGAGGGGTTAGAGTCTCTCTGTAGACCCAACTCTAAGTCTCTTATGCTGGTCTCAAGGTCTTCCACTGCTGCTTTCAGTTTAGAGGTAGAGTGTGAGGTGTACTGCTGACAAAACACCCTAATGTGTGCCTTACCCACCTCCCACCACATCATTAAGGAACCAAACTCAGATTTTCTGAGTGCCCACATCTGCCAGAAGTGCCCAAAACTCTGGCAAAACGTTTGATCCCTCAGCAATTTGTTATTGAAACACCAGTGTGACCTTACCCTTACCCCCGGTGAAATGATGAGAGCTGCAGTGACTAGGTGATGGTCTGTGAAGCCAACTGGGATAATTTTACTGTCAACCAGTCGTGAGCTGAGACACTGTGCTACATAAATTCTATCAAGACGTGCAGCACTCACCCTGTTGCTATTAACCCTCACCCAAGTGTACTGTCTTGCTTGTGGATGTTTAACCCTCCATGTGTCTATAAGGTCTGTATTTGTGATGATAATATTTAACCTAGCAGATGACTGTGGGTGCGGTTCCTGACTTGTCCTGTCCAATGTGAAATCCACCGTGCAATTAAAGTCCCCACCAATGATAATAGTATCATTCCTGTGATCTAGTAAGTGTGTTTCTAGCAAATGGAAGAGTCTAACTCTTTCATTTCCCTGATTGGGGGCATAAATGTTAATGAGACAGACCACCGTGGAGTCTATCTCTGCCCTGACTATGAGCAGCCGTCCCTTCACCACTTCATCTGAAGATAAAATGGTGGCGTTAGCCGCTGATCTGAAAAGGACGGCGACTCCTGCACTGCAGTTGGACCCGTGGCTTAAGACCTGCGGGCCCTCCCACCATAAGCCCCAATCCGTGTCGTCAGCTGAGGTAGTGTGTGTTTCCTGTAGGAAGATCACATCCAAATGCTTTTGTGCAGCTACCTCAGATATCAATGCTCTTTTTAATCTATCCCTCCCACCATTTATGTTTAAGGTTGTGATGTTGATGGTATCCATTGAGAGAGAGAAGGTAGAGAAAGGACAGTTATAAACACCCTGTATTGCATGATCAGGACCGCTTAGTGTTTTACCAGCTGCATCTTTTGCTGCCTTTCTTAGAACCGTGATGTGCTTTTTAAGACGAAAGCGTCTTCGTTTGTCCAGCACATCAAAACTTACTGTTTTTTTAATCATGTTAACAGAGCGTATGAATTTATCCGTATCGCTAAAATAATCCTTAACTGAAATCGACCTGTAAAAAGTTTCGTCTAGGAATGTTTTAATTTCCTCAACGGAGTACAGATCTGTCTTCTTCTGGGAGCTCCCAGCCAGCGAAGAGGTGTCGGACTCTGAGTCGTACTCCATGTCCTCTCCCTCAGCGTCTGACCCGCTCTGAGCGTCTCCCCCCTCTCTCTCTCTCTCTCTCCCTGTCCGGCTCTGCTTCGGCCACTGCGCCTTTAACGGCGAGATCAGCCGCTGCGCCTTTAACGGCGAGATCAGCCGCTGCCTCCCCACCCGCGGGTCTGTCCTCACAGGACCCGGTGCCGGCCCCGTCCTCACAGGACCCGGCAACGGGCTCGGTGCCGGGCACTACGGCCACGGCGCTAGCCGCACTGTCGGTACTATCGGCGACAGGTGCCGCGTCGGCGACAGGTGCCGCGTCGGCGGCCGGCGGCTCGGGGACCGGCCCCCCCCCCCCTTGCTGTTTGCGCGGACAGGCGAAGCGCTTGTGTCCCACATCTCCACACTCGAAGCACCTCATCTGCCCTGCGCTGGCGTACACCATATAGAACCCCTCCCCGTGCTTCACCCTGAAGGACACCTCCAGAGTGTTGGTAGGAGAGTCCAGGAACATTAAAGCCTGTCGTCTCAGGGACTGTACATGCTTTAGTTTGGGATCCTTACATCCCAAACTCACCGTTTTAAACCCGCTAGCGAATTTGCCAAATCTCCGCAGCTCGACCTCCAGCAGCTCGTTGGGGATGAACGGCGGAACACCGGAGACGGTGACCCGCGTAGAGGGGACCGAAAGCGGGGAGACCTGCACGTACAGGTCCCTAATGATCACGCCGCTGGCGACCAGCTGGTGTACCATTTGCTCGCTTTTGACAAAGACTAGAACCGCTTTGTTCACCCTAGAGGCGAACACCAGGTTCCCATGACCCACCTGCTCCCCGGCGGCCAGCAGAGCCTCCTCCACCGACACGCTACTGTCATGCGGGGCGATCCGCACTCCCTGCCGCAGGGACGGCGGAGGCGTCTCGGAGGACGCCATGCGCCCCGAAAACACTCAAAACCAAAAGCACACCGCAAACACAATGAGATTAAATGAAGTAAATAAACTAACCTGATCATGCAAATGAAGGAAGAGGGAAAAACATAAGTTTACCAAACACTAATTCAAATTCCGCGCCACTCGCGCTTCCACCACCACGCTCACACTCACCGGAAACGGAAAGAGAGGAGAGGAGAAGAGAGGAGAGGAGAGGAAGGAATTGTTTGGTCCAGTTCTCCAGAATATATTATATATATGTGTTGGCTATTCAGCAGTTAACTCAAACCATAGAAGATAGAATTAGTTTAAAAAAATAGAAATGTGGAGGATTGAATCCTCTTTATTGGTCTCACACACGTTAACAAACAGTGAAACTCTGCATTTAACCCATCCTTCTATTAGAAGCAGTGGGCAGACTGAGCTATCCCGCCCAGTTAAGATAAGATTAAGAGGTAAATACCAGACAGGAAATCCTCTCCTCTCCTCCCCCCCCCCCTCTCCTCTCCTCTCCTCTCCTCCCTCTCCTCTCCTCTCCTCTCCTCCCTCTCCTCTCCTCTCCTCTCCTCTCCTCTCCTCCCCCCCCCCTCTCCTCTCCTCTCCTCTCCTCTCCTCCCCCCCCCCTCTCCTCTCCTCCCCCCCCCCCCCCTCTCCTCTCCTCTCTCCTCCTCTCCTCTCCTCTCCTCTCCTCTCCCCTCCTCTCCTCTCCTCTCCTCTCCTCCCCCCCCCCTCTCCTCTCCTCTCCTCTCCTCCCTCTCCTCTCCTCTCCTCTCCTCCCTCTCCTCTCCTCTCCTCTCCTCTCCTCCCCCCCCCCTCTCCTCTCCTCTCCTCTCCTCTCCTCTCCTCTCCTCCCCCCCCCCTCTCCTCTCCTCCCCCCCCCCCTCTCCTCTCCTCTCCCTCTCCTCTCCTCTCCTCTCCTCCCTCTCCTCTCCTCTCCTCTCCTCTCCTCCCCCCCCCCCTCTCCTCTCCTCTCCTCTCCTCTCCTCTCCTCCCCCCCCCCCTCTCCCCTCCTCTCCTCTCCCCTCCTCTCCTCTCCTCTCCTCTCCTCTCCCTCCGAAGGAGAGTGCACATCTCCGAGGTGACGTTGGAGCATCTGGACGGTTCCTATAAGGTGGAGGCTGGTGATGGGTCAATCAGAGACTCCTACCTGAAGGAGCACGGCGTGGTCACCTACCTGGTGGTCAACCCCCAGGTGAGCAGACACCCCCCTACCGGTTGACCTGTCGGCCGCGGTGTGCGCCGAGCTCGCTTGACACGTGACACATGAACGGACTTATCATCCTTATGGCGCCAACCACAAGGTGCACAAGGTGAAGACACGCCCCTCAAGCCCTCCAGAGGCCAGGAATAACAATACCCACAATGCAGTGGGGAAAAGACGGCGCAGGAAGGAGGAAGGAACGTCCCTGCACTAAATAATAGTAAAGATAAGAGTAAAGACTAGACCGGTATTCTAGCTGATTTGTTCATTTTGTATGAAAGTGAACCTGTTAATAAAATATTTGGATGAACATAAATCAATTAATAATGAATAGACATCCAAAATATACATCCATGTAATTACAGACATCCATATAATTACATCCAAAAACATACAAACGGTAAATGTTATGATTTTTTTCATTTTTGTATGAATAATAATAATAATAATAATACATTTTATTTGTTCGGCGCCTTTCAAGACACCCAAGGACACCTTACAGAGCATGTATGCTACAGTCAAATGAAAATTATAAAAAAGTAAAAAACAGTGGACTTCACAAAGTGTCCGCAGGGTTTAAAACAAGAAAAACAACAGGAAGTAAAATGAAGAAAGGAAGAGAGATGGTACCGTTCATAAGGGATAAGCCAGTTTAAACAGATGGGTTTTTAGTTGGGTTTTGTAGGTTGTTATAGAATCAGACTGTCGGATGTGTAATGGCAGGGAGTTCCAGAGTCTGGGAGCCGAGCAACTGAAAGCTCGCGCACCCATGGTGCTGAGGCGTGAGCGGGGGACGGTGAGAAGTCCAACGGAGGAAGAGCGGAGGGTGCGGGAGGGGGCGTACTCCTGAAGGAGGTCAGTGATGTAGATGGGGGTTAGATTGTGGAGAGCTTTGTAGGTGAGTAAGAGGTTTTTGTAGTCAAGCAATGAATGAAGCAAGATTATGTGAACATTTTGGTTTGCTAATGTAGTAAAAGCCTGGGTGAATAGGAGCGGTTAGTGCGGTGGAAGCTGGCGCTCTCTGACCCCGGGAAGCAGCAGGTCCCCTGACAGTCAGACCCCACTCACACTCCCCTTTCTGGTCCTGTTTACACAACACATCATACACTCAAGTGGGCAGCCGGTTACAAAGTTTAAAAATACACATAATAACAGCCCACAATGAAAGCCCTGTTGCAGATGAGTTCCCCATACATCGAATCAAATATTGTGAGTTTATAACTGTTGGTACCCTTTGAAAACACACGTGGCAACAATAATTCAGATCTTACAAATATTGCTCTAGAAAGTGACACCTGCTCTCGAGTGGTTGAGGAGTGACTGCAGGGATTAGGGATGTTCAGTGTATTACAATAATAATGCTCCTCTCCTGCTCCTCTTCCCTGCTCTTCCTCCCTTGCTCCTCCTCCCCTGCTCCTCCTCCTCCCCTCCTCCTCCTCCTCCTCCTCCTCCTCCTCCTCCCCTCCCCTCCCCTCCTCCTCCTCCTCCCCCTCCCCTCCCCTCCCCTCCCCTGCTCCTCCTCCCCCCCAGTCGGACCACTACAGCCCCCACCTGGCGGTGCGGTCGCGGCCCCCCCTGGACGGGGCTAAGATGCGGGCGTCTGTGCGGATGACGCGCTACCTGGAGTCCTGGGGGGCAGCCAAGCCCTTCGCCAACCTGCACCACCGAGGAAGCATGAGCACGGACCACGGCAAGATCAACACCACGGTGAGGACACACACACACACACACACACTCCTAGGACACAGTCACACACATACACACACACACATTCATACGACACAGGCACACACACACACACACACAGACTCATACCACGCAGGCACACACACACACTCACTCCTAGTCACACACACACTCATAGGACAGTGTGACACACACAGAGACACTCAGTGCTGATGGTCTGGTGTGTTCCAGGATGTTCCGATGGGCCGCTACAACTTCCAGAGACAGGAGAGGTGAGAGGAGATCGCCTCACATCGCGAGACGTTGACCCATCGCTTTGCTAACCTGTGCGCTAATAATAGAGAGGGCTAACGACAGAAAGGGAGAGAGAGAGAGACGGAAAGAGAGGGAGAATACAGAAAGGGAGAGAGAGAGAGAGACAGAGAGAGCGAGTCAGAGAGAGTTTTTTTAATTTATTTGTATTGTATATATTATTTTTATGGTGTTGTTTTTGAGATGTTTACTGCGGGAGGGAATGGGGAGCAAGCATTCCAATGTACTTGTTACAAATGGCAAATAAATATCTTGTATCTTGAGGGAGAGCGAGAGACAGAAAGAGAGAGAGACAGCAAGAGAGGGATGGACAGAGAGGGAGAAAGACAGAAAGAAAGAGAGAGAGAGATCGAAAATAGAGGGAGAATACAGAAAGAAGGACAGAAGGGAGGGAGAAGGACGGATGTAGACGGAGGTGATGTCGGAGCGGTCCCTCTCTGCTCCCGGGGGCTAACGGTGCTCCCCGTCCTGCAGGTCCAAGTCCCAGCGGAGGAGGTTTGAGGAGGAGCTCAGCCAGAGGATCAGCCGCACCATCGACGGCATCAACGCCCAGAAGTCCGTGTGACGCCAATGGTGGAAAATAAAAAAAAGAGTTATTAATAAATGCAGTGACCTTCAGATCTTAAAACCAATCGTGTCCAATGCAAAGGGAAGGAAAACCGAATATGCTTTGTTTTTTTCCTCAAATGAAAACGTCCCACGCCATTGTCACCATTACTCAGCGCTACGCCTCTGAGAACAGAACTCTACGACCCGTAGTTCTCAGCAGAGATGTAGAACGCCGACGAGAGAGAACTGCTGAGGGAGCTTTAGTGAGGCAGCCGGCTCAGGAGGTTCAAACACCGAGATAACGCTCAGCCGTTCACCAGAAATCTGTTCATTAAACCTTAGTTTAATGGTATGAGCTGTCATGGGGTTTTCAATGAGAAAGAATAAGAAATAAATGTTTTGGCTTTGCGTGTTGATTACGTTGCAAACAATAGACAAAGGTGTGTGTGTGTGTGTGTATTTTTTGCCTATCTCCCACGTGTAAAGGTCTGCCCTCCCTCTCTCCTCCTGCAGGCAGTGGCTGAAGTCTGAGGACATCCAGAGGGTTTCTCTGTTCTTCCACAACAAGGCCCTGGAGAAGGAGGTAGGCCTCTCACCCTCACTTAGACAAACCCCCTCACCCGCTCACTTAGACGAACCCCCTCACCCCCTCACTTAGACAAACCCCCTCACCCGCTCACTTAGACAAACCCCCTCACTTAGACAAACCCCCTCACCCCCTCACTTAGACGAACCCCCTCACCCCCTCACTTAGACAAACCCCCTCACCCGCTCACTTAGACGAACCCCCTCACCCCCTCACTTAGACAAACCCCCTCACCCGCTCACTTAGACAAACCCCCTCACTTAGACAAACCCCCTCACCCCCTCACTTAGACGAACCCCCTCACCCCCTCACTTAGACAAACCCCCTCACTTAGACGAACCCCCTCACCTCCTCACTTAGACGAACCCCCTCACCTCCTCACTTAGACGAACCCCCTCACCCCCTCACTTAGACGAACCCCCTCACCCCCTCACTTAGACGAACCCCCTCACCCTCTCACTTAGACGAACCCCCTCACCCCCTCACTTAGACAAACCCCCTCACCCCCTCACTTAGACAAACCCCCTCACCCCCTCACTTAGACAAACCCCCTCACCCCCTCACTTAGACAAACCCCCTCACCCCTTCACTTAGACAAACCCCCTCACCCCCTCACTTTGACGAACCCCCTCACCCCTCACTTAGACAAACCCCCTCACCCCCTCACTTAGACGAACCCCCTCACCCCTCACTTAGACAAACCCCCTCACCTCCTCACTTAGATGAACCCCCTCACCCCCTCACTTAGACAAACCCCCTCACCCCTCACTTAGACAAACCCCCTCACTTAGACAAACCCCCTCACAAACTCACAAACCCAACTATTTGTGACACAGAGCAGTCGCCTCACAACCAGAAGGTCGCTGGTTCGATCCCCCCTGCCTCCTCCTAGCAAAACCTGTCGAAGTGTCCTTGAGCAAGACCCCCTAACCCTAACTGCTCCTGACCTGCTGGCTGTCTCCTTGATGGCTGACTCCTCCGTCGGTGTATGAATGGGTGAATGTGAGGCATGTTCCTTGCATGTGGACGTGGAGCTGGTGACTCTACTGGTTACTGACGGGCCACTGGTTACAAAAGCTCTATAGAAATTAATTTACCATTTTCCACGCACAATGAGTCAATATAGTAATTTCCTCAACTGTCAATTCAGTAAATGTTTACATTCTGTGTTCACATCGCCGGCAGAAGCTCAGGAGCTAGAGCCAGTTTTCCAGAAGGTTGCCGGTTGGATCCCCAGCTCCTCCTCCTTGCATGGCTGACACCGCTGTCTGTGGATGAATGGATGAATGGGTGAATGGGTGAATGGGTGAATGGGTGAATGGGAGACCATAATAGTAAAGCGGTTTGGGTGAAGCTCTTTATCAATGCAGTCCATACTGGTTAGCATGTTGTTAGGACTGACCCGGTCCTCTCTGAACAGTACAGGTCCACCACCCTGCCGGCCTTCAAGTACTACGTGACCTGCGCCTGTTTCATCTTCTGCTGCATCTTCGTAGTGCAGGTCCTGGTCCTGCCCAAGTGAGTACAGGCCTACGGTGTAATGCTGTTTGGGTTCAGTACTGACATACAGCCCAGGGTCACTGAAAGAGGCCAAGGCTAAGGTTTGTTACACAATTAGATGATAAGGGACATTACACTGGCATGTGTGCTGCGTCCTCATGGGTGTGT
>CM051007.1:29828537-29836037 GCA_027704905.1 Muraenolepis orangiensis | reverse complement strand
CCTTGAGCAAGACACCCCTAACCCTAACTGCTCCTGACCTGCTGGCTGTCTCCTTGATGGCTGACTCCTCCCTCGGTGGATGAATGGGTGATGTGAGGCATGACTTGTAAAGCGCTTTGGATAAAAGCGCTATATAAAAAGCATCCATTACCATTACCATTACAGTTTGAGACGTATCAAAGATAGAACCAGCTTCTGGGTTTCAGGGTCGGACAGCAAAACTTTTGAATTTGAATGCGTAGTTTAAAGTTGGGGCCAATCAGGGCAATCAGTTGTCCAATCGCGATGGCAGCAGTAATAAGGGCGAAATGCAGGCTGGAGGTATAGTTGTTCTGGAACCCTCCCTGGGTGACGGCTAGGTGGTGTGGAACCCTCCCTGGGTGACGGCTAGGTGGTGTGGAACCCTCCCTGGGTGACGGCTAGGTGGTGTGGAACCCTCCCTGGGTGACGGCTAGGTGGTGTGGAACCCTCCCTGGGTGAAGGCTAGGTGGTGTGGAACCCTCCCTGGGTGACGGCTAGGTGGTGTGGAACCCTCCCTGGGTGACGGCTAGGTGGTCATAGCAGTGTTGCCGTCTCTCTCCCGCGGGACAAATAAGCGAAGACACGCATACATGTCTTATTCTCCACACGAGTGTAGAACGCACAGAACAAGATCTGCTTTCATTCTGCTGCTGGGTTCATCATTAACCCCCTCACCACCTGTTGCTTCAGCTCATCCATTTCCATTGCCTGAATGAGTGAGTCCGCCTGGTGTGTTTGGTCCTTCATCTCCTCACACACACACACACACACACACACACACACACACACACACACACACACACACACACACACACACACACACACACACACACACACACACACACACACACATACACACACACACACACACACACACACACACACACACACACACACACACACACACACACACACACATGTGCACGGGATGTATTCTGCCTTTCATGAAAGACGATTTTGAAAAGGAAACGTATCTTGGCATGTTGCCTTACTTTCTGACCTTTCTCCCAGGTGACCGTATACCTTTATGAATCCTTTTGTCTTTTCATTTCAGTGTTTCTTAGGCCTTTCTCTCCTCCCTTCAGAGGGTCTCTCTTGCATCCTGTCCATCTGTCTCCCTGACATCTGTCCGGCTGTCTCTCTGACATCGGGCTGTCTCCCTGACATCTGTCCTGCTGTCTCTCTGACATCGGGCTGTCTCCCTGACATCTGTCCGGCTGTCTCTTTGACGTCTGTCCGTCCGTCTCTCTGAAATCTGTCTGTCGGTGTCTCTCTCTGAGGTCTTTGTCTGTCTCTGAGATCTGCCTGTCTCTCTGACGTCTTCTGTGTCTCCCTGAGGTCTGTCTGTCTCTCTGTTGTTTGTCTGTCTGTCTCTCTGAGGTTTATCTCTCTGTCCGTCTGTCTCTCTGAGGTCTGTCTGTCCGTCAATCTGACTCTCTGTGGTTTGTCTGTCCATCTGTGTCTGTCTCTTTGTGGTCTGCCAATCTCTCTTTCACATCGGTCTGTTTCCCTGAGGTCTATCTGTCTCTCTGAGGACTGTCTGTCCATCTGTCTCTCTGAAGTATGTATGTCTCTCTGATGTCTGTTTGTCGGTCTGTCTCTCTCAGGTCTGTGTGTCTCTCTGAGGTCTGTGTGTCTTTCTGAGATCAGATCGAGAGTCGCTCGCCGCCTACAGGAGTTTTTTCATTCTTTCGACTCGGACGTCCCACCCGAAGTCACAGCTGGACTATCTCCGACCATCTTGGGCACGATTACACGCAAGTGTCGCAGGAAGAAGCGGGAAGCGAGCCGGAGTGCTAGTCAGGCTGAGATGTCGATCCGATCGCCCCCCACTACCCACCATTCTACTGGCTAATGTACAGTCTCTGGACAATAAGTTAAGCGAGCTACAGGCTCGTATTCAATTCCACCGGGAAACTAAGGACAACTGTATCATCTGCCTTACGGAGACATGGATGTCGGAGGGGGTTACCGACGCAGCTATCGAGCCGCGGGGACAGAACAAAGGCTCTCTCCGGTAAAGATCGCGGAGGGGGGGTATGTCTCATGATAAACAGATCTTGGTGCAACCAAAGTCATGTACATCCCCTCAAGTGTTTCTGTTCCCCGGACCTGGAGTACCTGATGCTTATGTGCCGTCCATACTGGCTACCTCGGGAGTTTACAGCGGTAACCGTGACCGCTGTTTACATTCCCCCACAAGCCAACACGGACCCAGCGCTGAAGGAACTGTACGGGGCTATCAGCGAACAGGAGTCGGCCCACCCTGAGGCTGCTCTCATCGTGGCGGGGGACTTCAACAAGGCGAACCTGAAGAAGGTTCTCCCAAAGTTCTACCAACACATAACGAGCAACACACGGGGCGAGCAGATCCTCGACCACTGCTACACCCCCTTCCGTGATGGCTACAAGGCCCTCCTCCGCCCACCGTTCGGCAAATCAGACCACCGCTCTATCCAGCCCTTCCCTGCCTATAGGCAGAGACTGAAGCAGCAACCGATCGCTGTGAGGGAGGTCCAATGCTGGTCGGACCAATCGGACTCTATGCTGCAGGATTCTTTTGATCGCGCTGACTGGCACATGTTCCGCGTCGCCTCGGACAATAACAACGAGTCAACGAGTCAAAATAAAAAATGTTCAATAAAATAAGTCAACGAAAATCAACGAGTGCGCGTCGTCGGTCACCGGGTTCATCAAGAAGTGCATAGCTGACGTTGTTCCGACCAAGTCGGTTCGGATATACCCCAACCAGAAACTGTGGATTAACGGCGATGTTCGCGCTGACCTACATGCGCGTAACGCCGCCTTTGGCTCCGGGAATACGGAGGAATATACAAGAGCCCGTTACGACCTCCGTAAGACCATCGTCACTGCCAAGCGGGAGTATAAGGGCAAATTCAAGAGCCACGACGCGAGGGGTATGTGGCAGGGGCTACAGACGATAACGAACTTCAGAGGGAGAACCAGTTGTGTAGAGAACTCCTCTACCTCCCTCCCAGGAGAGCTAAATACTTTTTTGCTCGGTACGACGTGAACGGCAGCCCGCCGAAGCCAGCGCCGCCTGAGGAGACCAGCCTGCTGAACATCCGTAAGGCGGCAGGCCCCGACGACATCCCGCATCCTCAGAGCATGCGCAGACCAGTTGGCAGGAGTCTTTGCAGACATCTTCAACCTCTCCCTGTCCCAGGCTGTTGTTCCCGCGGTCTTCAAGATGTCCACCATCGTGCCTGTCCCTAAACAACCCAAGGTAACATGCCTGAATGACTATAGACCTGTAGCCCTCACCTCGATTGTCAGCAAATGCTTCGAGAGATTGGTCAAGGACTTTATTTGCTCCGTGTTATCTGCCACGCTGGACCCATGGCAATTTGCATATCGTCAAAAGAGATCCACGGACGACGCAATTGCCATGGCCCTCCACACTGCCCTTTCCCATCTGGAGGGAAAGAACTGTTATGTGTTATCTGTTTGTGGACTACAGCTCAGCGTTCAACACGATAGTTCCTGCCAAGCTCGACACCAAGCTAAGAGGTCTAGGCGTGCCCCCATCCACGTGCAGCTGGATACTGGACCTCCTGTCGGACCGCCGCCAGGTGGTGAGGATGGGCAGCACCACCTCAGAGCCACTGAGCCACTGAGCCACTCAACACGGGAGCCCCCCAGGGATGCGTGCTGAGCCCTCTCCTCTACTCCCTCTACACCCACGACTGCATGGCTATGCACAGCTCCAACGTCATCATCAAGACTACAGTGATGGGCCTGATCGCCGGCGACGACGAGACAGCCTACAGGGAGGAGGTCGGATCGCTGGAGCAGTGGTGCCAGGAGAACAGCCTCGCCCTCAACGTCAAGAAGACCAAGGAGCTGATCGTGGACTTCAGGAAGCAGAGAGGAGAGCACAGCCCATGTCTCCATCAACGGTGTTGCAGTAGAGAGGGTTAGCAACTTCAAGTTCCTCGGCGTGCACATCTCCGAGGACCTCACATGGTCCACGCACACCACACACGTGGTGAAAAGAGCCCAACAACGCCTGTATTTCCTCAGGCATCTGAGGAAATTCAGCATGGGCCCCCGCATCCTGAGAACATTCTATACCGCACCATCGAGAGTGTTCTTACAGGGTGTATCACCGCCTGGTACGGGAACTGCACCGCACTCGAGCGCAGAACGCTTCAAAGGGTGGTGCGGACGGCCCAGTATATGGTTGGAGGTGAGCTCCCCTCCCTCCTGGATATATACAACCAGCGGTGCGTGGCCAAGGCCAAACGCATCATCGCATCAAGACATTGCTCACCCCAGCCACGAACTTTATTCACTTTTACCGTCAGGCAGGCGATACCTCAGTATCAAGTGCCGTACAAATAGACTCAGAGATAGCTTCACAGTCAGGCCATCAGGCTGCTGAACAAGGGCGTATAGCATATAACAATGTACATTTTATTACTTATTTTTATAACTGCTGTCTGTTGTCGGGTATTCACATAAGATTTTCACTCACTGCTTTATACTGGTGTAAACTGTGAAGTGACAATAAACTTGACTTGACTTGAGGTCTGTGTGTCTCTCTGAGGTCTGTGTGTCTCTCTGAGGTCTGTGTGTCTCTCTGAGGTCTGTCTGTCTCTCGGAGGTCTGTGTGTCTCTCTGAGGTCGGTCTGTCTCTCTGAGGTCTGTCTCTCTCTGAGGTCTGTTTGTCGGTCTGTCTCTCTGAGGTCTGTCTGTCTCTCTGAGGTCTGTCTGTCTCTCTGAGGTCTGTTTGTCTCTCTGAGGTCTGTGTGTCTCTTTGAGGTCTGTCTGTCTCTCTGAGGTCTGTGTGTCTCTCTGAGGTCTGCGTGTCTCTCTGAGGTCTGTGTGCCTCTTTGAGGTCGGTCTGTCTCTCTGAGGTCTGTCTGTCTCTCTGAGGTCTGTTTGTCGGTCTGTCTCTCTGAGGCTGTCTGTGTGCTCAGCAGGGCGACGGCAAGGGCTCCCTCTGCTCTTTCTCCTGGTTGCCCTCTTCCTCGGCCGTCATCATCGCCAACCAACCCTGGCTGCGATTGGTCCTCACAATGACGACCACGGCCCTCATCCTGGTGATGGCTGTCTTCAACATGGTGAGATCGTGTGGTGTCAGTTGTATGTCGTGTCCACCAGCTCACTGACTGGCTGTCAATGAACAAAGTGAAGCATGAGTCCACAGACTGAGGCTCAAATCCTCCTCTCCTTCCCTACTAGTTCAATGTAGAGCACTATATAGTGAAGTCCTCCTCTCCTTCCCTCCTAGTTCAATGTAGAGCACTATATAGTGAGCTAGTTCAATGTAGAGCACTATATAGTGAGCTAGTTCAATGTAGAGCACTATATAGTGAGCTACTTCAATGTAGAGCACTATATAGTGAGCTAGTTCAATGTAGAGCACTATATAGTGAGCTAATTCAATGTAGAGCACTATATAGTGAGCTAGTTCAATGTAGAGCACTATATAGTGAAGTCCTCCTCTCCTTCCCTCCTAGTTCAATGTAGAGCCCTATATAGTGAGCTAGTTCAATGTAGAGCACTATATAGTGAGCTAGTTCAATGTAGAGCACTATATAGTGAGCTAATTCAATGTAGAGCACTATATAGTGAGCTAGTTCAATGTAGAGCCCTATATAGTGAAGTCCTCCTCTCCTCCCTCCTAGTTCAATGTAGAGCACTATATAGTGAGTTAGTTCAATGTAGAGCACTATATAGTGAGCTAGTTCAATGTAGAGCACTATATAGTGAGCTAGTTCAAGGTAGAGTACTATATAGTGAGCTAGTTCCATGTAGAGCACTATATAGTGAGCTAGTTCAATGTAGAGTACTATATAGTGAGCTAGTTCAATGTAGAGCACTATATAGTGAGCTAGTTCAATGTAGAGCACTATATAGTGAGCTAGTTCAATGTAGATTTCTATATAGTGAGCTAGTTCAATGTAGAGCACTATATAGTGAGCTAGTTCAATGTAGAGCACTATATAGTGAGCTAGTTCAAGGTAGAGCACTATATAGTGAGCTAGTTCAATGTAGAGTACTATATAGTGAGCTAGTTCAATGTAGAGCACTATATAGTGAGCTAGTTCAATGTAGAGCACTATATAGTGAGCTAGTTCAATGTAGAGCACTACATAGTGAGCTAGTTCAATGTAGAGCACTATATAGTGAGCTAGTTCAATGTAGAGCACTATATAGTGAGCTAGTTCAATGTAGAGAACTATATAGTGAGCTAGTTCAATGTAGAGCACTATATAGTGAGCTAGTTCAATGTAGAGAACTATATAGTGAGCTAGTTCAATGTAGAGCACTATATAGTGAGCTAGTTCAATGTAGAGCACTATATAGTGAGTTAGTTCAATGTAGAGAACTATATAGTGAGCTAGTTCAATGTAGAGCACTATATAGTGAGCTAGTTCAATGTAGAGAACTATATAGTGAGCTAGTTCAATGTAGAGAACTATATAGTGACACTTTGGGACACGACTGGCGTCTCCATCGATGACGTCATCATTTGAGTCATCGTTAAACGTGTCAGTTCTTCATCGGTGTCTCTTCTTGTCCGTCTGATGGTCTCCATGCGGGGTTAGGGACGAGGGGTTGAACACGACTGTTGGCCTCGCCTTGTTGGATAGGATGAGTTCACTTCATGGGGTACAGAATCTTTCTCACTGTACATTGGGACAGCACAAAGCTCCCTCTATAGTGTACTAAGTGAGAGTGATGTGGTCTCTCTCCTCCATCCCACCTCCATCCCACCTCCATCCCCACCACCACCTCCATCCCACCTCCATCCCACCTCCATCCCCACCACCACCTCCATCCCACCTCCATCCCACCTCCATCTCCACCACCACCTCCATCCCACCTCCATCCCCACCACCACCTCCATCCCACCTCCATCCCACCTCCATCCCCACCACCACCTCCATCCCACCTCCATCCCACCTCCATCCCCACCACCACCTCCATCCCACCTCCATCCCACCTCCATCCCACCTCCATCCCCACCACCACCTCCATCCCACCTCCATCCCCACCACCACCTCCATCCCACCTCCATCCCACCTCCATCCCACCTCCATCCCCACCACCACCTCCATCCCACCTCCATCCCCACCACCACCTCCATCCCACCTCCATCCCACCTCCATCCCCACCACCACCTCCATTCCACCTCCATCCCACCTCCATCCCACCTCCATCCCCACCACCACCTCCATCCCACCTCCATCCCACCTCCATCCCCACCACCACCTCCATCCCACCTCCATCCCACCTCCCCACCTGCTGGACACAGTTCTTCTTGGGAGACGGAGCGCAGACCCCGCCCCCCTCAGCCAATCTCACCAATGACAACGAGTCCCAGGGCCCAGCTCACCTTGAGGGCCACGACAAGTTCTACCTGCCTGTAAGTGATACCCCCCCCCCCCCCACACACACACACACACACACACACACATGTATACACAAGGTGCAACAAGTACAAGT
>CM051007.1:29818537-29826037 GCA_027704905.1 Muraenolepis orangiensis | reverse complement strand
GCGTGTGCGCTATGGGGCCTCATCCATCAGCTCCGTCCTGAAGCAGCTGTTCAGGACGGAGCTCTTCTGATGTGTTCTATAGAAAGAAGCTCCCAGCAGGTCCAAACACTCCCCAGGTTCCCGCTGATTCTGGGTCACCGTCGCCACAAACACACATACACACACACACACACACACACACACACACACACACACACACACACACAAACACACACACACACACACACACACAAACACACACACACACTTGCCCGAAACGTTGTGCCCCTTAGGTCCAGGACAGATGTTCTTGAGGGTATTTTGGTTGGGTGTCGTTGTGGGATGTTGCATTTGGAGGAGATCCAGTGGTCAGATGGAAACTGCTTGGTGTGTTTGATCATGATTGAACAGAAGCCTTACGGTAAACTTGTATCCTTTACACGTGAACATTAAACTAACCCACGGTTATTCCTTCAATGATTTCACATTTAAAATGAGGGTTTTAATGACGGGTACGGTGTACATGTAAGGACATGTCAGAGCTCAGCGCCGGTTTGGGTTCAGGCCTCAGGGGAGCATCACATCGTCTCCTTCAAAAACCACAACCAGTTTACCGCCAGAGTTAACACTCACAGTCAGTCAACACTCACAGTCAGTCAACACTCACAGTCAGTCAACACTCACAGTCAGTCAACACTCACAGTCAGTCAACACTCACTCAGTCAGGCCTCAGACGACAACAAACAGCCTTCTTCCACAGAGTGTCAAACACACACAGTGTCAACAAACGCTGAATGGACCAGGGCCAGGATCACTAACGGAGAGAGGATGACCAAGCTCCATCCGTACCAACACAGGGGGGGGGGGGGGTTCTGGACCGGCTGCAACACCACCGTCCCAGAAGCCTTCTCCTATCGCGTGTTTTGGGCTGTGAACGCTTACACATCCCAGCAGTCAGAAAAGATCAATCTCTCGAGGCCTACCGGCAGTTTACAAACACACACAATGATTTTTTTTCCCAAGGGCAACGCATTTGGTCATTACGTTTCAGTTTTCCGCTTAGGCCCATTTTGATGGAGTACTTGAATGAATTCCAGCCCAAACGCTGCGGTTATGTTGTGGTTCTGCACTGTGTGTGTTTGACTCGTTTCTAGTGGTGATTAGCAGTAAATGTGAAGGCTATTTTCATTGGTGGTTTTTTTTCATCATTAATTGTATATGTATACATCTAAATCTAAATCTAAACCTAAACCTGAACCTGAACCTGAACCTGGAGGATGGAATCCTCTTTATTGGTCACATGGACACACAGTGGAATGAGCTTCTCTCATGCAACCCATCCTAGTATGAGGAGCAGTGGGCAGCTATTGGATATCCAGGGGAGCAGGGGAGGGGGCTGGTGCCTTGCTCAAGGGCACCTCAGCAGAGCCCAGCTGTTTTGGGGACCCGGGTCCCAACAGACTGAGCTCTGATGCCAACATGCTGCATACTGCATACTCCTGATGTCCGGGTCTCAAGGCGAATGAGACACCACACTGTGTTGAGACCCATCCCACGCTGAGAGGTCCTCCGGTGCCCCTACACCGTCCCTGTTTCACTGGAAGTTGGGAACACTACTTCATTCGAGCGAGAGCCAAAACAAAAGGTTTCCACTCAGAGTTTGAATGACGTCTGCTCCCTAATCAGCGGAGGGATGAGGAACAGCCGGGGAGGTGACTGCAGGCTGTCTGATTCCGTCCCCGTCTACGCCATGGTGCTCAGGCTCCTGAGATCCACCCCACCCATCCTCCTCACACACACACACACACATAGAAATGTACTTTAATGAACGCACATATCAGGCTCAACCATTTCTCCACATTGTCATTGGCCTGCTCACCTCACCTGAGGTATCAACCAATAGGAGGAGACCTGGTGAGCACATACCTCCTCCTCTACAGTCCAGATCTCTGATGTCAATGGAGATTCTAGGCATCACATCACATCACGTCACATCGCGTCACGTCGCGTCACATCACATCACGTCACGTCACGTCACGTCACGTCACGTCACGTCACGTCACATCACGTCACGTCACGTCACGTCACGTCGCGTCACGTCACGTCACGTCACATCACATCACGTCACGTCACGTCGCGTCGCGTCACGTCACGTCACGCTCACGCTCACGATTCACATCACACTACACGTCACATTCACACTCACATCACTCACATTACACGTCACGTCACGTCGCGTCACGTCACACTACACTACATTACACTACACTACACTACATTACACTACACTACACTACATTACACTACATTACACTACATTACATTACACTACACTACACTACATTACACTACATTACACTACACTACACTACATTACACTACACTACACTACATTACACTACACTACACTACATTACACTACACTACACTACATTACACTACACTTACACTACACTACATTACACTACACTACACTACATTACACTACACTACACTACACTACACTACACTACACTACACTACATTACACTACACTACACTACACTACACTACACTACACTACACTACACTACACTACACTACACTACACTACACTACACTACACTACACTACACTACACTACACTACACTACACTACACTACACTACACTACACTACACTACACTACACTACACTACACTACATAACATTAGTCATTTAGCACAGGGGTTCCCAACCTGGGTTGTCTTGTGTAGCCCTTGAGCTGGTAGCCTTCTAGAAGTACCCCTCACTCATTTGGAGGATTCCTTACATTTCTCTTATATTAAACCTTTTGTAATTGTATTTTACCAAACTACTCATTAAATAAATCACTTTTATAACTCACCCTTAATACAAATTAATTTAAACTTGACATTGACACTTATTGTGAATGAAAATAATACTCACTTCTAGCAGTTTCAAAGATTCAAAGGTTTTATTGTCATATGCACATGAATCAGGTGCATCACATGAGGCTCCGCCCACAACTCAACATAGAATAGAATAGTGCAATAGAAACATCAATAACAGTAGAATAAACTGTGTAAACAGTGAAGTACAAGAACAGCAGCAACAACAACAGTAACCACACTAGAACAAAACAAGATCAAACAGAATAGAATACAATAAAATAGAATATAATCATATATATATATTCAACATATTTTATTAAGTCACTAGAGCTTTTAATGAGACACTTGAGCTTGCTTCTCTTTCATAAGCTTTGATAGTTGTGTGTGGCCACCGCCGTCACTAGGCTGCTCTCCACATCCAGGCTGTTCCTCTGCTTGGTTTTGATGTGAGTCAGGGCCGAGGAGGTAACTTCACACATAGGTAGATCCAAAAGGCAAGAGTTCATTCAATGCACATTTCCCCAGCTCTGGATACTCCTTTGCAACATCACTCCAAAACTCTGTCAGTGACTTTTCAGCATATGCCAGCTTTTGCCCACGATCAGAGAACAAATCCACCAGGTTTTCCTGCAGTCTGGCAGGAAGGCTGCTGCTGCTCTCAGTCACTCTGAACGGGTTCCTCACCCAGTCCAGCTGTTCTGACTTGGCTTCAATGTCATTAAAGTACTGGTTGAACTCAGGTTTGAGTTTGGACTGATGCGTTTTAACAATTGTGACCATCTGCTTGTTTTCAGCATCAGTAGTGGCAAGATAGCCATCAAGCAGTGGGAAACAGCTTATATCCCCTTTGTCGCATTTCGTCTCCCATAAGTAATAAAGTAAGACTTTATTTATGAATCCATTCACTCTGTCATACATGTTAAGGATATGAGAGTCCTTGCCTTGAAGTGAGAGGTTAAGCTCATTAAGCTTGGAGAAGACATCGGCAAGATGCCAGCCGTGCAACCCACCCTGCATCCTGAGAAACCACTGCGAGAGGATGAGAGCTGGAGGAGGAAAGCAGACACCTCAGTGCGAGAGGATGAGAGCTGGATGAGGAAAGCAGACACCTCAGGGCGGAGTTCTAACAGCCTGGATAGTGTTTTGCCACGCGACGACCAGCGGACGTCTGTGTGAAGCAGTAGCTGCCCATGCTCTGCCCCGCTGTCTGACACAGTTTGAAATAGTCAGTGATTCGTAGGTCTGACCTCCCCGCTCACATCCCTCATCTCATCCTACTGGAGCTGACCTCCCCGCTCACATCCCTCATCTCATCCAACTGGAGCTGACCTCCCCGCTCACATCCCTCATCTCATCCAACTGGAGCTGACCTCCCCGCTCACATCCCTCATCTCATCCAACTGGAGCTGACCTCCCCGCTCACATCCCTCATCTCATCCTACTGGAGCTGACCTCCCCGCTCACATCCCTCATCTCATCCAACTGTAGCTGACCTCCCCGCTCACATCCCTCATCTCATCCTACTGGAGCTGACCTCCCCGCTCACATCCCTCATCTCATCCAACTGGAGCTGACCTCCCCGCTCACATCCCTCATCTCATCCTACTGGAGCTGACCTCCCCGCTCACATCCCTCATCTCATCCTACTGGAGCTGACCTCCCCGCTCACATCCCTCATCTCATCCAACTGGAGCTGACCTCCCCGCTCACATCCCTCATCTCATCCTACTGGAGCTGACCTCCCCGCTCACATCCCTCATCTCATCCAACTGGAGCTGACCTCCCCGCTCACATCCCTCATCTCATCCTACTGGAGCTGACCTCCCCGCTCACATCCCTCATCTCATCCAACTGGAGCTGACCTCCCCGCTCACATCCCTCATCTCATCCTACTGGAGCTGACCTCCCCGCTCACATCCCTCATCTCATCCTACTGTAGAGCCAACTGAGCGGCTCTTTTCATTTTATTCACCACCTGTCCAACAATATTAGTGGACATGTCATCGATCCTGCGGCAGATTGTGTTGTTCCGTAATGGATCGGTTTTCAGCACGTCTGCTGCTTTCTGCTCCAGCGTAGTTTCAGCCCAAATGATCCCGGCAGGGAGAATCAGATCTTCTGCAATTGAATGTGGTTTTATTGACTTGGCCACAAGTAATGCCCCAGCATAGGAAGCCTCCATTGCTTTGCTCGACACACTTGCCGCTTTCTTTAATGTAGTCTGACATGACTTGAATTCGGACAGTTTTCGTTTGAAAAAGTCCTCTGTTTTACCGACATTCCCGGCGTGTTGGAGCTCTGGTGCCGCTGCAGGTGGGCTGCAGGTGGGCTGCAGGTGGGCTGCAGGTGGGCTGCAGGTGGGCTGCAGGTGGGCTGCAGGTGGGTTGCTGGCTTCATTCCATTATTTGCCAGCACTTCGCCGCAGAAACCACTGTGGCTGCGGTGGATCCTCAGATGTCAAGTCAATCCATAAACAATGGATCGGTCACTGAACTGCCGGTGTTTGGTCTTGTCCACTTTTGTTTTCTTTTCACTGGGCTCACCGGTTCCGCAGCGGTGGTGATCACCGATCAGGTGATCACCCTGATACCGACCCGGTACCTCAGAGACAGTACCGGTCGGTATCAGGGTTAACGCGGCCCAACCAGGCGCAGGTTTCATTTCGCGGTTTCATTACGTGGGTCTTAGGTTGCTAAACATTGCTAAAATGTGTTACTTAAAAAAAAATAATACTAATGTATTTATATTTTAAATCAATTGCAATCCCTAATCTTTCTACGTACCCCCTGCAATACCATCACGTACCCCTAGGGGTCCGCGTACCCCCGGTTGGGAATCACTGCTCTAGCAGACACTTTTGTCCAAAGGGACTTCATTCACAGGTAGGCAAGAGAACATCTCGTCACCACAAGTCATTTCCTTTCCTAACAAGTCTCCAAAATCCAGAACCAGTGCTCAGGTAAAAGGTCAAGTTGGCTCCCTGAGAACCACAGATGGAACACATCGACGTGCACACACACGGGCATGCATCTTCACACACACACACACACACACATGTTTCTTGCAGGACGGGACCCTGATAGGTAACATACACTCCACATGTGGGAATAACCAATGAACATGCAGCAAACTAATTGTTATGTTCTACTGTGGCTCCCCGGTCCCTGGTTCTCAAGTCTCAAAGCTTGAATGAACGCACGTGTCTCTCTCCTCCCCCCCCCCCCTCTCTCTCTCTCTCTCTCTCTCTCTCTCTCTCTCTCTCTCTCTCTCTCTCTCTCTCTCTCTCTCCCCCCCCCCCTCTGTCTCTCTCCCCCCCTGTCTCTCTCTCCCCCCCCTCTCTCTCCCCCAACCCCTCTCCCTCTCCCCCCCCCCTCTCTCTCCCCCCCCTTCTCTCTCTGACTCTGTGTTAACAGAATGAATATTACTGCCGGTTGGACTTCCTGTGGCGGGATAAGTTCAAGCGGGAGTGCGAGGAGATCGAGACCATGGAGAACCTGAACCGTGTGCTGCTGGAGAACGTCCTGCCCGCCCACGTGGCCGAGCACTTCCTGGCTCGCAACTGGAAGAACGAGGTGAGAAGGCCGTCCCAAAGGTACCAGGTGGGATACCTGCCGTCCACCTGTGTGGCCTGTAAGGTATCCTAGAGGAGCTGCTCTCTGACCTGTACATCCTCCTCTGTTGGCCGTAGGTCACTTTGGAGAGGCTGCAAATAGTATTCAACTGTATATCCACCTCTCAACTCAATCTCTATGAGCCTGTCTCAAGGCATCAACCAGCGCTTTGCTGATCAAGTATGGATATATTGTATATAATATATAACATATAACTTATATGATTTCGTAGCATATATCATGTCTAATGTATTATGTATCATGTATAATAACCCATTCAATATATACGTATACGTATAATACGTATAATGTATAACGTGTGTGTCTCTTTCAGGACCTGAACCACCAGTCCTATGAGTCGGTGTGTATCTCTCTTTCAGGACCTGTACCACCAGTCCTATGAGTCGGTGTGTATCTCTCTTTCAGGACCTGTACCACCAGTCCTATCAGTCGGTGTATCTCTCTTTCAGGACCTGTACCACCAGTCCTATGAGTCTGTGTATCTCTCTTTCAGGACCTCTACCACCAGTCCTATGAGTCGTGTGTATCTCTCTTTCAGGACCTCTACCACCAGTCCTATGAGTCGGTGTGTGTATCTCTCTTTCAGGACCTGTACCACCAGTCCTATGAGTCGGTGTGTATCTCTCTTTCAGGACCTGTACCACCAGTCCTATGAGTCGGTGTGTGTATCTCTCTTTCAGGACCTGTACCACCAGTCCTATGAGTCGGTGTGTGTATCTATCTTTCAGGACCTGTACCACCAGTCCTATGAGTCGGTGTGTGTATCTCTCTTTCAGGACCTGTACCACCAGTCCTATGAGTCGGTGTGTGTATCTCTCTTTCAGGACCTCTACCACCAGTCCTATGAGTCGGTGTGTGTGATGTTCGCCTCCATCCCGGACTTCAAGGAGTTCTACACAGAGTCAGACGTCAACAAGGAGGGCCTGGAGTGCCTTCGTCTCCTCAACGAGATCATCGCCGACTTTGACGAGGTTTGAAGAGGCTGTTGAACCCGAATGTCCTGTAGCCTCGTCCTG
>CM051007.1:29813537-29816037 GCA_027704905.1 Muraenolepis orangiensis | reverse complement strand
GCCCCACGCCCCACGCCCCACGCCACACGTCACACGCCCCACGCCACACGTCACACGCCCCACGCCACACGTCCCACGCCCCACGCCACACGTCACACGCCCCACGTCACACGCCCCACGTCACACGCCCCACGTCACACGCCACACGCCCCACGCCACACGTCACACGCCCCACGCCCCACGTCACACGCCACACGCCCCACGCCCCACGTCACACGCCCCACGCCACACGTCACACGCCCCACGTCACACGCCCCACGTCACACGCCACACGTCACACGCCCCACGCCACACGTCACACGCCCCACGCCACACGTCACACGCCCCACGCCACACGTCACACGCCCCACGTCACACGCCCCACGCCACACGCCCCACGTCACACGCCTCACGCCCCACGCCACACGCCCCACGCCCCACGCCACACGTCACACGCCCCACGTCACACGCCTCACGCCCCACGCCCCACGCCACACGCCACACGCCCCACGCCCCACGTCACACGCCCCACGCCACACGCCCCACGCCCCACGCCACACGCCACACGCCACACGCCCCACGCCACACGCCCCACGCCCCACGCCACACGCCACACGCCCCACGCCCCACGCCACACGCCACACGCCCCACGCCCCACGCCACACGTCACACGCCCCACGTCACACGCCTCACGCCCCACGTCACACGCCCCACGCCACACGCCCCACGCCCCACGCCCCACGCCCCACGCCACACGCCACACGCCCCACGCCCCACGTCACACGCCACACGCCCCACGCCACACGTCACACGCCCCACGCCACACGTCACACGCCCCACGCCACACGTCACACGCCCCACGCCACACGTCACACGCCCCACGTCACACGCCCCACGTCACACGCCCCACGCCCCACGCCACACGCCCCACGCCACACGCCCCACGCCCCACGTCCCACGTCACACGCCCCACGCCACACGTCACACGCCCCACGCCACACGCCCCACGCCACACGCCCCACGCCCCACGCCACACGCCACACGCCCCACGCCACACGCCCCACGCCCCACGCCACACGCCCCACGTCACACGCCCCACGCCCCACGCCACACGCCCCACGCCCCACGCCACACGCCCCACGCCCCACGCCACACGCCCCACGCCCCACGCCCCACGCCACACGCCCCACGCCCCACGCCACACGCCCCACGCCACACGCCCCACGCCCCACGCCCACGCCCCACGCCCCACGTCACACGCCACACGCCCCACGCCACACGTCACACGCCCCACGCCCCACGTCACACGCCACACGCCCCACGCCACACGTCACACGCCCCACGCCACACGTCACACGCCCCACGCCACACGTCACACGCCCCACGTCACACGCCCCACGCCCCACGCCACACGCCCCACGCCCCACGCCACACGCCACACGTCACACGCCACACGCCCCACGCCCCACGCCCCACGCCCCACGCCCCACGCCACACGCCCCACGCCTCACGCCACACGTCACACGCCCCACGCCACACGTCACACGCCCCACGTCACACGCCCCACGCCCCACGCCACACGCCCCACGCCCCACGCCCCACGCCCCACGCCCCACGTCACACGCCCCACGCCTCACGCCACACGTCACACGCCCCACGCCACACGTCACACGCCCCACGTCACACGCCCCACGCCCCACGCCACACGCCCCACGCCCCACGCCCCACGCCCCACGCCACACGTCACACGCCACACGCCCACGCCCCACGCCCCACGCCACACGCCCCACGCCCCACGCCCCACGCCACACGTCACACGCCCCACGCCACACGTCACACGCCCCACGCCACACGTCACACGCCCCACGCCCCACGCCCCACGCCACACGTCACACGCCACACGCCCCACGTCACACGTCACACGTCACACGCCCCACGCCCCACGCCCCACGCCACACGTCACACGCCCCACGCCCACGCCCCACGCCCCACGCCCCACGCCACACGTCACACGCCCCACGCCCCACGCCACACGTCACACGCCCCACGTCACACGCCCCACGCCACACGCCACACGCCCCACGCCCCACGTCACACGTCACACGTCACACGCCCCACGCCCCACGCCCCACGCCCCACGCCACACGCCCCACGTCACACGCCACACGCCCCACGCCCCACGTCACACGTCACACGTCACACGCCCCACGCCCCACGCCCCACGCCCCACGCCCCACGCCCCACGTCACACGCCCCACGCCACACGCCACACGCCACACGCCACACGCCCCACGCCCCACGTCACACGTCACACGTCACACGCCCCACTACTATACTCACTACACTATACTATACTATACAATACTAAACTATACTACAAACAACACTACCTACTATATACTATACTATACAATACTAAACTATACTACAAACAACACTACCTACTATATACTATACTATACAATACTAAACTATACTACAAACAACACTACCTACTATATACTATACTATATACTATAAA
>CM051007.1:29804812-29812537 GCA_027704905.1 Muraenolepis orangiensis | reverse complement strand
TCTCTCTCTCTCTCTCTCTCTCTCTCTCTCTCTCTCTCTCTCTCTCTCTCTCTCTCTGGGCGGCAGTCTAGCTCAGGAGGTAGAGCGGTCGCCTCACAACCGGAAGGTTGCTGGTTCGATCCCCGGCTCCTCCTAGCAAAAACTGTCGAGGTGTCCTTGAGGAAGACCCTAACCCTAACTGCTCCCCGGGCGCTGTATGAATAGCTGCCCACTGCTCCTAATACTAGGATGGGTTAAATGCAGAGAACACATTTCACTGTATGTCTTCATGTATGTGACCAATAAAGAGGATTCAATCCTCACAATTTGTTTGTTGTTGTTGTCTCTCTCTCTCTCTCTCTCTCTCTCTCTCTCTCTCTCTCTGTATTCGGACTATGCCGTACATTGACAGTATATTATATGCATACATTATTATAATAATACATATATACATCTGTGACTTAGGTGTCCAGTATATGTTGCAATATTAAAACTGTAAGGTAAATAGTGGTGTGCAAATGTCCAGTGTGTGTGTGTGTGTGGTGTGTGTGTGTGTGGTGTGTGTGAGTCATCTGTCCGCCTCTCTGCTCCCCAGGCCGGGTATTCTGAAGGATCTGAAGACCATGGGCTCTGTGTCCCTCTTCATCTTCTTCATCACTCTCCTGGTTCTGGCCCGGCAGGTCTGTAGCCACTCCTACAGCTGTGTGTGTGTGTGTGTGTGTGTGTGTGTGTGTGTGTGTGTGTGTGTCTCGCTGGGATTGTGTGTGTGTTTCTGCATGCACAAATAGTTATAAATATATATGTATGTGTGTCTGTTTCCATGTGTGACTGTGTGCGTGTGTGCGTGTGTGCGTGTGTGTGTGCGTGTGTGTGTGTGTGCGTGTGTGCGTGTGTGCGTGTGTGTGTGCGTGTGCGCTATGGGGCCTCATCCATCAGCTCCGTCCTGAAGCAGCTGTTCAGGACGGAGCTCTTCTGATGTGTTCTATAGAAAGAAGCTCCCAGCAGGTCCAAACACTCCCCAGGTTCCCGCTGATTCTGGGTCACCGTCGCCACAAACACACATACACACACACACACACACACACACACACACACACACACACACACACAAACACACACACACACACACACACACAAACACACACACACACTTGCCCGAAACGTTGTGCCCCTTAGGTCCAGGACAGATGTTCTTGAGGGTATTTTGGTTGGGTGTCGTTGTGGGATGTTGCATTTGGAGGAGATCCAGTGGTCAGATGGAAACTGCTTGGTGTGTTTGATCATGATTGAACAGAAGCCTTACGGTAAACTTGTATCCTTTACACGTGAACATTAAACTAACCCACGGTTATTCCTTCAATGATTTCACATTTAAAATGAGGGTTTTAATGACGGGTACGGTGTACATGTAAGGACATGTCAGAGCTCAGCGCCGGTTTGGGTTCAGGCCTCAGGGGAGCATCACATCGTCTCCTTCAAAAACCACAACCAGTTTACCGCCAGAGTTAACACTCACAGTCAGTCAACACTCACAGTCAGTCAACACTCACAGTCAGTCAACACTCACAGTCAGTCAACACTCACTCAGTCAGGCCTCAGACGACAACAAACAGCCTTCTTCCACAGAGTGTCAAACACACACAGTGTCAACAAACGCTGAATGGACCAGGGCCAGGATCACTAACGGAGAGAGGATGACCAAGCTCCATCCGTACCAACACAGGGGGGGGGGGGGTTCTGGACCGGCTGCAACACCACCGTCCCAGAAGCCTTCTCCTATCGCGTGTTTTGGGCTGTGAACGCTTACACATCCCAGCAGTCAGAAAAGATCAATCTCTCGAGGCCTACCGGCAGTTTACAAACACACACAATGATTTTTTTTCCCAAGGGCAACGCATTTGGTCATTACGTTTCAGTTTTCCGCTTAGGCCCATTTTGATGGAGTACTTGAATGAATTCCAGCCCAAACGCTGCGGTTATGTTGTGGTTCTGCACTGTGTGTGTTTGACTCGTTTCTAGTGGTGATTAGCAGTAAATGTGAAGGCTATTTTCATTGGTGGTTTTTTTTCATCATTAATTGTATATGTATACATCTAAATCTAAATCTAAACCTAAACCTGAACCTGAACCTGAACCTGGAGGATGGAATCCTCTTTATTGGTCACATGGACACACAGTGGAATGAGCTTCTCTCATGCAACCCATCCTAGTATGAGGAGCAGTGGGCAGCTATTGGATATCCAGGGGAGCAGGGGAGGGGGCTGGTGCCTTGCTCAAGGGCACCTCAGCAGAGCCCAGCTGTTTTGGGGACCCGGGTCCCAACAGACTGAGCTCTGATGCCAACATGCTGCATACTGCATACTCCTGATGTCCGGGTCTCAAGGCGAATGAGACACCACACTGTGTTGAGACCCATCCCACGCTGAGAGGTCCTCCGGTGCCCCTACACCGTCCCTGTTTCACTGGAAGTTGGGAACACTACTTCATTCGAGCGAGAGCCAAAACAAAAGGTTTCCACTCAGAGTTTGAATGACGTCTGCTCCCTAATCAGCGGAGGGATGAGGAACAGCCGGGGAGGTGACTGCAGGCTGTCTGATTCCGTCCCCGTCTACGCCATGGTGCTCAGGCTCCTGAGATCCACCCCACCCATCCTCCTCACACACACACACACACATAGAAATGTACTTTAATGAACGCACATATCAGGCTCAACCATTTCTCCACATTGTCATTGGCCTGCTCACCTCACCTGAGGTATCAACCAATAGGAGGAGACCTGGTGAGCACATACCTCCTCCTCTACAGTCCAGATCTCTGATGTCAATGGAGATTCTAGGCATCACATCACATCACGTCACATCGCGTCACGTCGCGTCACATCACATCACATCACGTCACATCGCGTCACGTCACGTCACGTCACGTCACGTCACGTCACGTCACGTCACGTCACATCACGTCACGTCACGTCACGTCACGTCACGTCACATCACATCACGTCACATCACGTCACATCGCGTCACGTCGCGTCACATCACATCACATCACGTCACATCGCGTCACGTCGCGTCACATCACATCACATCACGTCACATCACGTCACGTCACGTCACATCACATCACATCACGTCACGTCACGTCGCGTCGCGTCGCGTCACGTCACGCTACGCTAGATTACATTACACTACACTACATTACACTACACTACATTACACTACATTACACTACACTACATTACATTACACTACACTACATTACACTACACTACACTACATTACACTACACTACATTACACTACACTACACTACATTACACTACACTACACTACATTACACTACATTACACTACATTACATTACACTACACTACACTACATTACACTACATTACACTACACTACATTACACTACACTACACTACACTACATTACACTACACTACACTACATTACACTACACTACACTACACTACATTACACTACACTACACTACACTACACTACACTACACTACATTACACTACACTACACTACACTACACTACACTACACTACACTACACTACACTACACTACACTACACTACACTACACTACACTACACTACATAACATTAGTCATTTAGCACAGGGGTTCCCAACCTGGGTTGTCTTGTGTAGCCCTTGAGCTGGTAGCCTTCTAGAAGTACCCCTCACTCATTTGGAGGATTCCTTACATTTCTCTTATATTAAACCTTTTGTAATTGTATTTTACCAAACTACTCATTAAATAAATCACTTTTATAACTCACCCTTAATACAAATTAATTTAAACTTGACATTGACACTTATTGTGAATGAAAATAATACTCACTTCTAGCAGTTTCAAAGATTCAAAGGTTTTATTGTCATATGCACATGAATCAGGTGCATCACATGAGGCTCCGCCCACAACTCAACATAGAATAGAATAGTGCAATAGAAACATCAATAACAGTAGAATAAACTGTGTAAACAGTGAAGTACAAGAACAGCAGCAACAACAACAGTAACCACACTAGAACAAAACAAGATCAAACAGAATAGAATACAATAAAATAGAATATAATCATATATATATATTCAACATATTTTATTAAGTCACTAGAGCTTTTAATGAGACACTTGAGCTTGCTTCTCTTTCATAAGCTTTGATAGTTGTGTGTGGCCACCGCCGTCACTAGGCTGCTCTCCACATCCAGGCTGTTCCTCTGCTTGGTTTTGATGTGAGTCAGGGCCGAGGAGGTAACTTCACACATAGGTAGATCCAAAAGGCAAGAGTTCATTCAATGCACATTTCCCCAGCTCTGGATACTCCTTTGCAACATCACTCCAAAACTCTGTCAGTGACTTTTCAGCATATGCCAGCTTTTGCCCACGATCAGAGAACAAATCCACCAGGTTTTCCTGCAGTCTGGCAGGAAGGCTGCTGCTGCTCTCAGTCACTCTGAACGGGTTCCTCACCCAGTCCAGCTGTTCTGACTTGGCTTCAATGTCATTAAAGTACTGGTTGAACTCAGGTTTGAGTTTGGACTGATGCGTTTTAACAATTGTGACCATCTGCTTGTTTTCAGCATCAGTAGTGGCAAGATAGCCATCAAGCAGTGGGAAACAGCTTATATCCCCTTTGTCGCATTTCGTCTCCCATAACTAATAAAGTAAGACTTTATTTATGAATCCATTCACTCTGTCATACATGTTAAGGATATGAGAGTCCTTGCCTTGAAGTGAGAGGTTAAGCTCATTAAGCTTGGAGAAGACATCGGCAAGATGCCAGCCGTGCAACCCACCCTGCATCCTGAGAAACCACTGCGAGAGGATGAGAGCTGGAGGAGGAAAGCAGACACCTCAGTGCGAGAGGATGAGAGCTGGATGAGGAAAGCAGACACCTCAGGGCGGAGTTCTAACAGCCTGGATAGTGTTTTGCCACGCGACGACCAGCGGACGTCTGTGTGAAGCAGTAGCTGCCCATGCTCTGCCCCGCTGTCTGACACAGTTTGAAATAGTCAGTGATTCGTAGGTCTGGACTGAATGAAATGAATCACCTTAACTGCGTCATCCATGACAGCACTTAACTCGGGGCTCATCCTTTTACTGGCGAGAGCTTCCCGGTGGATAATGCGATATGATTCCACTTGATTTCGGGTTTACCTTCATCACACGTCCATGCAACCCACGCACTTTCTGCTGCGCCGTCGGTACAGATGTGACTGCAGGATTTCCACTCAAGATTGTTTTCTTTGAAAAAGCTGTCAATCACCTGAAATATTTCTTCGCCAGTTGTCTGTCCTGTTAGCTTCTTGCAAAACAAAATCTGCTCAAAGGCCAGGAGCTGACCTCCCCACTCACATCCCTCATCTCATCCTACTGGAGCTGACCTCCCCGCTCACATCCCTCATCTCATCCTACTGGAGCTGACCTCCCCGCTCACATCCCTCATCTCATCCAACTGGAGCTGACCTCCCCGCTCACATCCCTCATCTCATCCAACTGGAGCTGACCTCCCCGCTCACATCCCTCATCTCATCCTACTGGAGCTGACCTCCCCACTCACATCCCTCATCTCATCCAACTGGAGCTGACCTCCCCGCTCACATCCCTCATCTCATCCTACTGGAGCTGACCTCCCCGCTCACATCCCTCATCTCATCCAACTGGAGCTGACCTCCCCGCTCACATCCCTCATCTCATCCTACTGGAGCTGACCTCCCCGCTCACATCCCTCATCTCATCCAACTGGAGCTGACCTCCCCGCTCACATCCCTCATCTCATCCTACTGGAGCTGACCTCCCCGCTCACATCCCTCATCTCATCCTACTGGAGCTGACCTCCCCGCTCACATCCCTCATCTCATCCTACTGGAGCTGACCTCCCCGCTCACATCCCTCATCTCATCCAACTGGAGCTGACCTCCCCGCTCACATCCCTCATCTCATCCTACTGGAGCTGACCTCCCCGCTCACATCCCTCATCTCATCCAACTGGAGCTGACCTCCCCGCTCACATCCCTCATCTCATCCAACTGGAGCTGACCTCCCCGCTCACATCCCTCATCTCATCCAACTGGAGCTGACCTCCCCGCTCACATCCCTCATCTCATCCTACTGGAGCTGACCTCCCCGCTCACATCCCTCATCTCATCCAACTGTAGCTGACCTCCCCGCTCACATCCCTCATCTCATCCTACTGGAGCTGACCTCCCCGCTCACATCCCTCATCTCATCCAACTGGAGCTGACCTCCCCGCTCACATCCCTCATCTCATCCTACTGGAGCTGACCTCCCCGCTCACATCCCTCATCTCATCCTACTGGAGCTGACCTCCCCGCTCACATCCCTCATCTCATCCAACTGGAGCTGACCTCCCCGCTCACATCCCTCATCTCATCCTACTGGAGCTGACCTCCCCGCTCACATCCCTCATCTCATCCAACTGGAGCTGACCTCCCCGCTCACATCCCTCATCTCATCCTACTGGAGCTGACCTCCCCGCTCACATCCCTCATCTCATCCAACTGGAGCTGACCTCCCCGCTCACATCCCTCATCTCATCCTACTGGAGCTGACCTCCCCGCTCACATCCCTCATCTCATCCTACTGTAGAGCCAACTGAGCGGCTCTTTTCATTTTATTCACCACCTGTCCAACAATATTAGTGGACATGTCATCGATCCTGCGGCAGATTGTGTTGTTCCGTAATGGATCGGTTTTCAGCACGTCTGCTGCTTTCTGCTCCAGCGTAGTTTCAGCCCAAATGATCCCGGCAGGGAGAATCAGATCTTCTGCAATTGAATGTGGTTTTATTGACTTGGCCACAAGTAATGCCCCAGCATAGGAAGCCTCCATTGCTTTGCTCGACACACTTGCCGCTTTCTTTAATGTAGTCTGACATGACTTGAATTCGGACAGTTTTCGTTTGAAAAAGTCCTCTGTTTTACCGACATTCCCGGCGTGTTGGAGCTCTGGTGCCGCTGCAGGTGGGCTGCAGGTGGGCTGCAGGTGGGCTGCAGGTGGGCTGCAGGTGGGCTGCAGGTGGGCTGCAGGTGGGTTGCTGGCTTCATTCCATTATTTGCCAGCACTTCGCCGCAGAAACCACTGTGGCTGCGGTGGATCCTCAGATGTCAAGTCAATCCATAAACAATGGATCGGTCACTGAACTGCCGGTGTTTGGTCTTGTCCACTTTTGTTTTCTTTTCACTGGGCTCACCGGTTCCGCAGCGGTGGTGATCACCGATCAGGTGATCACCTGATACCGACCCGGTACCTCAGAGACAGTACCGGTCGGTATCAGGGTTAACGCGGCCCAACCAGGCGCAGGTTTCATTTCGCGGTTTCATTACGTGGGTCTTAGGTTGCTAAACATTGCTAAAATGTGTTACTTAAAAAAAAATAATACTAATGTATTTATATTTTAAATCAATTGCAATCCCTAATCTTTCTACGTACCCCCTGCAATACCATCACGTACCCCTAGGGGTCCGCGTACCCCCGGTTGGGAATCACTGCTCTAGCAGACACTTTTGTCCAAAGGGACTTCATTCACAGGTAGGCAAGAGAACATCTCGTCACCACAAGTCATTTCCTTTCCTAACAAGTCTCCAAAATCCAGAACCAGTGCTCAGGTAAAAGGTCAAGTTGGCTCCCTGAGAACCACAGATGGAACACATCGACGTGCACACACACGGGCATGCATCTTCACACACACACACACACACACATGTTTCTTGCAGGACGGGAC
>CM051007.1:29797312-29799812 GCA_027704905.1 Muraenolepis orangiensis | reverse complement strand
ACTAACTCTCTCTCTCACACACACACACACACACACACACACACTAACTCTCTCTCTCTCTCTCTCACACACACATACACACACACACACTAACTCTCTCTCTCTCTCTCTCTCTCACACACATACACACACACACACACACACACACACACACACACACACACACACACTAACTCTCTCTCTCTCTCTCTCTCTCTCTCTCTCTCTCACACACACACACACACACACACACACACACACACACACACATACACACACACACACACACACACACACACACACACACACACACACACACATACTCATTGGCACACTTAAAAAGGGTCATTGCTCACTTGCAAACACACACACAGGTGATTTTTCTGTGTTTTGCAAAGATTATTATTAGAACCCCAGGGTACAGCGGTAGAAAAACGATTTTAGATCATCCATTCTCAGAGGGAAATAACTGAAAGCTGAAGAAACAAGGAATCACAGACCAGGTGTCTGCACTGAGGACTTCTGCTTCTGGAAGCGCTGGACGGCAGCAGCACCCGGGGGGGGGGGGTAGTCTTCTAGCTGTGGAGCTGTTGGGTTTGACTTTCTGTACAAGGAGGAGATTTAGGATTCAGGAGACAGACAGCGACCGTATGTGTGTACATTTTCACTGCCTTCATTTTGTAAAGCATTAAATATTTGTACATATGTTGCCATCTTCGGTTTGCGTCTTTGTTCAAGTGTTTAAATTAGATTACATTTTTTATGGTGAATGCGTTTCCCTTTAAAGTTCTGCACACTTAAGATGAGACAACAGGAGCGATAACATATCAGACAGTCTGCTTTGATCCGGGCACAACGTGCCCACAAAGCTGCATGAGATAAGAAGGCTTTGAGGAAACTAGAGCATTAACTTCTACGGTTCAGTCAGGAATCAGGACGTCTCGTCCTTTGAACTTTTAATTAAGCTTTTTGTGATTACATCGTCGACTGAACTTTTCCTTTCAGCTCGTTTCTAGAGTTTCTCCAACTGACTTTGAACATTGCTATTTGTTCATGGGTAATCTATGATGTTAAGTACATTTTTCCCTATTTAAAACAACAAAAAGACCGGATTATAGATTATAGAGGGAACTACCGGATTATAGAGGGAACTACCGGATTATAGAGGGAACTACCGGATTATAGAGGGAACTACCAGATTATAGAGAGAACTACCGGATTATAGAGAGAACTACCGGATTATAGACGGAACTACAGGATTATAGAGAGAACTACCGGATTATAGAGAGAACTACAGGATTATAGAGGGAACTACCGGATTATAGAGAGAACTACCGGATTATAGAGAGAACTACCGGATTATAGAGAGAACTGCCGGATTATAGAGAGAACTACCGGACTATAGAGAAACTACAGGATTATAGAGTGAACTACAGATTATAGAGGGAACTACCGGATTATAGAGAGAACTACCGGATTATAGAGAGAACTACCGGATTATAGAGAGAACTGCCGGATTATAGAGAGAACTACCGGATTATAGAGGGAAGTACAGGATTATAGAGCGAACTACAGATTATAGAGGGAACTACCGGATTATAGAGGGAACTACCGGATTATAGAGGGAAATACCGGATTTTAGAGTGAACTACAGATTATAGAGAGAAATACCAGATTATAGAGTGAAATACCAGAAGTCAACCAGTCAAGTCAAGTCAAGCCAAATTTATTGTCACTTCACAGTTTACACAAGTATAAAGCAGTGAGTGAAAATGTTATGTGTAATACCCGACGACAGACAGCAGTTATAAAAATAAGATAGAATACAAAACTGCACTAGTGCACTACCAGATCACGACCAGATCACTACCAGATCTACTACCAGATCACGACCAGATCACTACCAGATCACTACCAGATCTACTACCAGATCACGACCAGATCACGACCAGATCATGACCAGATCTACTACCAGATCACGACCAGATCTACTACCAGATCACGACCAGATCACGACCAGATCACTACCAGATCACTACCAGATCACTACCAGATCTACTACCAGATCTACTACCAGATCACTACCAGATCTACTACCAGATCACTACCAGATCTACTACCAGATCTACTACCAGATCACGACCAGATCACGACCAGATCACTACCAGATCACTACCAGATCACGACCAGATCACGACCAGATCACTACCAGATCACGACCAGATCTACTACCAGATCACTACCAGATCACGACCAGATCTACTACCAGATCACGACCAGATCACGACCAGATCACGACCAGATCACTACCAGATCACGACCAGATCACTACCAGATCACGACCAGATCTACTACCAGATCACGACCAGATCACTACCAGATCTACTACCAGATCACGACCAGATCACGACCAGATCACGACCAGATCACTACCAGATCACGACCAGATCTACTACCAGATCTACTACCAGATCACGACCAGATCACGACCAGATCACGACCAGATCACGACCAGATCACG
>CM051007.1:29794531-29796312 GCA_027704905.1 Muraenolepis orangiensis | reverse complement strand
GGTTCGACTTGAACTGGAAGAGCGACATCGAGTTACAACATGGTACAAGTTGGGACTCACGGGGCAGTGAGATAGTCGTGAGACCGAGGATCCCGAGAGAGTGAGGAGAGTCGCATGAGAGTGCTGTTGCAAACCCGACCTGACCATTGTGCGCAAAGTGCCAAGAGAAACAAATCGCTGACGGACGAGCGAAGAAGCGAGCTCAACGAGCCTTGGACGCGACCCGATGTGATATTGGGGGCACTGCCTCTTTCCCTACAACATCAATCATGAACGTTGCTCTGGTTGTCTTATTGGAATGCGCTTCGTCGAAGCTGAAAATAGGACCCCCCCCGGCTCCCCGTTACCTTGGCAAATGAGGACGAGGAGGCTGAGTCCTGGCTGCACCTCGAAAGAATCCGCTGGCATACCGCTTACTCTCCCACAGCACATGTGAGATAGATAAGCCACATTTTAACCAATTTAACCTTACCCAGATAATGCCGAGTAACAAGGCAGCACGACACGAAGCCTCCTATTTTTGACGCCATTTCCTCAGCTCTTCACTCTGCTTACTTTCGGCACTACTGGCCGGATATGGAGGAGATTTTAGAGTGCCTAAATACACCCATTATAAGCCCCCCTAGTTCCTGAATTCACGAATGTCTGTTCAACATACACGACTTACACGCTCAGGCATTTTAAACCACCATCTCCACACTCCAAACTCCATCTTCAAAAATCGGTCTAAGACACACCTCCATCGGGGGAAAACACCACCGCCCAAGGAACAGAACCTAGCACAACCTTAACCCCAATGTTTGTAATTAGGTTTATTAAGCACTCCACCCTAACCACACAGCACCCCAACCACAAACAGTCAAGTAAAGCTTAGACAATCTCACCATACCACTACAACCCCTCGCACCGCGCGAACACAACACGGAACGTACTCACACCACAACACCACCCGCACACTGAAGTGCGTCCCTCCTCCACCTCCTACTCACACCACGCCCCACCTGCAACCAAACACCTCCCACACGTCCGCTACGCACAAAACCACGCCAATAACTACAAACAAGTTGCCGAATACGCCAACCAAACAGCAATAGAGGCAAGGCCGCGGCTGCGCACACACACACTCACCACACACACAGCTACACAACCCAACACAACACACAACAAACACACACACACACAGCACACAACCACGTACAACACAGACACACGGCACACACACAACACATGCACATCACCACTCACCAACAAAACAAACCAGCCGCGACACACAACCAACTCCAGGGCTACGGCACACGCAACGGCCGCAGCCCGCTACCAGGGAAGACGCGAACGAATCCTCCCAAGCCACAAAAAAACATACAAAACAGGGATGGGCAACAATGCACACACGTCCTGGCATAACACTTGTTTGCAAGGACAAATATGCAAGAGGCGCCACACACACACAAACCGACACACACACACAACGACACACACCCAAACCGACCAAACACACACACCACATCACCACCACACACAGCTACACACACGACACACACACACATGAACACACTAACCTGACACAACAAACACACACAAACACACACTGACAAACGATAAACCGACACCCACAACACCACCCACACACCACACACACACCCAGCTTGACACACACGGTTCTCCTAGTATGCTGTTAGTAAAAACCGAAGCTTGTGTTGAGATTCATGATTATGTCCTTGGAAGACCTTAAGCTTGTTGAGCTTGAGTGCGAGACTACGAGGAGGTCCATCCATTTACGC
>CM051007.1:29784531-29787031 GCA_027704905.1 Muraenolepis orangiensis | reverse complement strand
GACAGGTAATCACAGCATCACCCCGCGGGGCGTGCGCGTGCGTGTGCGTGCGCGTGCGTGCGGTGTGTGTGTGTGTGTGTGTGTGTGTGTGTGTGTGTATCGCCCCGCTCCTAAATAGCGCTCAGGGCACAGGTAAGCACCGTCACACCTGAGCGCGTGTCGGCTTCTCCTCCTCCTCCTCCTCCTCCTCCTCCTCCTCCTCCTCCTCCTCCTCATAAATCACCTGAGACTGACGGGAGGAATAAGAGCCTCACCGGGCCGCGCGCACACGGCCTGGGGGGCATGCGCGCACCATGTCATTTAAATAACACACACACACACACACACACACACACACACACACACACACACACACACACACACACACACACACACACCTCAGAGGATTCGCAGACGTCAGATCCGCGCGCGTTGAAATCCAGATTATTTGAATCAATCGATTGTTCTTTAGTTGATGTGAGTGAGGGTTAGGGGTATTGATGGTATTGATTGTAGTGATGGTATTGATTGTAGTGATTGTATTGATGGTGTTGATGGTGTTTCTCTCCACCTTCAGATCGCGCCACGGACCAACACGGCGGACTCTGACGACGACATTATGAGGAGAAGGGAAAATAAAATAATAAAAGAAGGGAGTAATTCTATTAAAGGAAGAACATTTGATGAAGGCTGTTTTGGACCACGGACCGGATGTGGGTTCCCGTTCAGCTCCTCGCGACAGAGATGCTTTTGTCACTCATATGTTTCCTGTCTGTCTTTTAATTGTATGTTTTATTTTCTTCTGCTCTTCTATTGTGAATGAAAGCACATTGACCTGTAAATATAGGAAACGAATTTGTCTTTAAAGAATATATTTTTCGGGAAATAAACACATGTAGGCCTAACCGATTCATTTCTCTGAGATGGATTAAGATGCTGTGTGTCGCTTCCTAATTAAGTTAACACATTAGAACATTAACACATTAGAACATTAACACATTAGAACGTTAACACATTAGAACATTAACACATTAGAACGTTAACACATTAGAACGTTAACACATTAGAACATTAACACATTAGAAATACGGTAGAATTAATGACATCAACTCCAAAGCTAAATACTTGAAATTAAATCTGCATTCTGGCCTCGCCCTGCCTCGATATAGTGCCAACGCGGAGGAAATGGAAATGGAGGATTGTCCCCTTCTCTCTACCTGCCTCTTAACGGGAGGCTCTCCTTTAATGTGAGATTATCCTCTCAGGCCTCCACCTCTCAGGCCTCCACCTCTCAGGCCTCCACCTCTCAGGCCTCCACCTCTCAGGCCTCCACCTCTCAGGCCTCCACCTCTCAGGCCTCCACCTCTCAGGCCTCCACCGCTGCCTCTGAAACCAGGATCAGACGCTAGGGAAAGGCCAACAGCCGGTAGGGGGGCTGCAGGACGGGGAGGGGGGGGGGGTGGTGGTGGTGGAGGAGATGGTGGTGGTGGTGGTGGTGGGGGTGGGGGTGGTGGTGGTGGTGGTGGAGGTGGTGATGGTGGTGGTGGAGGTGGTGATGGTGGTGGTGGTGGAGGAGATGGTGGTGGTGGTGGTGGTGGTGGTGGAGGAGATGGTGGTGGTGGTGGTGGTGGAGGAGATGGTGGTGGTGGGGGTGGTGGTGGTGGTGGTGGTGGTGGAGGAGATGGTGGTGATGGAGGTGGTGGGAGAGGAGGCGGGGGTAAAGCGAGGTCAGAGTCACACCATGCGATCCTTCCTTTATCCCCAGAGCCGCGGGGGGTCTATAGAGGTGGGGGGGGGGGGCGGGGTCTATAGAGGCCGGCCCTCAAAGGAAGCTATAGCGGCCGCGACCGCCAAACTACTCCAACAGAAGAGCCGGGATTTAGGAGAGATGCAGCGGTCTGGAAACCTGACTCGATGCTGCCCCCTGTCGGTCACAGTGAGTTAGGACGCGATCCCACTGAGCCGGAGCGGAGCGCTACGGAGAACCGGGAAATGGAAGTCCGCTTGGAGCCGGACGGACGCGTTCGTGAGTTAAGAGATCGTGTTCTTTAAGAGACACTCCAACTAGAGATCAGCATCTCTCTCTCTCTCTCTCTCTCTCTCTCTCTCTCTCTCTCTCTCTCTCTCTCTCTCTCTCTCTCTCTCTCTCTCCTCTCTCTCTCTCTCTCTCTCTCTCTCTCTCTCAGTCATGGAGTCCATTCCCAACAATCATTATATCATGACTGGCCATATGTAAATGCTGAATAGAAATATATATAGAAATATAGAAATATAATGGTATATACATATACACATATATATATATATATATATAGAAAGATATATATATATATATATAGAGAGAGAGAGAGAGAGAGAGAGAGAGAGGAGAGAGAGAGAGAGAGAGAGAGAGAGAGAGAGAGAGAGAGAGAGAGAATGTACTGCAGGCAGCCATTGATGTGGACAGTGCAGTGTGAATGTGAGCCCCCCCCCCCCCCCATGGTCATCTGAAGAGCCATGGGGGGTCACAGCAAGACCGCCG
>CM051007.1:29772031-29777031 GCA_027704905.1 Muraenolepis orangiensis | reverse complement strand
ACTTGAAGGCTAGGCAAAATAAGGCTACAGTCGACTTTTTCAAGTTCGACTTCTCATGTCGGCATCTTATTGTACTGTAATCTACCATGTGTGGCATTGCGGTGCACACTTCTTTGCGGAGGTCACACGGACGCTGGGTCACATCCAGGCGCTGCCGTGATCCCACAAACCTCATCTCCCCTACTCTGTCTACCCATGTCCAGCTAGTGGTAACTGAGGGGCTTTGGAATTGCCAGTCGGCAGTGCAGAAAACTGAGTTAATCTCAGGATATGCATCCTTGCTTGCCCTGAACTTCCTTGCTCTGACTGAGACTTGGATCAGCCCTGAAAACACTGCCTCGCCTGCTGCTTTGTCAGATGTGACATCTTCTCTTCTCCCTCTACACAACGTCCCTTGACTCACTCCCATGACTTATCCTACCACTGCTATGCTGACGACACCCAACTGGTCTTGTCGTTTCCCCCCTCGGACACGCAAGTGGAAACACGCATTGCCATGTGCTTAGCAGACATCTCAAAGTGGATGTTGATGCACCACCTAAAGCTCAACCTGGACAAGACTGAGCTAGTGTTCTTCCTGGCAAAGGGCTGTCCGCACCGAGACCTGGCTGTCACCATCGATGATGCTGTGGTTACACCTACTCGGACGGCAAGGAATCTGGGTGTGACCCTGGACGACCAATTGTCATTCTCGGCAAACATCGCATCGGTGACACGCTCCTGCAGATTCCTCCTCTACAACATCAGGAAGATTCTGCCTGTTCTCACTGAAAAGGCTGCCAGGTGCTCATCCAGGCTCTTGTCATCTACCGGCTGGACTACTGCAACTCCCTCCTTGCTGGCGCCCCGGCATTTGCCATCAGGAAAGGGTGGATTAGGGTGGATCTCTCCCTGCAGACCAAGGGGGGAGGGGAGGGGGTGTTTAGGGTGGATCTCTCCCTGCAGACCGAGGGGGGTGTTTAGGGTGGGACTCTCCCTGCAGACCGAGGGGGGGAGGGGGTGTTTAGAGTGGAACTCTCCCTGCAGACCGAGGGGGGGAGGGGGTGTTTAGGGTGGATCTCTCCCTGCAGACCGAGGGGGGGGGGGGGGGGGGTGATTAGGGTGGAACTCTCCCTGCAGACCGAGGGGGGGGGGGAGGGGGTGTTTAGGGTGGATCTCTCCCTGCAGACCGAGGGGGGGGGGGGGGGAGGGGGTTTAGGGTGGATCTCTCCCTGCAGACCAGGGCTTCCAGGCTGAATAATGCACGGCCACTCAGAGTAATGAAGTGGAAGCCATCTCTGGGAATACAGCCGGCCTCAGGGAGCCTGGCTCTGAACGCTCTGGAAGAGCTCACTGGTTCCCCGGCTTTCCTGTCTGCCTGTCTGCCTCTTTGTCTGCCTGTCTGTCTGGTTGTCTGTCTGTCTGTCTGTCTGTCTGCATGCCTACCTATCTGTTTATCTGTCTGTCTGGCTGTCTGCCTGCCTTGGTTAGTCTATCTGTCTGTCTGTCTGTCTGTCTGTCTGTCTGTCCGTCTCTCTGTCTGTCTGTCTGTCTGTCTTTCTGTCTGTCTGTACGTCCGTCTGTCTCTCTGTCGGTCTGTCTGTCTGTACGTCCGTCTGTCTGTCTATCTGTGTGTCTGTACGTCCGTCTGTCTATCTGTGTGTCTGTACATCCGTCTGTCTGTCTGTCTGTCTGTGGTGTTTGTCTGTCTGTCTGTGTGTCTGTCTGTGTGTCTGTCTGTCTGTGTGTCTGTCTGTCTGTCCGTCTCTCTGTCTGTCTGTCCGTCTCTCTGTCTGTCTGTCTGTACGTCCGTCCGTCCGTCCGTCCGTCTGTCTGTCTGTCTGTCTGTCTGTCTGTCTGTCTGTCTGTACGTCCGTCTGTCTGTCTGTGTGTCTGTACATCCGTCTGTCTGTCTGTCTGTCTGTCTGTGGTGTTTGTCTGTCTGTCTGTCTGTCTGTCTGTGTGTCTGTCTGTCTGTCTGTGTGTCTGTACGTCCGTCTGTCTGTGTGTCTGTCTGTCTGTCTGTCTGTCTGTCTGTCTGTGTGTCTGTCTGTCTGTCTGTCTGTCTGTGTGTCTGTCTGTCTGTGTGTCTGTGTGTGTGTCTGTACGTCGGTCTGTCTGTCTGTCTGTACGTCTGTCTGTCTGTCTGTCTGTACGTCCGTCTGTCTGTCTGTGTGTCTGTACATCCGTCTGTCTGTCTGTCTGTCTGTGTGTCTGTCTGTGTGTCTGTCTGTCTGTCTGTCTCTCTGTCTGTGTGTCTGTCTGTCTGTCTGTCTGTCTGTCTGTCTGTCTGTCTGTCTATCTGTGTGTCTGTACATCCGTCTGTCTGTCTGTCTGTGGTGTTTGTCTGTCTGTCTGTCTGTGTGTCTGTGTGTCTGTCTGTGTGTCTGTGTGTCTGTGTGTCCGTCTGTCTGTCTGTCTGTGTGTCTGTCTGTCTGTCTGTCTCCGTGTGTGTCTGTCTGTCTGTCTGTCTGTCTGTACATCCGTCTGTCTATCTGTCTGTCTGTCTGTCTGTACGTCCATCTGTCTGTCTGTCTGTACATCCGTCTGTCTGTCTGTCTGTCTATGTGTGTGTGTCTGTCTGTCTCTCTATCTGTCTGTCTGTGTGTCTATCTGTCTGTCTGTCTGTCTGTGCGTCCGTCTGTCTGTCTGTCTGTCTGTACATCCGTCTGTCTGTGTGTCTGTGTGTCTATCTGTGTGTCTGTACATCCGTCTGTCTGTCTGTCTGTACATCCGTCTGTCTGTCTGTCTGTCTATGTGTCTGTGTGTCTGTCTGTCTGTCTGTCTGTCTGTGTGTCTGTGTGCCTGTGTGTCTATCTGTGTGTCTGTACATCCGTCTGTCTGTCTGTCTGTCTGTGTGTCTGTGTCTGTCTGTCTGTACGTCTGTGTGTCTGTGTGTCTGTGTGTCTGTACATCCGTCTGTCTGTCTGTCTGTCTGTCTGTGTGTCTGTCTGTGTGTCTGTCTGTGTCTGTCTGTGTGTCTGTCCTGCTTAGGTTAGTCTATCTGTGATTTGTCATTGTTTTTTTCTCTCTAATATTGTTTATCGGACACATGTGCAGACAGCAACACCTCATCATCTCGCGCGAACATCGCCGTTAATCCACGGTTTCTGGTTGGGATATATCCGAACCGACTTGGTCGGAACAACGTCATCTATGCACTTCTTGATGAACCCGGTGACCGACGACGCGTACTCGTTGATGTTATTGTCCGAGGCAACGCGGAACATGTGCCAGTCAGCGTGATCAAAACAATCCTGCAGCGTAGAATCTGATTGGTCCGACCAGCATTGGACCTCCCTCACAGCGATCGGTTGCTGCTTCAGTCTCAGCCAATAGGCGGGGAGTAGCTGGATAGAGCGGTGATCTGATTTGCCGAACGGTGGGCGGAGGAGGGCCTTGTAGCCATCACGGAAGGGAGTGTAGCAGTGGTCGAGGATCCGCTCGCCCCGTGTGTTGCTCTTTATGTGTTGGTAGAACTTCGGGAGAACCTTCTTCAGGTTCTCCTTGTTGAAGTCCCCCGCTACGATGAGAGCAGCCTCAGGGTGGGCCGACTCCTGTTCGCTGATAGCCCCGTACAGTTCCTTCAGCGCTGTGTCCGTGTTGGCTTGTGGGGGAATGTAAACAGCGGTCACGGTTACCGCTGTAAACTCCCGAGGTAGCCAGTGTGGACGGCACATAAGCATCAGGTACTCCAGGTCCGGGGAACAGAAAGACTTGAGGGGATGTACATGACTTTGGTTGCACCAAGATCTGTTTATCATGAGACATCCCCCCCCTCCGCGATCTTTACCGGAGAGAGCCTTTGTTCTGTCCGCCCGGTGGACGGAAAAGCCCGTCGGCTCGATAGCTGCGTCGGTAACCCCCTCCGACATCCATGTCTCCGTAAGGCAGATGATACAATTGTCCTTAGTTTCCCGGTGGAATTGAATACGAGCCTGTAGTTCGCTTAACTTATTGTCCAGAGACTGTACATTAGCCAGTAGAATGGTGGGTAGTGGGGGGCGATCGGATCGACGTCTCAGCCTGACTAGCACGCCGGCTCGCTTCCCTCTTCCTCCGGCGACGCTTGCGCGTAATCGTGCCCAAAATGGTCGGAGATAATCCAGCTGTGACTTCGGGCGGGACGTCCGAGTCGAAAGAATGAAAAAACTCCGGTAGGCGGCGAGCGACTGTCGATCTGATCTCCCGAAGTGTGCAAAAGTTATAAGTGAACGTGCTGCTAACTTCCTGAACTAAAATAGTTGCGATAAAAAGAATAAATAACAAAAAACTGCGTCGTCGTGCGGGAGCTCGCGACACGGCAGCCATCTCGTACGGCGCCATACTCCAGACCATACATACATACATGCATGCAGTGGCGGCTGGTGCATTTTTCACCAGGGGGGGCTATATCATTTTTTTTATTGACAATTACATATTGTTAATTACATTATATACAATTACTTTTTGTATTGAAATGTGTCAAGTTATTTGGACTAGAAAATATTAGTTAAGATAACTTAAAAAGATGTTGGTTAAACTTATTTTATCAAGTTTTTACAAATGTCTATCAAGTTGGCTCAACATGTAAAACTTTGTTTGTTCAACTTCTATTACCAAGTTAGCTTACCAGGACAAGCAAACCAATACCAAGCAAACCAAAGCTATACTATAAATCTAAATGAGAATTAGCTTAACCTAAATATTAACACATGTAAAAAATTGCTGAAAAGACATTTCAATCAGGACTTTTATTACAATATCAAGAACTGTATTCCAACTCCAACCCACACACTCATTAACTGTTCAGTGTTGGTTTTTAAATTCAAATAAGTGTGTCAATGTATGTCAACATATAAAGACCTTCCTTGGGACATGTCAAAACAACACCCTCCAACACACCATTGCTTTTGCTCGGGGAAAAACTGAAATGACACGGTCCCATAGATAAAACTGTAATTTAGTGACTTGTTAAACAGTCCATTCTGAGGAGTAAGTGTGCAGGGTTGCTGCAGTAAAATGCAGTAAAACATAGAAAA
>CM051007.1:29734531-29764531 GCA_027704905.1 Muraenolepis orangiensis | reverse complement strand
TGAGCGGCTGTCTGGAGCCCGGCGGACCGGCGCTCCCTCCTCCTCACGCCTACCCCAAGAGCCAGGGCTATTACAACACGTGTTCCTCTGCGCTCTACTCCAGGGTGAGCTTCACGGTCCTTCGTTCAGTTTAAAGGTTCTTATTAAATGAGCCATTTAACGTATGGGATCAGGCTAATATCTTTCTCTCTGCTTCACCATTGTACCGGTTAATTGATTGACGCTAATGAACCGCTTTATTTTCTGGTTCAGGTCCGGTTCATCAAAGAGTCAGACTAAAACAACATTTGTTCCTTGTACTTTTATTCGTAGAGCCCGCTGGATTGTAAAGAAGCGGCGATGCCGGCAGCAATGGGAGCGTCTCAAGTCCCGGCCTACTACCCGTACGAGTACAGCTTGGGCCAGTACCCCTACCACCGATACGGGTAACCAAACCACCGCCTCAAAGGAGTCTTCATCCCGTCCCATCTAGGTCTCGGGTAGCGCGCGGACGCGTCCCTGATGTGTGGCTTCATCCTCAGGTACTCGTGTTCCGACGGAGCGTCTCGCCGCAAGAACGCCACGCGGGAGACCACCAGCACGCTGAAGGCCTGGCTCCAGGAGCACCAGAAGAACCCCTACCCCACCAAGGGGGAGAAGATCATGCTGGCCATCATCACCCGGATGACCCTCACCCAGGTACCCCCCCCCATCCTATCTCTATCCGTTCATCCTTCTGTTGCCGCTTCATGTTCACTCTTACGCTTCAAAATAACACAGGGGTGAGGCTGTAGGACCCCGAGGTCCTACAGCCTTAACCTCATCTACCCCCCTCCCGTCCAGGTCTCCACCTGGTTCGCCAACGCCCGCCGGAGGCTGAAGAAGGAGAACAAGGTGACCTGGTCCCCTCGCGCCTGCAAAAGCTCAGAGGACCGAGGCTGCGAGGAGGACAGCGAGGGGGGCAGGGAAGAGGCGGCGCCCGGGCAGAAGGACCCCCACGGTGAGTATGGCGAGGGACCGGGCGGGCTCCGGGTCACAGAGGACGCGGTCACCGGACTAATCCTCCCAGATCAGAGCGTTGGGGATCTACAGAGCGACCTGGAAGACTTTGACCTGCTGGAGTCCCACGGATCAGACGCCGAACCCGAGGCGGTCTTTGTCGGCGAGGACCGGAAAGCGGACGCCCGGCCCGGCCCGGCTCGGCTCTCGCCCAGCCGGCGGCCCCTCGCCGGCGGCCCGGACACCGATGTCAGAATCCCCTCCGACCGCCCGGAGCTCACGGCGGCCCGGCACCAGAGCGCCGGCTTCTGCCCTCCGGCGGACCCCCGCCTCCGCCGGCCTCCGGGCCCGCGAGGCCTCCGCCTCCGCCGTGCCGAAGGTCTGGTCGGCGGGCCCCCGGTACCCGCCCTGCATGCTGGCGGGCCCCTCCCCCTCGCCCCCGGGGTACCCGTCCGGCGGGAGGCGGGGCTCTCCGGTGGCCACGCTTAGAGACTGGGTGGACGGCGTTTTCCACCACGGGCCCCTCCGACAGCGAGCTCCCGACCGGGCTCTGTCGGAGTCGGCCGCGGTGTGGGAGGGGCTTGTTGACCTAGAGATGGACTGCGGGGCGGCGGGCCGCTCCTACTGAGTCCATCGAGTGTGAAGAGAGGTTCATGTTGGACCACTGGGATAGAAGCCCTCTCTCTCTCAGCACAGAGAAGAACCGCACTGCGCTTGTCCTTTTAAACAACTGTAATATATTGTTTTTACTGTCGAGTGTTGACTAAGAAGAAAAATGCATTCCCCCCCAAGACAAAAGCGCACACTTGACCCTTGACCCTTGACCCTTGACCCTTGCCCATAGCACCGCGTCACGAGAACCTCAAGGTGTTATGGAGAGCATGTCAGAACTTCTCCAGGCGTATCTTCGCATGAGCTGTCCGTGGTGCTGAACCGTTCTACTGCATGACGCTGTTGGGCACGGAAAGTAGTGTATTCCTTCATGGTGTGTGTGTGCGTGTGTGTGTATGTGTGTGTGTGTGTGTGTGTGTGTGTGTGTGTGTGCATGTGGGGGTATGTTTGTGTGTGTATTTGTGCATATGTGTATGTAGGGGTACACGTGTGTGTGTATGTTTGTGCATGTGCATGTTGGGTTATGTTTGCGTGTATTCATGCATGTGTGCATGTTGGGATACATGTGTGTGTGTGTGTGTGGGGGGGGGGGTTTGTGTGTACATGCGTGTGCGCCATGTGCATCCTTGTTTTTGTGTGTATGTGTGTGTGCGTGTGTGTGTGTGTGCGCTTGTGTATGTGTGTGTGTGTGTCTTTCAGCGGGAGGGATGAAGGAAAGTGGGCGGTCCTTCGAGCGTGACTGATGAAAACACACAAAGGAGGTTTTCTGCTAAATTGTTAAATCAATGTGTCGTCCCTCCGCCGCCGCGGAGCTGGAATCAAACGCCTGTTTTCATCATCAGCTGGAGTCTGACTGTAGTGTACCTCACACCACGCCATAGTGACTGTAGTGTACCTCACACCACGCCATAGTGACTGTAGTGTACCCTCACACCACGCCATAGTGACTGTAGTGTACCTCACACCACGCCATAGTGACTGTAGTGCCTCACCCGCCATAGTGACGTAGTACCTCACACCACGCCATAGTGACTGTAGTGTACCTCACACCACGCCATAGTGACTGTAGTGTACCTCACACCACGCCATAGTGACTACAGTGTGTACCCTCACACCACGCCATAGTGACTACAGTGTGTACCCTCACACCACGCCATAGTGACTGTAGTGTACCTCACACCACGCCATAGTGACTACAGTGTGTACCTCACACCACGCCATAGTGACTACAGTGTGTACCCTCACACCACGCCATAGTGACTACAGTGTGTACCTCACACCACGCCATAGTGACTACAGTGTGTACCTCACACCACGCCATAGTGACTACAGTGTGTACCCTCACACCACGCCATAGTGACTGTAGTGTACCTCACACCACGCCATAGTGACTACAGTGTGTACCTCACACCACGCCATAGTGACTGTAGTGTACCTCACACCACGCCATAGTGACTGTAGTGTACCCTCACACCACGCCATAGTGACTACAGTGTGTACCTCACACCACGCCATAGTGACTGTAGTGTACCTCACACCACGCCATAGTGACTACAGTGTGTACCTCACACCACGCCATAGTGACTGTAGTGTACCTCACACCACGCCATAGTGACTACAGTGTGTACCCTCACACACACCATAGTGACTACAGTGTGTACCCTCACACCACGCCATAGTGACTACAGTGTGTACCCTCACACTACACCATAGTGACTACAGTGTGTACCCTCACACCACGCCATAGTGACTACAGTGTGTACCCTCACACTACACCATAGTGACTGTAGTGTACCCTCACACCACGCCATAGTGACTACAGTGTGTACCTCACACCACGCCATAGTGACTACAGTGTGTACCCTCACACCACGCCATAGTGACTACAGCTGACCACCTCACTCTAACCCAACATATCTTCCTTTGTATATCCTCTTTCACGGTCAATTAGCTTTAGAAACCACACAAATAATAAACCTTGATATCTCATGGAGATACATTTTTGTCATCCTTAATACTTATTTTTTCATATTATTTCAAATACATTTAGAGTTGTTAAGGTTTACTTAAAGGGAGTAAAGGGAAAGGGCCAGGACAATTCTTCACTCTTCACCTCTCATCTTTCTCCTTTTTCGATTTAGGAAAGTTGATAAAGTATTTATCAGAACAGAGGAGAGATCTGCCAGGGCTTTGTATGGAATTAACCATTTCGGATTAAATAATTCAGGGCAAATTCAACCGAGAATTTCATTCTGTTTCTGCCTCATGAATTAGTCAGATCTGAGATGATAAATAATGACATCTTGACTTTGTTTTTCCTCTTAAAGTTGACTTTCCCCCAGCTCCCCGCTGGACGCCCCCTGCTGTGAACGCTGCAAATGTATTTCTGTCCTCCTGCTTTTAATTGTAAACCCGGCCCCCGGTCCCCAGTCCCCTGGTCCCCGGTCCCCTGGTCCCTGGTCCCCTGGTCCCCGGTCCCCTGGTCCCCTGGTCCCCTGGTCCCCTGGTCCCCGGTCCCCTGGTCCCCTGGTCCCCGGTCCCCTGGTCCCCTGGTCCCCTGGTCCCCTGGTCCCCTGGTCCCCGGTCCCCTGGTCCCCTGGTCCCCTGGTCCCCGGTCCCCTGGTCCCCTGGTCCCCTGGTCCCCGGTCCCCTGGTCCCTGGTCCCCTGGTCCCCGGTCCCCTGGTCCCCTTGTCCCCGGTCCCCCGGTCCCCTGGTCCCCTGGTCCCCGGGCCCCAGTCCCCAGTCCCCGGTCTCCAGTCCCCTGGTCCCCGGGCTCCAGGATGTGTATTTGTTTACCTCAGTGTCCTTAAAGCACCGCCGCTGAGATCTAAAGCTCCAGGTCCAGTCCTACGGGTCAAGAGGGGTGGGGTCAAAGTTCATCTTTCTCATTAGCTCCGACCGTTGGGTCGTAGAACAGCACTACAGCTTTACACTCTGAGGCTCAACTCCGTCGAACAGAGGAACGAGATCTAGTGGCCAGGGGACGACCGGGGGAGGGGGGCCGGACGCAGTGTACTTACATACATAAATATACACCAGATACACATATAATAGATATATATATTAGATATAATATAACAAACTGAGATGAGATTCCTCTGCCAGGAAACTACCGCCACTAGAGCAACTCATAGCTGGAGAAGGCTTGGTCATCACTAGCCTCCATTAAACTGAAAGGACAATCACCCCCACCACCACCACCACCCCCTCCACCACCACCACCTCCACCACCACCACCACCACCACCACCACCATCACCACCACCACCACCACCACCACCACCACCACCACCACCACCACCACCACCACCACCACCATCACCACCACCACCACCACCTCCACCACCACCACCACCACCACCTCCACCACCACCACCCTCCACCACCACCCCTCCACCACCACCACCATCACCACCCTTCACCACCACCACCTTTCACCACCCCCACCCCCACCACCACCACCCCCTCCACCACCACCCCCTCCACCACCACCCTTCACCACCCCCACCCCCACCACCACCACCCCCTCCACCACCACCCTTCACCACCACCACCCTTCACCACCCCCACCACTGCGGTTGGTGCCACCGTGGTTAGGTTCCCTGGGGGGTCGGCTCCTAGCTCCGCCCCCACATAACGAGCTCACTGCACGCTGAGGTGTTTCAGGTGTTAATTAATTCCATTAATGACCACTTCAGAGACCACATGTTTTACAGCTGATGGAAGTTTGGATTTAGCATGGAAGTGTTTTAATGGAATGTTCTTCAGCTATTTTGCGGTAAAAAATAACAAATGTATATACTATATATATACTGTATATTTATGTATATGACCGATTTTTCAACAATGTATACCCTTAACGAGTATGTGGGGAAAGAAATTCACAACCTTCAAAAGATAAATATAAATAAAGTTATGGTGTGTACATTTAGACACTCTTTCACCACACACACACACACACACACACACACACACACATGTACACACACACGCACACACACACACACACACACACACACACACACACACACACACACACACACACACATGTACACACACACGCACACACACACAAACACACACACACTCACACACACACACACACACACACACACTCACACACTCACACACACACACACACACACACACACACACACACACACACATGTACACACACACGCACACACACGCACACACACACACACACACGCACGCACGCACACACACACACACACGCACGCGCGCACACACTCACACACACACACACACACACACACACACTCACACACTCACACACACACACACATGTACACACACACACACACACACACACACACACACACACACACACACACACACACTCACACACACACATGTACACACACACACACACACACACACTCACACACTCACACACACACACACACACGAGAGAGAAAGTTCTCTTGTGCCTCTCTTTAAAAAAAAGCACTTTGGTCTTTCTGAGGCGCCATAAAAGCGGCTTGAGCACCAACTCCAACCAACAAGCTGTCACACGTCACACCGGAGACCACGTCTCCCCCTCCTCCTCCTTCTCCCCTCCTCCTCCTCCTCCCCCCCTCCTCCCCCTCCCCCTCCTCCCCCTCCCCCTCCCCCTCCTCCCCTCCTCCCCCTCCTCCCCCTCCCCCTCCCCCTCCTCCCCCTCCCCCTCCCCCCCTCCCCCCCTCCTTCCCGTCCCCCTCCTCCCCCTCCTCCCCCCCTACTCCCCCTCTTCCCCCCTCCCCAGGACGGAAACAAGTCATTATCTCCCCCTGCTAAAGGTCAGGGGCCGTGTCGCCTGCCCGGGGCTCTGGGAGAGGAGCGACGCCACCCGGAGACCACTGGTGTCTCCTTGTCTCCCTGTCTCCCTGCCGGTCCCGGGGACCCTGGCTCTCCGTCTCCTGCCGCACACCCTCCTCCTCCGGTTGCCGTGACTCCCCGCCTTCACCGACGGCTCAGATAATTGGCTGCGGGCGCTCTGTAATGAGGCTGGGGTCCTCTGATATGACACCTCTTTACGGGGGGAGGTTTTAATAGGGCAATTAGAACAAGTGGAGGACGATGTTTGGTGAAGAGAGGGTGATGGTTTATTTCTTCTTCTTCTTCTTCTTTTCGTTTTGTCTGCAGAGAAGACTGGATTGTGATGGCGCTCATATTCATTATATACCGTACATACACGTATACGATATATTTATTTATACTTTGTTATCTTTTTAGGTGGCAAATAAGCATGGATAGTTTCTGGGTGATTAGAGCCGCACTGGAGTGTGGGCAGTGAGGTGCCAGCGGGATGGTATGCTAGTAGAACATCTCCAGAAGACACCGATGGTTCTGTCCTCCCGATGCACATGGTGGCCCATGAGGACTCATGATGTTACTGGTGTAATCTTATCCTTTATTTTAGATGAAGGCGGTATTTAAGGTGGGCCCCAATGAATGAATCATCGAACGCACTTCTGTTTAATTTAAAACCAGCATCCACAACATGCCTCGTTTCACCTGCAGGAGGTCCCCAGGTGTCCCCCAGCCCCGCCCGCACCTAAAGCCCCAACGCTGTCCACCAGAACCCATACCGCGGTTTAAGGGTTAGCTCCTCCCACATCGACTCCTGAAACCATGGAGGTGGGGGCCATCAGGGCCACAGAGCAGGCCGCCTCAGGTGTAATCTATTCTGAGCCTCAACCGTCCAGAGTCTCCGTGACGCAGGGCTGAGAAGCTCCATGTGTAACAGGCAGGACAGGCAGGACAGGCAGGACAGGCAGGAGAGGCAGGAGAGGCAGGAGAGGCAGGACAGGCAGGAGAGGCAGGAGAGGCAGGACAGGCAGGACAGGCAGGACAGGCAGGACAGGGAGGACAGGCAGGAGAGGCAGGACAGGCAGGACAGGGAGGACAGGCAGGACAGGGAGGACAGGCCGGACAGGCAGGACAGGGAGGACAGGCAGGACAGGCAGGACAGGCAGACAGGCAGGACAGGCAGGACAGGCCGGACAGGCAGGACAGGGAGGACAGGCAGGACAGGGAGGACAGGCAGGACAGGCAGGACAGGCCGGACAGGGAGGACAGGCAGGACAGGGAGGACAGGCAGGACAGGGAGGACAGGGAGGACAGGCAGGACAGGCAGGACAGGCAGGACAGGCCGGACAGGGAGGACAGGCAGGACAGGGAGGACAGGCCGGACAGGGAGGACAGGGAGGACAGGCAGGACAGGGAGGATAGGGAGGACAGGCAGGACAGGCAGGACAGGCCGGCCTGTTTCCCGAGCGGAAAAAAGGCATTTTCCATGCATGAAGCAGCAGGAGGCCTAAGAGAATAAACCTGATGAAATATAGATTGACGAGTCTCTTCAAAAACGTGTATTGTTCCGCGCTGCTGTGCCGAAGGCAGGCTTCCCCCCCACACCACACCCCCCCCGACCGCCCACACACACACCCCCCCCACCCCCCGACCACACCACTATGTGGGTCTGTGTGTGTGTAAGTGGGTCTGCGTGTATGTGGGTCTGTGTGTGTATGTGGGTCTGTGTGTGTGTATGTGGGTCTGTGTGTGTATGTGGGTCTGTGTGTGTGTATGTGGGTCTGTGTGTGTGTATGTGGTTCTGTGTGTGTATGTGGGTCTGTGTGTGTATGTGGGTCTGTGTGTGTATGTGGGTCTGTGTGTATGTGGGTCTGTGTGTATGTGGGTCTGTGTGTATGTGGGTCTGTGTGTATGTGGGTCTGTGTGTATGTGGGTCTGTGTGTATGTGGGTCTGTGTGTATGTGGGTCTGTGTGTGTATGTGGGTCTGTGTGTGTATGTGGGTCTGTGTGTGTATTCGGGGATGTGCTTCACATCACGCTCTTTTGAGTGAGAGTTTTCCTTGCATAATCAAATCCGACATATGTGAGACAGTGCTGCCCTCTGCTGACCACAACATGCACTGCATCCAATTCCAAATTATCTTTGCGAAGACTACGCTAATACAAATATAACTAATACTTTTTATTTAACAATTTATTTTAATTAAAAAAGGAACACAGAATTTTCCACTCAAACACATTTGACACATTTGATTTTGTAAACATTTTTTTTAAAACGTACTATTATTGTGGCGTGTACCAGTCACATGACGAGATACGGGCGATTCAACGGATGAGGAAACGTCCTCCTCTAGGAGGGCTGTACTCGGTACGTCCACTAGGGGCGCGAGGGCCCAACTGCGGACCCAACTGCCAACAAAAAACAACAACGAAGAAAAAGAAGACGCAGACGAGGAAGACGAAGAAGACGAAGAACAGGATGTAGCAGACAGAACCTTCTCTATATTCTAGAACATCCTCTGCTCGAAGCAAAGCGTGAACACGGAGGGTCCAGATGGCGGTACACCTGAGCCCCTACCTGGGTGAGAGACACTAACGGCTCGGTGGAGGGGACCCTCGCGAAGGTCTTCAGGGACGTCAGCATCGATACCAGCCTTTAGATTAGATTAGATTAGATTCTAATGTATTGTCATCTCACAGCACAAGTACAGTACAGCGAAAATAATTTAGTATCTAACCAGAGTGTACATGTTGCAGTAAAGTACATGGTGATATAATATAATTTACAGGTTAAATGTGATCTGAGCATAATAACAGGTATATGTATATACAGGTAAGTGATCAGGGGTATGCTATTAGTGAAGCAGGATACAAATATATAGATGTAAATGTATATACAAGTGAGCATATATAAATGTATGGGGAGTGTAAATGTATATACAAGTGAGCATATATAAATGTATGGGGAGTGTAAATGTATATACAGGAGGAGGGAAATGCAGTTCTATCAACAGTTAGAGATGTAAATAGATATGTCAGGTACAGGAAACAGGTATCTTAGTAATAAATATGTAAAGTATAGAGAGGTGGGTAGTTGTGATAGTTTGATAAAAGAAGCTAAAAAGCAACATGTCAACACATGTGTTCAGTCTCATGCAGTCTCAGACGCGTTGGTCTCTTTGTAATAGTCATTAGTTATATATATATATATAATAGTCAGTAGTTTAATAGTTTAGATTAGTTCTGTGGACACGGCTGGTTGTTATTGAGTTGTTACCCGCTGGTAACTAACCTCCAGGTCCTCCTGGTGTGTTGTGTGTCCTGGTTGGGAACCAAAGAACGACTGAACTCAAGCAAAGCCCCGTGGTCGTAACTATGTGACTTAATCATAATAATAATTTGACTTGATAAGTCCCCTGATGTATTGATCAAGTCCCCTGATGTATTGATCAAGTCCCCTGATGTATTGATCAAGTCCCCGATGTTGTTTCCTTGTGAACGGTTCCAGCGGTGGTGGTGAGCCCCCCCTGTCCAGGTCTGTACTGCGGCCAGATGATCGTCAACGGGTCGGTGGAGCGGGAGTGTGGTGTGAGCTCTCTCTCTCTCTCTCTCTCTCTCTCTCTCTCTCTCTCTCTCTCTCTGTGTATTATTTTTATTATCTAGTCAAATACATTTTTTTAAATAAAAGATTAAAATGTAATATTAAAAAAAGTAGTCATTTAATAATGAAACTCAGTCTTTTTCCATGAGCCTTCAGGCTTCACAACTCATTCAAACATACAAACAAATCATCACATTTCAACTCATCCACACTGATTTTCACTGTTTTTTATACTTCCAAGTTTTATTCTCGCTTTGTGTACTTAATAAAACAATGGTTTACATCATAATGCTATCAACACAAACCGTCTGTCCTGCTGAAAGAGAGACTCCTCACCCTCACCCTCACCCTCACCCCCCACCAGTCCTCCCCACCCCACCCTCACCCCCCAGTCCTCACCCCTCACCCTCACCCCCTGGTGGGGGGTGAGGGGTGAGGGGTAATCCACGTTAACGGAGTTCCTGCTTCCTTCTTCCAGGTGTGCCCTCGGGGGGAGAGGACCAGCCTTCAGAAGGTGTGTGAGCGCTGCTCAGAGAGCCCTGAGTTGTACGACTGGCTCTACTTGGGCTTCATGGCCATGCTCCCGCTGGTCCTGCACTGGTTCTTCATCGAGTGGTACTCTGGGAAGAAGAGGTCTCTAACGCACTACAACATGAAGGATCACACTTAAACCTAGGTCAACCTACATCAGTTTCCCAGGAATTGAATACTTCTGTTGATCTAATTCTAGTAAACTATTTAAGTGAAACCAGAGAGCTCCCACCTTGATTCGGATTCACATCTGGATCTGTTTAAATGTTCTGAGTTCTCTTGCTAACAGAAAGACAAAAACAAACTAAATCAAATCAAATCAAATGAAATGAGATGTAAGACTTCTCAGGGCAGCAGCAGCTCAGTCTATAGGGACTTGGCTTGGGTACCGGAAGGTCACCGGTTCAAGTCCCCGACACACCTGGGCACTGCCCTTGAGCAATGCCCTTGATCCCCTGTATATCCAATAGCTTATCCACTGCTCCTCACACTAGGATGGGTTAAATGCAGAGGAACCCATTTCACTGTGTGAATGTGAAGAGGATTCAATCCTCCAGATTTCGATGAGTTGTTATTCACTAAACGTTGTTCTGTGCCTTTTGTCTTTTGCATCTCTTCTTCTTGGGGTCTCTCCTGTCCTCAGCTCCAGTGCTCTGCTCCAGCACATCACAGCGACGGTGGAGTGCGGCGTGTCGGCCGTGGTCACCCTGTTGGTCACGGAGCCCGTCGGCCTGCTGGCCATCCGCTCCTGTCGTGTGCAGATGCTCTCCGACTGGTACACCATGCTCTACAACCCCAGCCCTGACTACATCACCACAATGCACTGCACACAGGAAGCCGTCTACCCGCTGTGAGGCGTGTGTGTGTGTGTGTGTGTGTGTGTGTGTGTGTGTGTGTGTGTGTGTGTGTGTGTGTGTGTGTGTGTGTGTGTGTGTGGTGTGTGTGTGTGTGTGTGTGTGTGTGTGTGTGTGTGTGTGTGTGATGAGAGAGTGAAGTGAGAGAGTGTCTGTGATGACATCCCTCATTCAAATCTTAGTTTTTTTTATTTATTTTTTATAACCTACTATTCTGATGTTCCTCCAGCTATACCATGGTGTTGATCTACTATGCATTCTGCCTGGTGCTGATGATGCTGCTGCGCCCCCTGTTGGTGAAGAAGATCGCCTGCGGTCTGGGGAAGTCGGATCGTCTCAAAAGTGTCTACGCAGCGCTCTATTTCTTCCCCGTCCTGACTGTGTTACAGGCGGTGGGAGGAGGTCTGCTGTGTGAGTATTGTAGAGTGTGTGTGTGTTAATTTGAACTGTGTGTGTAGATGAGGTTTAATTTGAACTGTGTGTTGCATTGCGTTGACTCTCCTCTCCAGACTATGCGTTCCCTTACATCATCCTGGTCCTCTCTCTGGTGACCCTGGCGGTCTACATGTCTGCGTCGGAGATTCAGGTAACAGCGCTCTCTGTGATGGAGGTGTTGTTGTGTAGCCACATTGTGACGAGAGGTTAGGTTGGTCTGTGGGGGGATCTGGTGTCCCTCCCACCCCCACGGTCCAGCTAGTCTGTGGTTAAGGATGTTTAGTATGGTAATACCGGTTCTGTGTCTTTTACGCTACGTATCACTTTCCTCCGTCTCACACGCTTGTTGTTTTTCTCTCTCTCTCTTTGTCCAAAAGTCTTTGAAAAACCTGCTGGCCAAGAAGAAGCGCCTGGTGGTTCTGTTCAGCCACTGGGTGGTCCACGCCTACGGCATCATCTCCATCTCCCGGCTGGACCGGCTGGAGCAGGACCTCCCCCTGCTGGCGCTGGTCCCCGGCCCCGCTCTCTTCTACCTGATCACCGCCCGCTTCACCGAGCCCACGCGCATACTGTCAGAGGGCGCTAATGGCCATTGATGTGCTGGTTCTGCCTGTTGAGGAACCCATTGATGTGCTGGTTCTACCTGTTGAGGAACCCATTGATGTGCTGGTTCTGCCTGTTGAGGAACCCATTGATGTGCTGGTTCTGCCTGTTGAGGAACCCATTGATGTGTTGGTTCTGCCTGTTGAGGAACCCATTGAGAGGGTGTTGGTGTGAGGGGGCACCCTATAAGTCTGGCACTATTTTGAAACCAGGTTCTTAAATGGTGGAATGGGGTTTTTAAACGGGTCATGTGTGATTCTATGGCGGACACTGCAATAGAAGCGCAACGAAACAGTGTTATCCATTATCTAAGTTATATATTTATTGCAATTTACTTTCCTTTTACTTTTCTATTTGCTGAATTTAAGGATAGGTCTGAAAAAAGGTTGTTTGATTATCACATAACTTAAATAGTGACTTCAAAAGTAATTGAATAACTAAGTAGACTTTAGAGTATGAATGAAGGGGTTAATCTCAGTGGTGTGTTGGGTTATTAACAGTCAGGCGCCAGGCGATAGTCGGCCTGATGGAGCTAATGGAGCTAATGCATGAGCTGCCACTTACCTTATTAAATAAAGAGCAGGTTTGGGAATGTATAATCATTAGTTGTGCCTGTAGTTGATTTATTATCTGTGTCATTGAAACATGCTGTTTGAATCATGTACTGTGTGTATGAATATATATCTATAGAGATAGATAGATATATTCACATACACACGTGTGTGTGAAATTCTTGTTTGGATCAAAATGTAAAAATATGCTAAATATAATTTACTGCTTGAAAATGTTTCCACAAAGAGGAACTGCAACGTTTGATTGCATGGATGGAACAGCCTAGGCCAGGGTTACACGGGTTACATGGAGCTGAGGTGTGTTATGATTCCGATTAAGGTTCCATGTGTGAGTAGAACGTGTACAAGAGTTTTGTATTGTGCGCGAGGAGCGTGTGGGTTGTGCTCTGTTGACATGACGCTTTAATGCAGTGGTTCTCAACCCCTGGGTCGCGGGACATTCTCTGGATATACACACACCTCCCTGTGTCTTCACGTGAAATATGTCTGCATATTATTAATTATACTTTAACCGGCGCATCTTTTGTAGCCCGGGAACGGGCTCAAATCATCTCACGTGACGCTACTCAAACAATTAGATCGCTGCAGTCAGTGAGCGGAACACACACACACACACACACAGTCGGAGTAATGTCACATGGCGTTCTCTAAAAGCAGAAAGGTAGACCGTGTAAACTCCTCCATGTTGGTTCTTCCCAGCAGTTCAAACCCAGTACGTCTCATTTGTTTTGTGGTGAAAAAGCACACATCTTTTGAGAAATCCTACACTCTCAAAATAAAATAAATGATCTAGGAGCCCAATATGATCGTTCTGTATTTACCACTAGCTTTCGGCAGTGCTGCGGGGATTTTTGCACACTAAGAAAAGTGTAAAAAATTATTTTGCGTCATCTGATCGGCTCTTCTGATCGGCCGCTTTTGATAGCTTTGATCCGAGCCTCGATCGATAATGATCGATCGGAGCGTCCCTACAATAGTAGTTCGAACAATATGGTATTTAATTACTCTGCCAGTCAATACATTGCAGGCACAGACGCACAGCCAGGGCAAACTATTTGCAGCAACTAAAACATTTTAAATCACTGCGCTAGACTACACACTCATATGAACGTTGAGATGATAGAGTACCAGTCACCTGTCAGACCTGCTCCAGGCCCATCTCCTGGTCACCTGTCAGACCTGCTCCAGGCCCATCTCCTGGTCCCCTGTCAGACCTGCTCCAGGCCCATCTCCTGGTCCCCTGTCAGACCTGCTCCAGGCCCATCTCCTGGTCCCCTGTCAGACCTGCTCCAGGCCCATCTCCTGGTCCCCTGTCAGACCTGCTCCAGGTCCATCTCCTGGTCCCCTGTCAGACCTGCTCCAGGTCCATCTCCTGGTCCCCTGTCAGACCTGCTCCAGGCCCATCTCCTGGTCCCCTGTCAGAGACCTGCTCCAGGTCCATCTCCTGGTCCCCTGTCAGACCTGCTCCAGCTCCATCTCCTGGTCCCCTGTCAGACCTGCTCCAGGCCCATCTCCTGGGCCCCTGTCAGACCTGCTCCAGGTCCATCTCCTGGTCCCCTGTCAGAGACCTGCTCCAGGTCCATCTCCTGGTCCCCTGTCAGACCTGCTCCAGCTCCATCTCCTGGTGGCTGTGGAGGAGCAGCTGGCTGACCGAGTCCAGCAGCAGCTTGGCAGCCGCCATGGTGCTACCAAAGGTCAATCACTAGAGACAACACACAAGGTAAGGCTCTGGGAGGAGCGGAGCATGATGGGAGATGAGGTGCGTCTGTTAAAACTCTTAGACTCTTACATTGGGACTAAAAGCGTGACGTTAGAGATAGTTAATAACTGTAAAGTGAGAGGGAGTTATTCACTTGAAAGTAAGTGACACTTAATAACTCGTTGCAGACAATATAATGATTTATAGCTCGTTATTTAGTTTATTGAATTACCAGGTTTACAAAGTTTCGTTTGGCCACAGACGAGACAATTGATGGACGAGACGCAGACTTTCTTATTCTGTCAACAATAATGAAGTGGAGGCGGATCACTGCCCTCTGCTGGACGACTGAGGAACTACAACACGTTACAATTACAAAACACACGCCAGTGGCGGTTGTGACCACCATCAGAATCATAAACTGTTCTTATTTTTTAATCTATAAATTGACTATACCATGCAATCTTTTTTAAATCCTGTCCATAACACTTTGCTATCGTACACCCTATCTTTCAGGAGCATTATTATTAAATAAAAGTTCAAATAAATTTAAAAAAGCACACACTTAAGTTACACATAAATACACACAAACTTGTCATGTTAGTCAAATTGAGCCGAATATCCTCTCTGTCCCTTAGGAATGAACAGCACAGGAGGGTTAAATGTCCACTGCAAAGACAGTGGATTAGTGTACACTGATAGTTCCCTTCTTTGCCCTTTCCCGCGGACGGAGGTGCGTTTAACACCACAAGCCCTTCAGTCTTCTCCTCTGGCTTTTGACGGGTTTCTTAAGAAACACAACCCTGGCTGGTCTCTTCGTCGCTTAGTGGTTGATCTTGGGTACAGGCAGTATAATTTTATTCCAAGTGTCGGGTGGGTTTAGCCTGGCAAATTAGTCGGTCCAAATTGTACAGCATCAATGATCTGTTAAAATCACAGATGCATATAGCCACTGGGTTGTATGTTACATGTACACTATATCATTTTGTTGTAGGCTAATTGGTGTGATATAAACTCAAAAACGAATATTATCATCAGTTGTTTTATTGGAAAAAGTATTATGCATTAATGCATTATTTTTTGTCAAACATTTTTTTATTTTCAGTCAATTTAAATAGATTTAGTGTGTACCTAAAGAACGACAGAGTTTCCAGTAAGTGATTAACTGCCTTCAGGTCTTCATGAAGCCAGATGAAAAGCAATCATATTAATGTCATTTGAACAACCTTTGGAGAACAATAGCTTCTTATTTTTCTTTCATTCGTGCTTCCTTGACAGACTTGGTGCCTAACAGGAATGCTTTTGTTGGCTTGACGTTGTTATGACCTCCTGGAAGGACATTATTAAGGAATGATGGTGCTTGTCTTTAATGGAATGTGATATTGATTACCCATTCACACCCTGAAAGTCTCACGCAACCACTCTTTCATTGTTCCGCATATGTTGCAATGGCTTCATTGTAGAGTTGTATTCCCTTTCAAAATGTGATCTGTCTATGTTGATGTAAATGTAACAAATGTATGAATGTTAATAAATAATAGTGAATTAAAAGTGATTATAGGACACTATAATCACTTTTAGGGTTAAATTTCATAGGGTTGGGTTTTGGCTTCTAATGTTTGGTTTTAGTGTTAGGGTGTCCATTGGGTTTGGTTTTTAGGATTCTCCTTCTAGGGTTAGGGTTTCCTATTAGGGTTAACTCTTGTGATTGTGTGATATTTTTTTGTTGACTTTTTCTCATGTTTTCTCGAGTTACAATTAACTCATGTTAATTGTAACTCGTCGCACAATGTGCAACCATTTAATTCAGACTTTATTGTATTTCTCGGACTGTTAAGGCCCTAGTAATGTTGGCTCTGAACGACGGGAGAGCGACTGGAGAAGGGTCTAAAGTGTGAGACCACTCAACGACTCAACCCGTCCAAACGGCACACGGCCGGCGGGCTTCAACGGACTTCCGCGAGCCCCGTTTGTCCAATCAGAACAGGAGGAGCCAAGTGCACGCGAGGAGTCCTCTTTCCCAACCTGATAAGCCTCACCACGCGCTGCTGCAGCGGCGGGAGACTGGTCTAGTGTCTCGTTGTAGCTGGATGTCAGCGCACGCGCCGCCCTCGCCTTAGAGTCCAAATACTCAAATCATTCATTGTACTTTTTCAAAACTTTTAAAACACAATGTCGTCGCTCGTCGTCCGCGCTATCGTCGTGTTACTCGCCGCCACCTTCTCCTCCCCCGTCTCCACCTTCTCCTCCCCCGTCTCCATCTCCGGAGGAAGAGCGCCGAATTCGCCATCGGTGGAGGAGGCGTACTTGGCGGTGTCCGGCGCGGTGTCCCCCCCGGGCCAGCAGCATCTGACGGAGGAGTCGGTCCGCTCGCTGTTTAATAGGCTGGAGCACCGTGTGCAGTGCGGTGGAGTGTCGTGTGGAAAGGTACGGGCTTTATTATGGAGCGAATGGCGCTTCTTCTCTCAAGGGTCAGATTAGCCTGGCGCGAGGGAAGAGGGTCGAGGTCCAACAGGTGGCTCTGTCACGCGCGCCTCTTACCTGCCGCGCGGCTTGGCTTCGATGTGATGATAAGGTTTGGATTGCATTTGGATGATTGGCATATCAATTATTAATCACATCAGATACCATAAGGACATTAAAGTATGTAATTGTTGTTGATTTGTTGTTGTTGTAATTGAAATTGTTCAACAAGTTCAAACATAGGCATTACTTATTTGAACAATAATTACTAACCAACTACTATAATAGAATCAACAATTATGATTATAATTATTGTTATTACGGCTTTTGTTGTCATAGTTGTATTATTACAATAACTTATAATACAGAATACAGAATACTTATAATATAGAAAAATACCAACAAATGTTATTATTACTACGCCTATTGTTATAATATATATATATATATATATATATATATATATATAATATATGTAATATATGGTATTATAATAACTAATCATTATTATTCTAAGAATAACAAAAACTCAATCTTAATTTCCTCTTTTCTTTTAAAGGAGTAGGCGCGTAGAGAAGGTCTTAGTGATCCTTGGACCTTTCTGCTTCACGTACAGCCAGAAGGGTCCTCCCCAAGTCTTAGTCACACTCTTTAAATACATGCTAGTGACTACCAGTTGGGATGGGGTTAGGGATGGGGTTAGAGATAGGGTTAGGGTTAGGGCTTTACACATGAAAGCCGGCACAAGTAAAACAATTCCATTGTCAAGTCAAGTCAAGTTTATTGTCACTTAACAGTTTACACAAGTATAAAGCAGTGGTGTGAAAATCTTATGTGAATACCCGACGACAGACAGCAGCTATAAAAATAAGATAAATAGATAAAAATAGAATAAAAATAGAATAAAGATAAAAATAAAAATGCAATTTATAAAATGCAATATATCGGCACAGAAAAAGAGCAATATATATATATAAATCAATGTAATAAAATATACATATGCTATACGCCCTTGTTCAGCAGCCTGATGGCCTGACTGTGAAGCTATCTCTGAGTCTATTTGATACCACTTGATACTGAGGTATCGCCTGCCTGACGGTAACAGTGAGTACAGTTCGTGGCTGTAGGGCAATGTCTTTATGATGCGTTTGGCCTTGGCCACACACCGATGGTTGTATATATCCAGGAGGGAGGGGAGCTCACCTCCAACCATATACTGGGCCGTCCCACCACCCTTTGAAGCGCTCTGTGCTCGAGTGCGGTGCAGTTCCCGTACCGGGCGGTGATACACCCTGTAAGAACACTCTCCATGGTGCCGGTATAGAATGTTCTCAGGATGCGGGGGCCCATGCTGAATTTCCTCAGACGCCTGAGGAAATCCAGGCGTTGTTGGGCCCTTTTCACCACGTGTGTGGTGTGCGTGGACCATGTGAGGTCCTCGGAGATGTGCACGCCGAGGAACTTGAAGCTGCTGACCCTCTCTACTGCAACACCGTCGATGGAGATAGGGCCGTGCTCTCCTCTCTGCTTCCTGTAGTCCACGATCAGCTCCTTGGTCTTCTTCATTGGATGTCTCTCCTTGTTGTCATAATTATTAATTGTAGAATGTATTTTATTGCCATTGCACAAGTACAACGGATTTCTGCAGCAATCATTACAGTTCACTCTTCTACACAACAGTAGAAATAATTGATCAACTAAACTAAATGTACAGATTTAGGAAGTTTGCTGTAACCAAGAACAGTCAGTGTCAGTGTTTGGCAGTGTTCAATTCCCTTCACAGCTGTTCCTAAGTCTGATCATTTGATGGACCAGCAGGGTAGCTCTGTCTGTTGGGACTTGGCTTGGGAACCGGAAGGTCGCCGGTTTAAGTCCCGAAACACCTGGGCACTGCCTCAGTGCCCTTGAGCAAGGCACCAGACCCCTACCCTGCTCCCCTGTATATCCAACAGCTGATACCCACTGCTCCTCATACTGGGATGGGTTAGATGAAGAGGAACTCATTTCCCTGTGTGTACATGAGACCAATAAAGAGGATTCAATCCTTGAGAATTAGATGTCATTAAAACGCTATCCCTGCCTTTCTGTTGTTTATGTTTTGCCTCCGCAGTGCAATCTATCAGGCAGTGTGGGCCAGCTGGTGGGTAACAGCTCCAGCCCCGGGGGGGGCGGGGCCGTAGGGGGCGCGGTCGCCATGGACCTGTCCCAGTTCACGCGTCTGGCGTCCGGCTGCGTCTTCTACCTGAGCGCTCCCCGGCAGGCCTGCTCCGCCCTCGGGGCCGGGAGGTGGGCGGAGGAGACGGAGCTCTTCCTGGATAGGGTGATCCAGCACCTCCACCCCCATGAGGAGGAGAGGAGGAGAGGAAGAGGCGGGGCCCCGGGAGGAGCATGTCGACGTGCACGGATTGGAGGCCCTGTTTGTGGAGTTGGAGGACCACTATGTGCCACTCGACAGTGAGGTGGGCACCACACACGCCTGTATTCTCAGAGACTTCACACACAAGTTTAGATGAGTGGTGCCAGATTTGACCCCAGATTTGCGAGTTGACAATTCAGTCAAGTCCATTAAAGAAAGAAAGTCCCTTAATACCATTTACAGCCTCAAAGGCTTCATGACGCCCCCTTAACCCTGGAAGTGGGTTCACCATTCAGTGGAAGAATTTAATTGAATTGAATACGTCTTATCTTATCTCTTATCTTGTTATCTAGACTTATAAAAAATGCTTTGTTTATTTGAAATCCAACCTTTTTCCTGGTCCCTTGTGGTGGTGTGTTATCGGAACATCAGGGCTGTGTGACGCCCAGCGCCATCGTGGCAGAGATCAACGCCCCCTCCACTGGCCCCGCCCAGGAAGTGGAGCGGGGCGCGGCGTTCGGTCGCCTTCTGTACCACGCCCTGATTGGCCACTGCTTCAGCAGACACGCCCTGCCTCAGGACGGCTACTTCCTGGACTACATCATGGAGCGGATGGGCTCCCAGAAGAACTTTACCATCAGGGGTAAATGTTTCACAGAACATGAGCATAGATAAGAGTCCCCTGACGCCATGTTCTGGATGAGGGCTTTTACACCTTCTGGTTCAGTCAGAGTTCCTCCTCGTGACGCCCGTCCACAAGCAGATAACGGCCCACTCCCCACTCTGACCACAACTTTGTGTCTCAGGACAGAACATTGAAGTAGTCCAATTAAAAAACGAATCAAATCAATTCAAACTGGAGGAATTAAATTAAAATATTGACAAAAGGAGATTTTTACTAAGAAAGTATCACACTAATATGTACATATTAACACTCATTAATTACATTTTTAATAGCAATATAAAATACAAAATCTCAAAATCGAATTAGGATATTTTTTGTGTGGGTGCTCTTTATACATTAAACATTAAAAGTACGCAAAATAAAAATAAAAAATTAAATATAATATTTAAGTTGTATAATTGTATGTAAAGTAACTCATCCCGTATGGATGCTCCATCCAGAGTTGGAGGCGCTGATGAGCAGCCTGGAGATCGGACCCAGCGACCACGAGCACGAGGACCACGGCGAGGAGGGTCACCATGACGACCACGCCGGCCATGACCACCAGCAGGGCGGCGGCAGGAAGAGGAAGCGCTTCGGGACCAGGGACGGACAGGAAGTGAAAGTGCCCGAAGCCCAGGTAAAGGTCAGTGCTCCTCCCTCAGAACCTCAACTCAATTGGATGTATGACGTTGTTTTGGTTTATTTAGTTGCTTTTCATGTAGTTATTTTATTTAGCATACATTGTATGTATGCTGGTATATTTTCTATAACTTAATTTAGCTGAAGTACTTTTATTTTTGTTGGAATTTATTTGTGGCCCTACTACTGCCAGGACCTAAAACTGAAAGGAAAACGTCATTTTAAATGAATTCTGACAGACTTGTAAATCGTTTTTAGAATGGGCCATGAGACTTCCCTACACAGTGACGCTTTAACATAATCGTGTTAACAATACAAAACAATTTAAAGCTAAAGTTAAAGCCAGATGGCCGACGGCTGGTCCCCTCCTCTTTCCCCGGCAGTGTTTCTCGGCCGAGGACCTGCTGCTGATCCACGGCCTGAGGGACGCAAACAGCTCAGAGCCGGGTCCTATGAACCGGTCTGATCTGGCTCACCTCAGCCCGGCACTGGTCCAGCAGATCCTGAGCGGGGCGTGCCTGGAGCGCGTCTCGCCCCCCAGACACGACGGGCTCAGCCAGACTGAACGTAAGACACAGATCGGTGTGTGTGTTCATTGTATTGTTCACCAAGATCTCTCTCTACCAAAGATCAAAATTATATGCCCAACAACATTTTAAAACAATGTTTAGCATTGCTTTGTATGGCATCCTCCAAAACTGGTCCAAACTGTCAGGATCTGTGATGGAGCGGTCTAGATCTAATGGATATTCATGAGCCTCCATTTGATGTGGACCGCTCCATGTTGATTGACAGGTCCATTCTACAGGAGACTTCTCACACCACCCCAATACTCTCTGTCTCTGTCTGTCTGTCTGTCTGTCTGTCTGTCTGTCTGTCTGTCTGTCTGTCTGTCTGTCTCTCTCTCTCTCTGTCTCTCTCTCTGTCTCTCTCTCTCTCTCTCTCTCTCTCTCTCTCTCTCTCTCTCTCTCTCTCTCTCTCTCTCTCTCTCTCTCTCTCTCTCTCTCTCTCTCTCTCTCCATCCAGGCTACATCTATGCCACCCTGGCCAACGTGCTGATCACCCTGACCTCCATGTTTGGCATCGTGGTGCTGCTGTGCACCTCCTGCTCCAGCGTCTTCCAGCTGATCATCCAGCTCTGCATCAGCCTGGCCGTGGGGTCTCTCACCGGCGACGCCCTGCTCCACCTGTTTCCCTTGGTAACGCCCCGCTCCACCTGTTTCCCTTGGTAACGCCCCGCTCCACCTGTTTCCCTTGGTAACGCCCCGCTCCACCTGTTTCCCTTGGTAACGCCCCGCTCCACCTGTTTCCCTTGGTAACGCCCCGCTCCACCTGTTTCCCTTGGTAACGCCCCGCTCCACCTGTTTCCCTTGGTAACGCCCCGCTCCACCTGTTTCCCTTGGTAACGCCCCGCTCCACCTGTTTCCCTTGGTAACGCCCCGCTCCACCTGTTTCCCTTGGTAACGCCCCGCTCCACCTGTTTCCCTTGGTAACGCCCCGCTCCACCTGTTTCCCTTGGTAACGCCCCGCTCCACCTGTTTCCCTTGGTAACGCCCCGCTCCACCTGTTTCCCTTGGTAACGCCCCGCTCCACCTGTTTCCCTTGGTAACGCCCCGCTCCACCTGTTTCCCTTGGTAACGCCCCGCTCCACCTGTTTCCCTTGGTAACGCCCCGCTCCACCTGTTTCCCTTGGTAACGCCCCGCTCCACCTGTTTCCCTTGGTAACGCCCCGCTCCACCTGTTTCCCTTGGTAACGCCCCGCTCCACCTGTTTCCCTTGGTAACGCCCCGCTCCACCTGTTTCCCTTGGTAACGCCCCGCTCCACCTGTTTCCCTTGGTAACGCCCCGCTCCACCTGTTTCCCTTGGTAACGCCCCGCTCCACCTGTTTCCCTTGGTAACGCCCCGCTCCACCTGTTTCCCTTGGTAACGCCCCGCTCCACCTGTTTCCCTTGGTAACGCCCCGCTCCACCTGTTTCCCTTGGTAACGCCCCGCTCCACCTGTTTCCCTTGGTAACGCCCCGCTCCACCTGTTTCCCTTGGTAACGCCCCGCTCCACCTGTTTCCCTTGGTAACGCCCCGCTCCACCTGTTTCCCTTGGTAACGCCCCGCTCCACCTGTTTCCCTTGGTAACGCCCCGCTCCACCTGTTTCCCTTGGTAACGCCCCGCTCCACCTGTTTCCCTTGGTAACGCCCCGCTCCACCTGTTTCCCTTGGTAACGCCCCGCTCCACCTGTTTCCCTTGGTAACGCCCCGCTCCACCTGTTTCCCTTGGTAACGCCCCGCTCCACCTGTTTCCCTTGGTAACGCCCCGCTCCACCTGTTTCCCTTGGTAACGCCCCGCTCCACCTGTTTCCCTTGGTAACGCCCCGCTCCACCTGTTTCCCTTGGTAACGCCCCGCTCCACCTGTTTCCCTTGGTAACGCCCCGCTCCACCTGTTTCCCTTGGTAACGCCCCGCTCCACCTGTTTCCCTTGGTAACGCCCCGCTCCACCTGTTTCCCTTGGTAACGCCCCGCTCCACCTGTTTCCTTGGTAACGCCCCGCTCCACCTGTTTCCCTTGGTAACGCCCCGCTCCACCTGTTTCCCTTGGTAACGCCCCGCTCCACCTGTTTCCCTTGGTAACGCCCCGCTCCACCTGTTTCCCTTGGTAACGCCCCGCTCCACCTGTTTCCCTTGGTAACGCCCCGCTCCACCTGTTTCCCTTGGTAACGCCCCGCTCCACCTGTTTCCCTTGGTAACACCCCGCTCCACCTGTTTCCCTTGGTAACGCCCCGCTCCACCTGTTTCCCTTGGTAACGCCCCGCTCCACCTGTTTCCTTGGTAACGGCCTGTCTCGTCATCATTCAAGTCAAGTCCAGTTTATTGTCACTTCACAGTTTACACAAGTATAAAGCAGTGAGTGAAAATCTTATGTACAATACCCGACGACAGACAGCAGTTATAAAAATAAGATAAAATAGAATAAAAACTGAATAGAATAAAAGAAGTACAAAACTGTATAAAGTATAAATCAATGTAATAAAATATACATTGTTATATGCTATACGCCCTTGTTCAGCAGCCTGATGGCCTGACTGTGAAGCTATCTCTGAGTCTCTTTGTACGGCACTTGATACTGAGGTATCGCCTGCCTGACGGTAACAGTGAGTACAGTTCGTGGCTGGGGTGGGCAATGTCTTTATGATGCGTTTGGCCTTGGCCACGCACCGCTGGTTGTATATATCCAGGAGGGAGGGGAGCTCACCTCCAACGATATACTGGGCCGTCCGCACCACCCTTTGAAGCGCTCTGCGCTCGAGTGCGGTGCAGTTCCCGTACCAGGCGGTGATACACCCTGTAAGAACACTCTCCATGGTGCCGGTATAGAATGTTCTCAGGATGCGGGGGGCCATGCTGAATTTCCTTAGACGCCTGAGGAAATACAGGCGTTGTTGGGCCCTTTTCACCACGTGTGTGGTGTGTGTGGACCATGTGAGGTCCTCGGAGATGTGCATGCCGAGGAACTTGAAGCTGCTGACCCTCTCTACTGCAACACCGTCGATGGAGATAGGGCCGTGCTCTCCTCTCTGCTTCCTGTAGTCCACGATCAGCTCCTTGGTCTTCTTGACGTTGAGGGCGAGGCTGTTCTTCTGGCACCACTGCTCCAGCGATCCGACCTCCTCCCTGTAGGCTATCTCGTCCTCGCCGGTGATCAAGCCCATCACTGTCGTCTCGTCAGCAAACTTGACAATGACGTTGGAGCTGTGCATAGCCATGCAGTCGTGGGTGTAGAGGGAGTAGAGGAGAGGGCTCAGCACACATCCCTGGGGGGCTCCCGTGTTGAGGGTCAGTGGCTCTGAGGTGGTGCTGCCCATCCTCACCACCTGGCAGCGGTCCGACAGGAGGTCCAGTATCCAGCTGCACGTGGATGGGGGCACGCCTAGACCACACCTAGACCTCTAAGCTTGGTGTCGAGCTTGGCAGGAACTATCGTGTTGAACGCTGAGCTGTAGTCCACAAACAGCATTCGCACATAACAGTTCTTTCCCTCCAGGTGGGAAAGGGCAGTGTGGAGGGCCATGGCAATTGCGTCGTCCGTGGATCTGTTTTGACAATATGCAAATTTCCAAAGGGTCCAGTGTGGCAGGTAACACAGAGCAAGTCCTTGACCAACCTCTCGAAGCATTTGCTGACAATCGAGGTGAGGGCTACAGGTCTATAGTCATTCAGGCATGTTACCTTAGGTTGTTTAGGGACAGGCACGATGGTGGACATCTTGAAGACCGCGGGAACAACAGCCTGGGACAGGGAGCGGGCTGCCGTTCACGTCGAACCGAGCTAAAAAAGTATTTAGCTTTCCTGGGAGGGAGGTAGAGGAGTAACTCCTACTACTGGTTGTCCCTCTGAAGTTCGTTATCGTCTGTAGCCCCTGCCACATACCCCTCGCGTTGTGGCTCTTGAATTTCTCCTCCACTCTGTTCTTATACTCCCGCTTGGCAGTGACGATGGTCTTACGGAGGTCGTAGCGGGCTCTCGTCTATTCCTCCATATTCCCGGGGCCAAAGGCGGCGTTACGCGCGTGGAGGGCAGCGCGAACATCGCCGTTAATCCACGGTTTCTGGTTGGGATATATCTGAACCGACTTGGTCGGAACAACGTCATCTATGCACTTCTTGATGAACCCGGTGACCGAGGACGCGTACTCGTTGATGTTATTGTCCGAGGCAACGCGGAACATGTCCCAGTCAGCACGATCAAAACAATCCTGCAGCATAGAGTCCAATTGGTCCAACCAGCATTGGACCTCCCTCACAGCGACCGGTTGCTGCTTCAGTCTCTGCCTATAGGCGGGGAGTAGCTGGATAGAGCGGTGGTCTGATTTGCCGAACGGTGGGCGGAGGAGGGCCTTGTAGCCATCACGGAACGGGGTGTAGCAGTGGTCGAGGATCCGCTCCCCGTGTGTTGCTCGTTATGTGTTGGTAGAACTTCGGGAGAACCTTCTTCAGGTTCTCCTTGTTGAAGTCCCCCGCCACGATGAGAGCAGCCTCGGGGTGGGCCGACTCCTGTTCGCTGATAGCCCGTACAGTTCCTTCAGCGATGTGTCCGTGTTGGCTTGTGGGGGAATGTAAACAGCGGTCACCGCTGTAAACTCCCGAGGTAGCCAGAATGGACGGCACATAAGCATCAGGTACTCCAGGTCCGGGGAACAGAAAGACTTGAGGGGATGTACATGACTTTGGTTGCACCAAGATCTATTTATCATGAGACATACCCCCCCCCTCCGCGATCTTTACCGGAGAGAGCCTTTGTTCTGTCCGCCCGGTGGACGGAAAAGCCCGTCGGCTCGATAGCTGCGTCGGTAACCCCCTCCGACATCCATGTCTCCGTAAGGCAGATGATACAGTTGTCCTTAGTTTCCCGGTGGAATTGAATACGAGCCTGTAGCTCGCTTAACTTATTGTCCAGAGACTGTACATTAGCCAGTAGAATGGTGGGTAGTGGGGGGCGATCGGATCGACGTCTCAGCCTGACTAGCACGCCCGCTTCTTCCTGCGACGCTTGCGTATAATCGTGCCCAAGATGGTCAGAGATAATCCAGCTGTGACTTCGGGCGGGACGGCCGAGTCGAAAATCAAGTATTATTAAAATGCGATTCTTTTTTTACATTTTTAATAAAACTAATAATTACAACATTTGTAGCAAGTAATTATTCTCTGTGATTAAAGGGCATGTATTTCACCACCAGGTGTGACATTGATGAGTCATTTAGTAGCCGGAAAATATATATTCTGAAATATATATATCCCTGTAGTGACATCACACGTGGGCGTGGCCAATCAACATCCCACCTGGTGGTCAACATGGGGGGTCCTTGACAGACAGCATGTTCTCTTGTGGGTTTTCCAGTTCTTGGGTCTCCACAGCCACTCGGCGGGCGGGGGAGGGGCCCATGAGGACCACGGAGGGGAGAACCTGGACCACGTCTACAAGATCCTGGTGGTGATGGCAGGCATCTACTACTTCTACCTCATGGAAACCATCTTCTCTCTGGTCACGCAGAAAAAGGACCACCACCATCACCCCCACCACCACGGGGTAGGGGCTCGTCAGTCACACACACTCACATATTACGACAAACTTCTAATTCATTTAGTCCCCTCTCTCTCTCTCTCTCCTCTCTCTCTCTCTCTCTCTCTCTCTCTCTCTCTCTCTCTCTCTCTCTAGGAGGATACAGAGCCCCACCACTGTAACCACGGTAAGGTTCTGGAGATGTACCAGAAGGATAAGACACAACAGAACCAATCCATATCCCAGTCTGACCTGGTGAGTTGGGACACACACACCATGTCCATGGCTTGTACATAACAGGTCAATAAAAGGTCCCTTATAATAACTTCATACCTCCAGGTTCCGAGTGTGACGGAGGAGAAGACCTTCCCTCCAGCCAAGCAACACCCCAGAGGTAAGAGGAGGTCACATGACCCTCATCCCCATCGTGACTCACTGAGCCGCGGTCGACCATCACAACACGCTGTCCTCTGCCGTGTCTCCTGGCTACATGTAGTCTCACAGTGGGTTTGCGGGTTGGTTGAGTTTTGAGTTAATGGGTTTAGAAATATGTCATTTTGTGCATCTCAGGTCACCTCACCTGTCTGTCTGTCTGTCTCTCTCCCCTCGGTCTGTCTGTCTGTCTCTCTCCCCTCGGTCTGTCTGTCTGTCTCTCTCCCCTCTCTCTGTCTCTCTCTCTCTCTCTCTCTCTCTCTCTCTCTCTCTCTCTCTCTCTCTCTCTCTCTCTCTCTCTCTCTCTCTCTCTCTCTCTCTCTCTCTCTCTCTCTCTCTCTCTCTCTCCAGAGCAGCGCCTGTTGCCCTACATGATCACCATCGGTGACGGCATCCATAACTTTGCGGACGGCCTGGCGATGGGCGCGGCCTTCTCCCTGTCCTGGAGGTCGGGGTTAGCCACCTCCCTGGCTGTGCTCTGCCATGAGCTGCCCCACGAGCTGGGTACACACACACACACACACACACACACACACACACACACACACACACACACACACACACACACACACACACTCACGACTAGGGATGAGGACCTAAGACCTGAATTCAGTCAACTTGTTGAACTGAAGCCTGACATGTGGCGGTTGTGTTTGTAGAGCCCTTAACACACAGTGAGCCACAAAGGGTGTCTCCCAGCCCCAAGGAAAACCCTTCCCCTTTAAGACCCAGAGGGAACCCTGAGAAGGATGGAACTCTCTGTGTAACTCTCTCTGTCTCTCTCCCCCTTTGTCTTACTCTTTGTGTCTCTCTACCTTTCACTCACCACTCATCCTCTGTCTATTTGTCCATCTCTCTCTCTCTCTCTCTCTCTCTCTCTCTCTCTCTCTCTCTCTCTCTCTCTCTCTCTCTCTCTCTCTCTCTCTCTCTCTCTGCTCTCTCTCCCCCCCCTCTCTCTCTCTCTCTCTCTCTCTCCTCGCTCTCTCTCTCTCTCGCTCTCTCTCTCTCTCTCTCTCTCTCTCTCTCTCTCTCTCTCTCTCTCTCTCTCTCCATCGCTCTCTCTCTCTCTCTCTCTCTCTCTCTCTCTCTCTCTCTCTCTCTCTCTCTCTCTGCTCTCTCTCCCCCCCTCTCTCTCTCTCTCTCTCTCTCCATCGCTCTCTCTCTCTCTCGCTCTCTCTCTCTCTCTCTCTCTCTCTCTCTCTCCATCGCTCTCTCTCTCTCTCTCTCTCTCTCTCTCTCTCTCTCTCTCTCTCTCTCTCTCTCTCTCTCTCTCTCTCTCTCTCTCTCTCTCTCTCTCTCTCTCTCCATCGCTCTCTCTCTCTCTCTCTGTCTCTCTGCTCTCCCCCCCCCTCTCTCTCTCCATCTCTCTCTGTCTCTCTGCTCTCTCTCCCCCCCCTCTCTCTCTCTCTCTCTCTCTCTCCATCGCTCTCTCTCTCTCTCTCTCTCTCTCTCTCTCTCTCTCTCCATCGCTCTCTCTCTCTGTCTCTCTGCTCTCTCTCCCCCTCTCTCTCTCTCTCTCTCTCTCTCTCCATCGCTCTCTCTCTCTCTCTCTCTCTCTCTCTCTCTCTCTCTCTCTCTCTCTCTCTCTCTCTCTCTCTCTCTCTCTCTCTCCATCGCTCTCTCTCTCTCTCTCTCTCTCTCTCTCTCTCTCTCTCTCTCTCTCTCTCTCTCTCTCTCTCTCTCTCTCTCTCTCTCTCTCTCTCTCTCTCTCTCTCCCCCCCTCTCTCTCTCTCTCTCTCTCTCCATCGCTCTCTCTCTCTCTCTCTCTCTCTCTCTCTCTCTCTCTCTCTCTCTCTCTCTCTCTCTCTCTCTCTCTCTCTCTCCATCGCTCTCTCTGTCTCTCTCTCTCTTTCTCCATCTCTCTCTCTGTCTCTCCATCTCTCTCTCTCTCTCTCTCTCTCTCTCTCTCTCTCTCTCTCTCTCTCTCTCTCTCTCTCTCTCTCTCTCTCTCTCTCTCTCTCTCTCTCTCTCTCTCTCTCTCTCTCCATCTCTCTCTGTCTCTCTGCTGTCTCCCCCCCTCTCTCTCTCTGTCTCTCTCTCTCTCTTCATCTCTCTCTCCATCTCTCTCTGTCTCTGTCTCTCTCTCTCTCTCTGTCTCTCTGCTCTCCCCCCCCCCTCTCTCTCTCCATCTCTCTCTGTCTCTCTCTCTCTGTCTCTCTGCTCTCCCCCCCCCCCCCTCTCTCTCTCTCCATCTCTCTCTCTCCCTCCTTCTCTCTCTGTGTCTCTAGGGGACTTTGCCATCCTGCTCCACTGTGGTGTGTCGGTGCGTAACGCCCTGCTCCTGAACTTGGGCAGTGCCATGACGTCCTTCGTGGGGCTGTACATCGGCCTGTCGGTGGCCACCGACCTCGCCACCAAGCAGTGGATCGCCGCCCTCACCGCCGGCCTCTTCCTCTACGTGGCTCTGGCTGACATGGTGAGAGCCCAAGGAAGGATGGAAGGAAGGAAGGAAGGAAGGAAGGAAGGAAGGAAGGAAGGAAGGAATGTAATGCCAATCACAAAGATGTAATCAATAGAACGGTATTGATTGGTTGAATGGAGATTCTACTACACTATTTAGGATGGGGGTTTAACCATCTTATGTACAGTTAGCCAAACGGAGAGGAGGACACAGGGGCTGATTATCTTTAGTTGTTTGCCATTGGTTCATTACATTTACATTTACATTTAGCAGATGGCAGATGCTTTTATCCAAAG
>CM051007.1:29662031-29729531 GCA_027704905.1 Muraenolepis orangiensis | reverse complement strand
CACGCTGGGGAGGGAGCACACACACACACACACACGTCAAGATACACACACCTCAGAATACACACACACACGTCAAGATACACACACCTCAGAATACACACACACACGTCAAGATACACACACCTCAGAATACACACACACTCGCACGTCAAGATACACACACACTCGTGTGTGTGTGTGTGTGTGTGTGTGTACCTCTGGAAGGCCTTGAAGCAGGCAGACAGCTGGTACAGCTGGGTCCTCTCCTGGGCCAGAACTCTCTGGTGGAGGAAGTGGCACACGCGGTCCATCTCCTCGTGGTCCAGGTCGCCGTAGGAACGGAAGTAGAAGGAGATGGCTGAGAACTCCACCATGGTACCACTGCGACCCACTGGGGGGGGACATACAACAAGGGTAGGGGGTGGGTGTATACAGGGTAGGGGGTGGGTGTATACAGGGTGGGTGTATACAGGCTGCCTTGCTCAAGGGCACTTGGGCAGTAACCTGGTGTTTTGGGGACTTGAACCGGCGACCTTGCGGCTCCCAAGCCAAGTCCTTATCCACTGAGCTACGGTGTGTTTATGGTGTATTACGGAGTGTGTGTGTGGTTGGAGGCTGGTTGAACCAGCCTCACCTGGTCCTTGTTAACCAAGGCCCACAGGTTAAAACACAGGCACACACTCCCTCACGTAGCCATGACGACGCCCACCTCCCTCGGTGCTCCACTGCAGCTGTCTGAGTCCCCTCTTGACGAGGGAGAGCTGCCAGCCCATGGTGTCAGCCACCTCCACCACATCGAACTCCAGGCCGTCGCACGACTCCACGCGCTCACCCGCCATGCGCCTCCTGGCCAGCACCACGGCCACCGGGGGGCAGCTGCACACACACACACACACACACACACACACACACACACACACACACACACCACACACACACACACACACACACACACACACACACACACACACACACACACACACACACACACACACACACACACACACACACACACACACACACACACACACACACACACACACACACACACACACACACACACACACACACACACACACACACACACACACACACACACACACACACACACACACAGCGCTGATCATGTGTTTATATTTGTGATCATCTTAATATCTTATCATCAGGTATAGTACTATTGGCTACTATACTACTAAGTACCATAGTGTGTGTATTCTATTATGCAGACAGACAGAAGGACAGAGTCATATAGACAGAGGGACAGACAGACAGTCATATAGACAGAGGGACAGACAGTAAGTAAGAAAGTAAAACAGACGACAGACAGAAGTGTGCATCTACACAGAGACAGTCAGACAGACAGACAGACTGTAAGACAGACAGACAGTAAGTAAGACAGACAGACAGACAGTCAGTCAGACAATAAGTCAGACAGCAGCCTACATCTTGGTGAGCCTCTGCAGCTGGCGGGGTCCGTCATAACAGCTGATCTTGCAGAGGGAGAGGGTCGGGTGGAGCAGCTCCACGAAGCGATGGGGGTGGAGCTCCAGGTAACACAGCAGGGTCTCCACACCTGGCCCCCACACACACACACTAAGTAATCCAAACAAGGAACACTAATCTGAATCAATGGACTTGTGATTGGTCCTGATGCTGTTCCCTCACCCTCCTCCGTGATGTCCAGAGTCTCCACTGTGTGTTGGATGGGGATCGCCCTCTCGTGGGAGTGACACAACCTCGCCGCCGGCCAATGGCTGCTCTCGTTCAACTCCGCCTCCTGAGCCTTCGGCGAATCGCCTTCAGCCGCGGGCGAGTCTGAGCTGGTGATTGGACCGTTTCCTGCTGGTTCCTCATCCGTCTCCTCTCTTCCTTTCTCCTCCTCCTCGTGGCGAGTGGCTTTCATCTTGAGCCAAAATAGAAGACCTTCAATCTTTCTTTCCTACCACTAATTGCTTCTATTTCCAAATGAAATTCATTATATGTGATCATTTCAATAACCAAGTCCCTAAATCTGTCTTTTTAATAAGAATACACATTTATGTATGTTGTTCTGATTCTGTGTTGAAAAGTCACAGGAAGTCATTTTGTTACCACTGCAGCAGGCGGCGATGGTACATCCCTGTGTGGACCGGCAGCGGGCTGTACCAAGTCGGGCTGTACCAAGTCAGACTGTACCAAGTCGGGCTGTACCAAGTCGGGCTGTACCAAGTCAGGCTGTACCAAGTCAGGCTGTGCCGGGGGGTTTAGGGTTAAGCTGCTCTCCTCCTCACAGACGTCCATCATCTCCAGGAGCTCGTTGTCCTCAATACGCTATTGAGAGAGCGAGAGAGAGAGCAACAAACACAATGTCACATTGTTCCCGGTTAGTGCTAAAGGTGGAGACATTTGGTATGTGTGGAGCGTGGGGGGGCTCTGGGCTCACACCTCGGCCAGGTCCAGCTGCTTCTGGTGGATCTGTCGGCACTTGCAGGCGGGGAACACCTTCTGGACCAGCTTCTTCACCGTGTAGTAGTCCACCGTGTCGGCGTAGATGTGGCGCCGCAGCTCATGCAGGTCGCCGCCCTGCGGAGAGCCGCGTGTCAGGACCTCAGACGCTCCGTGATGCTACTTTAGGTTTTGAGTGACCTTTAGTGACCTTGTGGCTTTTGGTCTAAGCCATCACTTTGGACAGGGGCGACTTGTTAAGTATTTTCCGTTACACTTGAGTGGATCAATAATTGATCCAATTATGGGTAGCTACAGCCCTGCATATGGTTTGTTTGGGGAGGATGTGAGACGGACGGTCGGAGACTGACCTCCGGGTCCAAGAAGAGGTGACAGTGAGCCGGGTAACCGTCTCTCCCGGCCCTCCCTATCTCCTGGACGTAGCTCTCAAAGCTCTGAAACACCGCAGGAGAACCAGAGGAACACAGTCAACTCAAGTCTCCTTGGACCAGCATTTATTCAAATTAAGAGAGAGAGACGGAGACAGAGACAGAGACAGAGAGACCCAGAGACAGAGACACCCAGACAGACAGACAGACAGAGAGAGAGACAGAGAGACCTTCCAACAGTGAATCTCCTAATGAAGGGCGTTCTGAGCGTTCCGAGCGTTCCGAGCGTTCCTGACCTTAGGCATGTTGTAGTGGATCACGCCGCGCACGTCACACTTGTCCAGGCCCATGCCGAACGCCACCGTTGCCACGGTGACACGCAGCTCGCCACACATGAAGTTGTTCTGCACCCGGCGGCGCTCCGAGGCAGAGAGGCCCGCGTGGTAGGCCTCCGCCTGCCACTTCAGAGCCTTCCGGATCTTCTTCCTGGCTGGGGGAGGGAGGGAGGAGGGAGGGAGGGAGGAGGGAGGGAGGAGGGAGGAGGGGGGAGGGAGGCAGGAGGGGGGAGGGAGGGAGGAGGGAGTCATGGGAACGGGAACGGAATGATACAGAAAAAGGTTTAGATTCTGACTGAATGCTTGATGATGAAGTTATATTAAATATATCTATCAAAGTAAAGGTTGAGTACAAACGAGACAGAGAGACAGAAAGAATGAAAATAAAAGTCTGAAGGACGATCCAAAGTTACTAATAAAACCAATACTAATGTGAGTAATATCCAAGGCTCACCCAGGTCCTTCTTCTTCTGCCCGGCGGGGTGGCTGTGAGCCTGAGGGCCGCCCAGGCTGGGGTTCTCCTTCACCAGCACCCCCTGCAGGCAGGTCCTCAGCAGGGCAGAGATACGCACCGTCTCCTCCCTCCTGGTGCAGTACACAATGATGGAGTCCAGGCAACCAAAACGATCCCCCTTCACCAGAGAGACCAACGCCTAGAGGGGGAGAGAGAGTGGGAGGGAGGGAGAGACGGTAAGAGAAACAGTCAGAGAGAGAGACGGTGAGAAAGAAAGAGAGACAAAAGCACACACAGAGACAGACACAAAGAGAGAACCGGTAAAAGAGAGATTCATTTGTACACTGTTCTGGCAATGTAAATGTTTTTCACGATTTTGAATCGAATTCCATTTCGATTTCCATCATTGAGAGTGAGAGACTGTGAGTGAGAGACTGAGTGAGAGACTGTGAGTGAGAGACTGTGAGTGAGAGACTGTGAGTGAGACAGAGACAGAGAGACAGAGAGACTGAGTGAGTGAGACAGAGAGAGAGAGAGAGACTGTGAGTGAGAGAGAGAGAGAGAGAGAGAGAGACTGAGTGAGTGAGACAGAGAGAGAGAGACAGAGAGAGTGAGACAGAGAGAGAGAGAGCGAGAGCGAGAGACTGTGAGTGAGTGAGACAGAGAGAGAGAGAGAGAGACTGTGAGTGAGTGAGACAGAGAGAGAGAGACAGAGAGAGTGAGACAGAGAGAGAGAGAGAGCGAGAGCGAGAGACTGTGAGTGAGTGAGACAGAGACAGAGAGACTGAGTGAGTGAGTGAGTCAGAGACTGAGTGAGTGAGTCAGAGAGAGAGTGAGTGAGTCAGAGACAGAGAGAGTGTGAGAGAGAGAGAGAGACTGAGTGAGTGAGTGAGAGACTGAGTGAGTGAGTGAGAGACTGAGTGAGAGAGACAGAGTGAGACTGAGTGAGAGAGAGACTGAGTGAGAGAGACAGAGTGAGAGAGACAGAGTGAGTGAGAGTGAGAGAGAGAGAGAGACTGTGAGTGAGTGAGAGACTGAGTGAGTGAGAGACCGAGAGTGAGACAGTCAGTCAGACAGACAGACAGAGACTGAGAGTTTGGGCTCTTACAGTCCGTCAGGAGTGTCTAAGGAAGGACCTTGGATACGCAGATGTTCCACTTACTACCCAATGAAACGGGCGAGATGATGACTGCATGGATGGGGGGGGGGGGGGGGGGGGTCACCTGGTCCTTGTCCCGGTCCATGGACACGGAGAGCTGCAGGTTGTGGGGCACGGCAGCAGAGCGCACGGCGATGCCCTCCTGGTCGGTGATGTCCAGGTGGCGAGCGATGTCCAGGGCGGTGGACAGCGTGGCCGTGGCCGTCAGGCCTAGCAGGCAGCGCACGCCCAGCCGCTCACGGAGCACCTGGGGGGACGAGGACCGAGTCACCTCCACCACCTCCACCAGGAGGGGAGCACCGCAGAGCATGTTCCCCGCCACGTGGAGAAGTCGTTTGGGATCCAAATGACATTTAGACATCCAAAATGGCTGGTCGATGGGGGTTTTCCTCACCAGTCATAGAGGAATCAGTCTGACTGGGGCCAGATGAGGCTTCTTCAACCAGACTCTAATCAGTCTGACTGGGGCCAGGTGAGGCTGCTTCAACCAGACTCTAATCAGACTGACTGGGGCCAGGTGAGGCTGCTTCAACCAGACTCTAATCAGTCTGACTGAGGCCAGGTGAGGCTGCTTCAACCAGACTCTAATCAGTCTGACTGGGGCCAGGTGAGGCTGCTTCAACCAGACTCTAATCAGTCTGACTGGGGCCAGGTGAGGCTGCTTCAACCAGACACCAACACACACACACACACACTCCACAGCGATATATATTATAATAACAATATATATAACCATCATAACAGTATGAGATCGAGATGCATTTCGTAGCAGCATTCTACGATGTCTATGACACAATTCTACGAATTATGTCAGAGGAGAAACCTTTTCTTAGCTTTAAAAACATGCTGATGTTTTAATAAGTTAAGGGTTTCATGATTGTGGATATTAAAACGTTTAGGATAATCATACCAACGTGGACACACACACACACACACACACACACACACACACACACACACACACACACACACACACACACACACACACACACACACACACACACACACACACACACACACACACACACACACACACACACACACACACACACACACACACACACACACACACACACACACACACACACACACACACACACACACACACACACACACACCTTGCAGAGCCGGAGGTAGCAGGGTCTGAAGTTGTGGGACCACTCGGAGACACAGTGGGCCTCGTCAATGCAGGCGAAGGCCACCGGGGGGAGCAGGTGAGCAGGGGGCAGGCAGCCACTCCCCGAGCCCCCCCCACCCACCAGGGCCTCAGGGGAGAGGAGCAGCACACACACCTCACCTGCCTTCACCTGGACCGAGGGAGGGGGAGAAAGACAGAGTGAGATGGAGAGTGAGAGAGAGAGAGAACCATCGCAAGAGAAATCTTGACTCCCAACACAGCAAACTGTGGAACACCACACACACACACACACACACACACACACACACACACACACACACACACACACACACACACACACACACACACACACACACACACACACACACACACACACACACACACACACACACACACACACACACACACACACACACACACACACACACACACACACACCTGAAGTGAAACGTATATCCGACTACTCTGAACAGTCACCCAAGCGGCCATCTTGGTTGCGCTTAAGAGCCAAGATGGCGGACGAGAAGGAGGTCTCCGTTGTGCCACTGATGGGGGCGTTACCTTTTCAATGGCCGCCTCTCTCTGTTTCATGGACATGTTGGAGTGGATGCAGGCCGCCTTCAGCTTAGCTGGGATGCCCGACAGCTGGAGACACACACACACCGGAAGTATACTGTACTGCTATACATACATATATATACTGTAGATATACATACATATACCATTATTTGTGACAAAATGTGTGAGTGAGTGAGTGAGAGAGAGCGAGAGCGAGAGAGAACATGTGAGTGAACGGGTCTCCCACCTGGTCGTCCATCAGCGACACCAGAGGGGAGATGACCAAGGTGATGCACTTTGACCTCTGGGCGTACAGGTAGGCCGGGAGCTGATAGCACAGAGACTTTCCCATCCCTGTAGACAGGACCACCAGGGTAGAGAGACCTGCAGACAGACAGACCGACAGTTTTGGTGTCCTTTATTGCTTCATATCGAACCCTTTCTTTCAAGAACCATGCATACAATTTTGTGGGGGGGGGAGTGTGTGTGTGTGTGTGTGTGTGTGTGTGTGTGTGTGTGTGTGTGTGTGTGTGTGTGTGTGTGTGTGTGTGTGTGTGTGTGTGTGTGTGTGTGTGTGTGTGTGTGTGTGTGTGTGTGTGTGTGTGTGTGTGTGTGTGTGTGTGTGTGTGTGTGTGTGTGTGTGTGTGTGTGTGTGTGTGTGTGTACCTGACAGTATCCTCATGATGCCTTCCTCCTGTCCCGGTCTGAACGACTGATAGCCCAGCTCTGTGAGGGCCTCCTTGACCTCATCTGGTGTTGCTACACACACACACACACACACACACACACACATATATATATATATATTACACACACATTAAATGCACACAACACACACACGTGACTTACAATGAGGTCATTCAACATGCAGGTAGGCAAGAGAACTACTAGTCACCAGAAGTCATCTGTGCATTTCCTTCCTATCAAGCCTCCAAGAGCAGAACCAGAGCTCAGATTAAAAGTACAGTAAGTTAAAGTACAGTAAGTTAAAGTACAATAAGTTAAAGTACAGCAAGTTAAAGTACAGCAAGTTATAGTACAGTAAGTTAAAGTACAGTAAGTTAAAGTACAGTAAGTTAAAGTACAGTAAGTTATAGTACAGTAAGTTAAAGTACAGTAAGTTATAGTACAGTAAGTTATAGTACAGTAAGTTAAAGTACAGTAAGTTAAAGTACAGTAAGTTAAAGTACAGTAAGTTAAAGTACAGCAAGTTAAAGTACAGCAAGTTAAAGTACAGCAAGTTAAAGTACAGTAAGTTATAGTACAGTAAGTTATAGTACAGTAAGTTATAGTACAGTAAGTTAAAGTACAGTAAGTTAAAGTACAGTAAGTTAAAGTACAGTAAGTTATAGTACAGTAAGTTATAGTACAGTAAGTTAAAGTACAGTAAGTTATAGTACAGTAAGTTAAAGTACAGTAAGTTATAGTACAGCAAGTTAAAGTACAGTAAGTTATAGTACAGTAAGTTAAAGTACAGTAAGTTATAGTACAGTAAGTTATAGTACAGTAAGTTAAAGTACAGTAAGTTAAAGTAAAGTAAGTTAAAGTACAGCAAGTTAAAGTACAGTAAGTTAAAGTACAGTAAGTGAGAGGTTTACCCTGGACTCTTCCATCTTCTCCCGGGCTGTACAGCGGCTCCATGGGGGGCGGGGCGTCCGGGCGCTCGTAGTCTGGACGAATCACGTCGAGCAGCACCTCGTCGCTCCGCCCCCCGGCCGCCCCCTCCGGCTCCAGAGGCTCCGCCTCCTTAACCACAGACGGGGGATCTGGGGGAAAATCCACGGATGGAATTAAACCTTCTGACTGAAGCTATTGAAAAGTTCACCCTCAAGGGCTCTCAGTTGAGCGCTCATCTCCCCCACGCCAAAAAGTCCCCTGGATCCAGATCTTCACCAAAATGGATTTATCAACTGTTCTTTGGCCCATAACTAGTCCTACATGACTTTTTGAGTCATCTTGTTAACCGACAGAGACTAAAATGAGCCCTTCCACCAGTCAATCCAAGGTTATACTGTGACCCTCCTGGTCCCTCCCCAAAAGTTAGCTATACCTGTAGCTACCACTTGAGCCACTAAAAGATGGCTAAAAACCTAACCTAGCACACCTGCACTCACTTAAAGGTGAACACTTTCTTAAATGTTATTGCCGTTGACTGTTAATAAATAAAATATGTATAAAACATTGACCAACATACAATTGGCTTCTTGTCTGAATATTAGAGGGATTGTTCCCATTCAGTGAGTCAGAGTCACATACCCAGCGATTGGCTCTTCAGAGTTCCCGTCGCTCTGGCAACCTCTTCCAGAGTGGGCAGTTCAAACGGTTCCTCGACAGCCGGTTGGTCGTCAGACACAGAAGGGGGAGGAGCTACAGAACGGTATTCACGTTAGTGCTCCTCAATCCCGTGGGACTTGGTACACCAAGGACTGAAAAGCAACCTGCATGCCTCATTAAGCTCAATAACAACATATTATTAATATCACCACATCAAAAGGACAATGTGTGTGTTATGTGTAATATGTGTTATGTGTGTGTGTGTAATATGTGTGTTATATATGTGTGTTATGTGTAATATGTGTGTTATATGTGTGTGTTATGTGTAATATGTGTTGTGTGTTATGCGTAATGTGTGTTGTGTGTGTGTGTGTGTTATGTGTAATATGTGTGTTATGCGTGTGTGTGTTATGTGTTGTGTGTGTGTGTGTGTTATGTGTAATATGTGTTGTGTGTGTTATGTGTAATATGTGTTGTGTGTGTGTGTGTGTGTGTGTGTTATGTGTAATATGTGTGTTATGCGTGTGTGTGTTGTGTGTAATATGTGTTGTGTGTAATATGTGTTGTGTGTGTGTGTGTTATGTGTATTATGCGTGTGTGTGTAATGTGTGTGTGTGTGTGTGTGTGTGTGTGTGTGTGTGTGTGTGTGTGTGTGTGTGTGTGTGTGTGTGTGTGTGTGTGTGTGTGTGTGTGTGTGTGTGTGTGTGTGTGTGTGTGTGTGTGTGTGTGTGTGTGTGTGTGTGTGCGCGCGCGCCCTGGTCTCACCTGGTCCTTTACAGCCCATGGCCCAGTGCCCTGTCCCTCCACACTTGTAGCAGGTGTCTCCCTGCCGATTGAGCCCCCCTCTGAAGCCGCCCCTCCCCCCTCTGAAGCCGCCCCCCCCCCCTCTGAAGCCGCCCCCCCCCCCACCACCAAAGCGCTCGCCTTTCAGCTGGAACTTCTGCATGTACATCTGAAACACACACACACACACACACACCCACAGGTCCACACCCACACACACACACCCGCAGGTACACACCCACAGGTCCACACCCACACACAGGTACACACCCGCATGTACACCCACACACAGGTACACACCCGCAGGTACACACCCGCAGGTACACACACACATGTTAATGTACATGCTTGAATTCAGGCGTCCTCAGCAGTGCTAACAATATAAAAAACAGCTGATTATTTAAAAACACACACACACACACACACACACACACACACACACACACACACACACACACACACACACACACACACACACACACACACACACACACACACACACACACACACACACACACACACACACACACACACACACACACACACACACACACACACACACACACACACACACACACACACACACACACACACACACACACACACCTGCTTGCGGAGGCCTGCCCCTCTCAGGGCGTATCCCTTGACGTGGGATTTCTTCTTCAGGTTTATCTTAACAAAGTTCCCATCTGAGGCTTTACTTTCTCTGCTGCAATAAACCAACAACAAGAAGAAGAAGAGAAGGTTTCAACACGCTGTCCACGGTTATTCCTAACAGGGGATCAACGGTTGACCTCACACACACTTCTGATAGGTGGATAGGACCGATGACAGACCTAATCTATATATATCCATAATGTGAGAGAGAGAGTGAGAGTGGCAGAGAGAGTGAGGGAGAGAGCGTGAGAGTGAGAGAGAGAGTGAGATAGGGGGAGAGAGAGTGACAGAGTGAGAGAGAGAGTGAGAGAGAGAGAGAGAGAGGAGAGAGAGGGAGAGTGAGTGAGATAGGGGGAGAGTGAGAGAGAGAGTGAGAGTGAGTGAGTGAGTGAGTGAGAGAGAGAGTGAGAGAGGGAGAGTGAGAGTGAGAGTGAGAGGTCTGGTCTCTCACCTGGTGGGCTGGTTCTTGTATGCTCTGTAAGCTTTGGCCCCCTCCTCTACCTCCCCCAGCAGGTTCTCCTGGGGATCCTTCACCTCCAGGACCAGCACACAGTTCAACCATCATCACCAGTATGATACTTTATAGTGTTATCATTAATATTAATATTGAACACAAACTCCTCACCTTTTCGGGTGCTTTTTTTGTAATCTCTTGTTCCTCCTCATCCTCTCCCTTCTTCGCCCTCTTCTTTCTCTTCCCATCTTTTTGGACCGGTGTGGCATCACCATCGGCACCTCCTCCCTCCTCCTTCTTCTTTCTGGGTCCCCTCTTCCTCTTCTTCGGCGCCCCCTCCTCCTCCTGCTCCTCCTGCTCCCTGCCCTCTGCTCCGGCTCCCTCCTCCTCTTCCTCTCGCTGCCTCTTCTTCCCTCGCTTGTTTGCCTTCTTCGCTGGAGCTGCGACCTCCGTGCCGCCGTCGGCCTCGCCGGGCGTCTCCGACGCCGCCTGGTCGGTTTCCCCCTCCTTCCTCTTGCCCCTCCCCCCTTTGACTTTAGCACTGCGGCGTGCGGCGGGTTTAGCGGTGGCGTTAGGCTCTGCGGCGTCGTGAGTGGCGCCCTCTGACCCTCCAGACGTTTCCCCGGGCGGCGCCGTCTGCCCCGCCACGTCCACGCCTTCCACCTTTTTGTCTTTTTTCCCTTTCCTGATGCTCTTTTTCTCTTCCGTTACGTCTCTTTCCGTTCCATCCTCTCCTCCTCCTCCTCCTCCTCCTCCTCCTCCTCCTCCTCCTCCTCCTCTTCCCTTCATCTCTCCATTCCCGTCAGAGCCCCCGGTTCCCTCCGGTCTCCCCAGGAGAGGGACCTCTGTGTTTCCGGCGACGGGCTTGTCTCCTCCCTCCACCTCCCCGAACACCTGACAGCGCTCCAGCCAGCCGCGGTCCACCGAGCCCAGCCGGCTGAGCAGGGAGGGCCTGCCGCGGAAACCTCCCCGCGGCCCCGACCCCCCCCCCCGAAGCCCGTCGGGGACGCCCCCCCCCCGAAGCCCGTCGGGGACGCCCCCCCCCCGAAGCCCGTCGGGGACGCCCCCCCCCCGAAAGCCCGTCGGGGACGCCCCCCCCGAAGCCCGTCGGGGACGCCCCCCCCCCGGCGTCTTCAGCCACTTCCGCCAAACCGCCTGCGGCGTTTAGCGTAGCTTGTGGACCCCCGGGAGACCCCTCGCTCCCGGTGAGTCGCCCCCAAACTCCCACGGCCCCTCCGGGCGTTCCCGGCCCGGCCTCGGGAGGAGGCGTCTGGGCCGGCCTGGGGGATTGGAACCGGAAACCGGAGGAGTAGCTTTTCCCGCCACCGACACAGTTAGCATCACCGCTATATTTAACAGTGTCGCCGTGGCTGTTGGTGTCGCGGGGCGAGGGCGGTTCCAAAGCGCCAAGTGGTTCTACTGGCTCCGGTGTAGCCAGGGCACCTAGGAAGGGGACGCCGGTGCGTCTGTGGAGAGGGCAAAGGAAGGGCAAAGGTCAAGCGTAACCGAAACTAGCATAACACAAAACAACAGGTCGTCTCCATAGATAAACTGTACCTTGGGGTGAAGGGGCTACCGGCGCGGCTGCCCAGGGCGGGGCAGGCCGGTCGGAGGGGGGAGGAGGCCTGGATGGCGGCGGGGCTGTTTGTCTGCTCGCTCAGCCGGTCCTTCCAGGACTTAAGCGGCGTGCGTCCAGGAGTCAAAGACTTCCTGAGTGACGCAGGTCTCTCCTAGGAGGAGATCAATAAACAGAATGTATATGCAAATATACTCATGTCAATTGTGCCTTGAGTCAAGTTCCGGATTCGGATCTGCGCCCAAAATCTAATCAACTGGTCTTTGGCCCATGAGTAATCGAACCAAGTTTTGTCTTAATAAGGAGTATAGTTTTGAGTTATATTTTGTTTATACTAGTTTAGCTTAGTTTAGTTTGTTGTTATTTAGTTTTTAGGTATTAGTATATTTTTGTGTGCATTTATTCCCCCTGTGTCAACTGTTGCACCTTAATTTCCCTCGGGATAAATAAAGTCTCTTGAATCTTGAATCTCTTGAATAACTATAAACTTTAAATAGAGTATAACATTGCATAATGCAGGGATTCCCAACTGGAAGGTCGTGACCCATAAGTGGGTCGCAAGGGCAGTTGTGTCCAATTCTGTACATCACTATTTGAGTTCTTGCTAACAGACAAATAAGCAGACCGACTAACAAAACAATGTAGTCATTTAGCATAAGCTTTCTCCAACGAGACTTGAAGAGTGAATTCAGGTTATTAATGAGCAGCTAGTGGTTAGTGAATCTTGCTCAAGGACACCTACAGGCAGACTTCAGGGTTTGAACCCCCTAACCGGGAGTCAACCACCCTAACCTCTAAACTACCTTTCCGAGGGCTCCTAGGTTGTTCTTCAGCTTGGCGCCGTAGTACTGGGCGGAGGCCTGCAGGCCGTCCCTCTCCTGGGGGGTGAGGCCGGGGGAAGGCACCGGCATCTGGCTGCGGTTGAGATGGGCGCCCCAGCAGTCAGAGTCCTGGGTGGGGAGGAGGAGGAGGAGGAGGAGGAGGAGGAGGAGGAGGAGGAGGAGGAGGAGAGGGCTGTTGAGGTGGAGGGAAGAGGGCAGCGGTTCGAGCCCCAATGTGTGACAAGAGTTTGTCATTCACCAGCCTGTGTTCACATAAAGTGATCATCAAGTCCATGAAGTCGCTGTGGATGTCAACATCTGGAAATTCAGTAGCCATGGAAACAGATGCTTTAAACAACAGCAGGTGAGTGTACGGTGTGGTGATTGGTGACTCTTCCTTGTTGTTAAAACACAGAACTAAAAGACACCATTACCTTTGGCTTGACGTTGCCCTCCTCCCTGTGCTGTCCACTGTTGGCGTCTCCATTGGTGTCACTGTCCTCCTTGGCTTGCTTCAGACGGCGGTATTCCTTATAGAGACCTGCAAAGCATCCAGTCAGACCACAGCCTGCATCACGGCCTCACCTCAGGCTTAACATAAGTCATATCGGTCAACATTGGTGGACTAAAAAGAAATAAACCATGTATATAAGTATGTATAAGATAAATAACAAAACTATGAACTCACTTTTTGTATCTTCAGGGGCACCGTCAATGTCCTCCTGTAACATAATAAACGAATATTGTTTTATTGAACATCTGTGAATAAATTAAAGACAAACTCCCCTATGAATGTACTAAAAGTCCTTGATTATCATGCCCGTTTACACACAGATCACCTTGTTGGGTTTTCTTTGTTGTTGTCGGACGAACGACTGCTCCCACTTCTTCAGGAGGAGCTTCACCTCGTCATATCGATCCATATCGATCCCTCGTTTATTACAACTAACTCTTGTCCCGTTTGCTTTATCGATCCTCCAACTCAGAACCGACAGCCCATCGGTAGCTCACAGTAGCCTCACCATTCATTGTGTAAGCAGCCTACGGCTTGTGGGCTATCAAATATCGTTATAGTTTCCTAAAGGACCTAAAGGAGCGCTGAGACAGACTTTATTATGAAATAAAAGCTCCATTCGGAAGCTCCTCAGCGCGTGACTCCGGACCGACCGCTAATTTCCGCCGTGTGTTGTTTTACGTGTTTTATGTTCGCGCGCGCTGGGATGACGGCCGGGGTTGCCAGATCCAACCAACTATCCCCCTTTCCGGACGACTATACTCGATGTTCCAAATGTGCCCATCCATACATGAATGTTTAAGTGTTAATTCACGTTTAATGGCTTACTATTTCATTAAGCTTAGCAACCAATTGTGGCAACTGTTTGTTTCTCACGGCAACATTGATCTACAGTACATGTCAACTTGTCTTGCTGATCTACAGAAGTGTTTGGATTACGTTTGTCTTGTCAGCATGACTCATCCCTTCAATACATTTGATCAATAGAATATCAATTAGCATTAGCCCAATATATAGAATTGTGAATGAGCATTTACTAAGTATTACAGTGTAGACTACAGCTCCCTTTGTTGGCAGTAATATCCACTATTGTTGTTACCTGAATTCAGTTGGCCTGTCTGCTGTATCAGGTAAATACTAATGAATAGATATATTATAAACTTCATAAAAACAATACAACCGTACAACTGTAAAGTCACCGGATGATCAAAAGCAAACACACGATTCAACAATTCATACAAAGAAGACTTTATTGTTAAGAAGCTGGACAATCAAATGAATAGAGAAGGCCCCGTAGGAGTGCTGGTCCAATGGTTGGTAAGGCCTAGGTGACCGGTGTGTTGATGGTGGGTCGCTGTGTTGGCGTCGTCATTCTAGTCGGTTTATTCGAGCAGGGAAACCTCGTGGAAGTAGGCTCCGAGCATCTTGGTCCCCTGGATGTAGTTGGTCCTGGAGAAAGGAGGGAGAGAGGTTAAAACACAAGCCCCTCCTTCACCGTTATCCAGCCTTCTGTTAGGGTACAACCAGCCAAGGTAGACAGGAGCTTATGTTTTCCTCCCTGTCTGTCTGTGAGTAAGATAACCCAAATAGTTATCTACGAAATTGCACAAAAATCGGTGGTTTGACTACTTCTAGGTTAACCGTTGATTACATGTCGGCTCGGATCTGGATCCAGACAGCTTTTTGGTGTGGCGGAGGTACGCGTTCACCTGTACACACCTGTATAACAGAGTCACTTCACCTGTATAACAGAGTCACTTCACCTGTATAATAGAGTCACTTCACCTGTATAACAGAGTCACTTCACCTGTATAACAGAGTCACTTCACCTGTATAATAGAGTCACTTCACCTGTATAACAGAGTCACATCTAGTCACCCACATAATCTTTGTATGCTAACGGCAAAGAAGGGGCCAGCGTTCTAGCCCCTCTGGTTCTAGCCCCTCTCTGGGCCAGCGTTCTAGCCCCTCTCTGGTTCTAGCCCCTCTCTGGTTCTAGCCCCTCTCTGGGCCAGCGTTCTAGCCCCTCTCTGGTTCTAGCCCCTCTCTGGTTCTAGCCCCTCTCTGGGCCAGCGTTCTAGCCCCTCTCTGGTTCTAGCCCCTCTCTAGCCCCTCTCAGGGCTCACCTGTTGAGCTTCTCGTTCTGAGAGTGGGCTCCATCGTCCGAGGAGCCCAGGGGGAGGAGCATGACGTTGCGGCCCGTGGCCTCCTGGAAGGTGAGCGTGACGGGGATGCTGCCGCCCTCGCGCGTCAGGTCCGGCTCCACCCCGAAGACTGCACACAATTAGGCATGATAGCTGAATTCATAACCAACAGATGATAAGATACTAATAGTTCTCCATAGGCAGGGGGTAAACTGTACCAGTCTTCATAGCCTTGCGACCGGCCATGTAGTGAGGGTGGTTGAAGTCAGAGACCCAGGCCTTGGCCCCGTGGCCCATGGTTAGGGTCATCTTGTTGGGACTGTCCAGCTCAGAGAACTTCTTCTGCAGGTGATCCTTCACCTGGATCGGACAAATGAAGTATCAAAGGATTTAAAACAGCTAGAGTAAATAGTTGGTGATGTGATAAATCCTTGAAGTGAAATCTCAAAAACATTTGCATAATCAATATTACCCTCAGTCATGTTTTACTTATTATTACTTCTTTTTTATATTTTTAGTATTAATCGTCATATTTTAATTGGTTTTATATAAATATTGTAATATTGTGTGCTTTTATGGACCGGATAGTGAAGACCGACAGGTTCAACTCATTGTCTATGTGGTCAGACTTGTCGTTATGGATCCAAAGCTACCTGTTTCTCCACCACAGCGGGGTCCATGTCGGGGACCAGGCGGATGGAGAACTTTCCGATCACTTTCCGGGGGATAACGGTCTTGGCGCCCCCGTCTGAGAAGGCCCCCTCGATGCCGTGGAGAGAGAGGGATGGGTACCTCCAGCGATGCATGAGGATTTCCTCCTACATCAAATGAAATAACAAAAATCTGAATAACAAAATTAAACAAACTTGGCCCAGGCCGGATCATATTTCATAAAATACGCTAAATGCATAGAAACCATAAACTCCATTTAACCTATTTTCATTTATCCTTAATATAGTGCCTGATTCTATTGCAGTGATATTGTATCTATAAAAGTTATTTTTATGCGAGTCGATATGATGTCATTCGATTATCAGTGCCTCTAAACCGGAGTCACCCCCCTTGCGTGTGTCAACCCTGCTCAGCATCCACCATCCCGGTTCCCAACGGAGATCCTTGCCTTGGTGGCGTGCAGCAGCTTGCCGACGCCCACGTCGCTGCGGTATTCCCCCAGGTCGAAGTCGATCTTCTCGTACAGCTGCTTCTCCTCCTCGGTGACCTCAGACACGTCCTGGTACATCCCTGGGATCTGGATCCTGCCCTTCTTATCCACCAGGGCGCCTGTGGGTGGATGAAAACCCAAATGGCATCAGAATGTGGGGGCAGGGTAGTCTCAGTTGCTTCGGGTGTCTCCCTACACGGGAAGGTTCTGTGTTTGAATCCCTCAATGTCCACAAGCTACCTGTAGGCCGCCCTTTAGAAAGGTGCCACACCCGCCATTAATTATATGTGGCAATTTAGCATTTATCTCAGTAGTCGAATGCAGGGGATTTCAAAGGGTACCGGGGCCTCCTCTGGGGGGCGCCAGAGGGTTTCATAGAGAACGTAAAGAGAAAGAAAGAGAAACTCATTTCCCAGAAGTAACAGTTGATGTCAGAGTTCTCTGAAAGGAGGCCTACTGTATATTCCTGTGAAAAGCCTGATGTACATGATGCAATGGATTTATGAGCTTAAAATAAATAAATAAATAAATAAAGGTTGTCATGTTGGCCATAAAGAGGTGTTAGGGTTTAGGGAACTCACCCATGAGCGTGATGAGGTCAGTCATAGCCTCGTGAACAGAGCCACCGAACACCCCGGAGTGGAGGTCCCTATCTCCACACTCCACCTGGTGGAAAGAAATACATCATTATTAGAATAATACTACAAACAAGAGTTCACACTTTGCTGAAATGGAAATCAACACTGATTATGTCTAAATGTACTTTCCTCTTGTTAGTTTGTGTTGGTTTCGATTTCAGGCTCACAAATTTATTCCCTGTTTCAACTGTTGCACCTTAATTTCCCTCGGGATAAATAAAGTCTCTTGAATCTTGAATCTCTTGAATAACAAATAACACCAAAAAAAACCCCACGGTTTCACAGAAGGCCGGAAACACAAGGACCACATGAAACACAAGCAACGCTCTCATTTAGCCATCTTTACATTTGACATTTACGAGTGCAGAATCACTACAGGAAGAAGAGACGAGGTTGGAGGATTTTTCAATCTCAGACACACGTCTCAGCAAAGTGCATTCCGACACAACATTCAACACACAGACGCAGGAGCCAGAAGAGCAGATGAAGGTGACCACCTCCAGTAGGGTGCATCAACATACACTATTTCAGAAAATTGATCTGTCTGGGTGCTCAAATTGTTACCATCCATGCAAAAACAATAAATGCAAAATATTTTAGCGATACGTGGTGATCTAGAGGTGATACGTGGTGATCTAGAGGTGATACGTGGTGATCTAGAGGTGATACGTGGTGATCTAGAGGTGATACGTGGTGATCTAGAGGTGATCCGTGGTGATACGTGGTGATCTAGAGGTGATACGTGGTGATCTAGAGGTGATACGTGGTGATCTAGAGGTGATACGTGGTGATCTAGAGATGATACGTGGTGATCTAGAGGTGATACGTGGTGATCTAGAGGTGATCCGTGGTGATCTAGAGGTGATCCGTGGTGATCTAGAGGTGATCCGTGGTGATCTAGAGGTGATACGTGGTGATCTAGAGGTGATCCGTGGTGATCTAGAGGTGATCCGTGGTGATCTAGAGGTGATAATTGGTGATCTAGAGGTGATACGTGGTGATCTAGAGGTGATACGTGGTGATCTAGAGGTGATACGTGGTGATCTAGAGGTGATCCGTGGTGATCTAGAGGTGATCCGTGGTGATCTAGAGGTGATACGTGGTGATCTAGAGGTGATATGTGGTGATCTAGAGGTTGAACGGCACATCAGCTTTTATGGCAAAAGGGGGTAACCGGCACCCATTGGGGAGCCATGATGAAGAGGTTAATATGTCCTTCTCTGGTGCCATCACTTTGGGCTTTGGTTTCAATGCTTGGTTTCAAGAAGAAGAAACAAACCATGTGACAAAGAAGAAAATAAACCATGTAGCAGCATGTCAAGGTCAGTGAATGCCAAAGGATCCAGCTCTCACAAGATGTCGCCACCACCCTTAGGCTCCGGAGCACCGCAGCCTGGTCTTTGGTCTGGGTGTCAGCATCACCGATCCAGAGGCCATCATCACTGGCTCCAAGCTGAAGTGGTGGCCAGATGTTGCGGTGCATAATGTACTGTGATGCACATCTGCATGCAGAGCGACCAGGTTTGAACGGAGCATTGTCTCGGTTTCAGGCAACCAAGGTCGTTTTGGAGCAGGTGAGGCCATTTTATGGGAAGGCCAATATCTCAATGGTGAGCGATCGTCGAGCATACGACAAGATGGTGGCACTTCGACACTAACAACAAGTTGCGCCACATTCCCCAGGCCAGGCGCTCCATTGAGGCTACAGACTAGTGGATGCTATGGAGCACAGGCTGGACTCCACAGTCCCGCTGTGGTCTCCAAACGCCGAGCAGCTGATCAGCAATCCGGAGGACATTGCCAGCATGAAGGGCGACAGAGTGGCCACATTTGGAGCGCTCGATACCAAGCTGAAATCCAAGGTGAACCGCGAAGCAGCCCAGCAGGCACACCGGACCAAAGAGCAGCAGGAGATGACAGCGACATCCAGCATGGTGGGGTTGGAAAGCAATAGTGAAGAGGATTGCAACGCCGATGAAACAGCTGCTCCACCGGTGGAGAACACGCCCACCCGCAAGCGTAAGAAGACTGGCACCACAGCCTTCATTCCAACTGACATCCTCAGCCGGCCGAGTCTTGTGTCACTGGCTACACGTTGAAGATCACACCAATGCAGCAGGCTGCCTTCACCCGCCAGATCGAGGAGTCAGGTGGCAATTGGGCAAAGGTCTTCACATCCTTTGCAACCACAGACCGAGCGCGCCGCCACACGCTGGAGGCCATCAGTGAGGAACAGCACCAGCAGTGGACACCACCTCCCATGTGCCCCCTACACTGGGACAGCAAGTTGATGCCGAAGCTCACTAATGTGCACCAGTTGGAGGAGCGTCTGACGGTGGTGGTCGGTGATGCAGAGCGGCTCAAACTGCTTGGTGTTCCAGCCTATATGAAGGGAAATGAGCCATGCGGAATGATCATCGCCCGACTGACATGGAAGCTGTTGTAGGGGTGGTGCTGCACCGATCAGTTTGTCAACATGGCATTTGACACCACCGCGTCAAACACTGGCCATCTCACGACAGCCTGCATTGCCATCCAGCTCTCACTGGGTCGACATAAGGACAGCGGCCCATTGTCCCGCTCCATTCCTGACAAGGCCGAACCACCGTTCCTGGGCAAGATGCTGAACTCATTGAGTACACTGCAGGAGTGCTCGACTACAAGCGAGGCGAATACCACAAGTTAGTGAAGCTGTGTCTTATGTATCTGGGTGCAGACGGTAAAGCACACACTCCAGTTCCCTTTCAACGGCCGGGAGCCCTGCACAAGGCGCGATGGATGGCCAAGCTGCTGTACACTCTCAAGCTGGCCTTGATGGAGCAACGTGGTGGATGACCTGCGACACGGCCGTAGATGCTGCATGGAATGACCTTACACTCTACCACCACCTGTATGCGTACAAGAATGTTGACGAGGGCATTGCAGCATCAGCAATCAAGGCACTGGAACGGAACCTATGGTACCTGACAGGCGAGATGCTCTTCAGCACCAAGGTGCCAGTTGACAGATGCCATCTTGGAGGACAAGCCGGCTGACCTCCCCATGCGAGCCCAACAGCTCCGCTTTGGCACTGGCTTCGGCAAGCCGAAGTTTCCAACCCTCTCACCGACCAGCAGCTTGGCTGACCTCACCGACCCAGACTGCTGGTTTGTCATGCAACTGCTGCACATCGATCCAGCGTTTCTCTCACTGGATGTAGAGGATTGGGCTGCCAGTGAAGCATTCCAGATGGGTGCGGTGAATGTACGCGCCATAAATGTTGTGAATGACTGTGCTGAGTGTGGCGTTAAACTCCCATCTTTATCCCATTTTTATCTGTGTCCGAACAAAATGCAACCACACAGTTTGATATGTTGAGATGCACCCTAACCTCCAGGAAGAAGTAGCAGATCCCCCGGAGGCCGTAGGTGATGCATGGCTTGGTCTTGCCCAGCCAGTAGTTGTCCGAGATGCACACGTAGTCCACGTCCTTCAGGAAGGTGTCCTTGCGGGCGAAGATGAGGTCATCCAAGCCCTCAGAGCCGGACTCCTCCATCCCCTCCAAGCAGAACTTGATGTTGATGGGAAGCTCCTGTTTACCGGGAAGAACCACGTTTTCAGATTCACGCTTTAATATTATTTCTATATTTTGTACATTTTCTAAGAGAAAGAATTCAAACCCAACATCACTGAAACTACCATATCTTACATTAAACTGCAGAGGTAGACCAGAAGAAGACACCCGACCCAACAAACCGGTTAAGAAGAACAAATCTACTGGGGTCACATTCTGAGTCTATCTCCCTCCCAGATAGTCTCCATCACCACATGTGACCCAGGTGAACTGTGACCAGGGACCTGGCTACAGGGGGCGGCCTGCGCTGGAGTCTACCTGCTGGGTCTTCTGGTAAGCCTCGATGCAGTTGAACCAGGCCAGGACGGGGCCCTTGTCGTCCGTGGAGCCTCTCCCGAAGAGCTTGCCTGTCGGCAAAAACATTTGTACAGAATATTACACATGACTTCAGTTCTAAGGGTGGGAATCCCCAGAGAGGCCCCACGATACAATATCAAAGCCATACTTCATAAGTAACAATTCCATGTTAATGTGATTAGGATATTATTAATTATACTTCTACTAATGTTAACGAGCCAACGTTATTTTGTCGGCACGCCTCCCGCTTTGAAAGATATAATGTCTTCCCACTTTGAATTGGCTTCTTGTCTGAATATTTTAATAGGATTGCCACCATTCAGTCTGAGTGAGTGAGTGAGTTAGTGAATGAGTGAGTGGGTGAGTTAGTGAGTGAGCGAGTTAGTGGGTGAGTGAGTGAGTGAGTGAGTTATTGAGTGGGCGAGTGAGTGAGTGAGTGAGCGAGTGAGTGAGTGGGTGAGTGAGTGAGTGAGTGAGTTAGCGAGTGAGTGTCTGGTGGAAAGGAGCCTCGAGTGTGAGCGAAACTTTAAGTCACATCTCACGTGTTACAGACTTCCTCATTTAAAAAGGAAACAAAAGTAAGCAGAAAGTTGACTCATCAGAAAAGAATCACGCTACACGAATGTGCCAACGTCTGTCAGCTGACTGACTCCCACCAGATAACAGACACAACACAACTGGAACTGTTACTAGCGACCTGATGACCAGTAGCACTGAATGACTGGAGGAGGTTAGGTTAGGTAAGCTTAGCTTTCAGAATCTTCGTTTTATATGGTAAAATACTTGACTGGGACTGAACACCACAGGATAAAGAGGAAACGCTGGAGAGTTTTCCCCAGTAAACCATTGCATCATTTGTATGTTGGAATGGTTTTATGAGCATGGTATCTTCACACGTGTGCAAAGTCCATCCTCTAGCCATGAAGTCCATCCTCTAGCCATGAAGTCCATCCTCTAGCCATGAAGTGGGGGCATGGAGATACGTTATGTGAAGTGACTAATTAGTCTCGGTTTCTCGGTCAGTTTCTGAATCTCGGCCGAACACTAGTATGCATTAAGGATTTAATGACATGACAATAATAACCCTGAGTTTTTAGTTGCTAGTAGTTTGCAACCTCCTGCCTTAAGAAGTGAAGTATTTTCAATGGACTTTGAGCCGTTCTCCAGTAGTCAAACTTAACTTGGTTACATATTTCCAACGGAGACACAGCGATTAATACGGTACATACATTGACTCCATAGTATACAGGGCTCTGCCATAAGACCTTCCATCCTGATATCCTCATTACATCATGATATAGGCTATTCATTATCACCATTACATCATGATATAGGCTATTCATTATCACCATTATGTCATGATATAGGCTATTCATTATCACCATTATGTCATGATATAGGCTATTCATTATCACCATTACATCATGATATAGGCTATTCATTATCACCATTACATCATGATATAGGCTATTCATTATCACCATTACGTCATGATATAGGCTATTCATTATCACCATTATGTCATGATATAGGCTATTCATTATCCTCATTACATCATGATATAGGCTATTCATTATCACCATTACATCATGATATAGGCTATTCATTATCACCATTACATCATGATATAGGCTATTCATTATCACCATTACGTCATGATATAGGCTATTCATTATCACCATTATGTCATGATATAGGCTATTCATTATCACCATTATGTCATGATATAGGCTATTCATTATCACCATTACATCATGATATAGGCTATTCATTATCACCATTATGTCATGATATAGGCTATTCATTATCCTCATTACATCATGATATAGGCTATTCATTATCACCATTACATCATGATATAGGCTATTCATTATCACCATTACGTCATGATATAGGCTATTCATTATCACCATTACGTCATGATATAGGCTATTCATTATCACCATTATGTCATGATATAGGCTATTCATTATCACCATTACATCATGATATAGGCTATTCATTAGCACCATTATGTCATGATATAGGCTATTCATTATCACCATTACATCATGATATAGGCTATTCATTATCACCATTACGTCATGATATAGGCTATTCATTATCACCATTATGTCATGATATAGGCTATTCATTATCACCATTATGTCATGATATAGGCTATTCATTATCACCATTACATCATGATATAGGCTATTCATTATCACCATTACGTCATGATATAGCCTAATTTTGTATCCTTTGAGTACCTTTCATTCTATTCTACAAGAACTTAAGCGCTAAATTAACAAGAACAACCCTCTTAAATTGAACATTGGACTATTCTTTAAGGTAAATAAAACCCAATCTAATGAACTCACCGTCCTTCTCCACCAGAGTGAAGGGCTCCGTGTCCCAGCCGTCGTCCAGGTTGGCCGGCTGGACGTCCAGGTGACCGTAGATGCACACCGTCTTCTTGGACGGGTCCGAGCCCAGCTGGCCCAGGACAATGGGGGGCAGGGGGATGTCCTCGCCGGACGGGAGCTGGACCGGGACAAACACCATCATCGTCATGGTCCCCATGAAGGTTGATAGGCAAAGTAAATGTATTGAAGGGGACCTAATTCAACAACACTAAGCAAGTACCAGGAGTTAGACGCTGCAAGAACACTAACCACTCCATGTGAAACATCAGCACACTTCATGCTTCATATCATTTAGATCGTTTTGCATACATCTGATTTCTTGGTTTAATATCTTTGTACGGCTGCTTTTAGCATTGGGTCCTCCATCTCCTGCCCTTTACAAAGCCAGCATATCAGAACCACATCGTCATATATCATCATGCAACTTAAACACTTGATTGACACCTTCAGATTGCAATACGTTAAGAACAGGCACCCTGGTACACTACAAAGACCAGAAGCTCCAAGGCCAACGACCATCATTAAGATTAATATTCAGACCCTCATCGAAACTAATGGCCCTGGGTGTTCATTAACAGAAGAGCTTTCAACACAACAATCAACACAGTACAAACACCAGGGTCAAAGGTCACCTTCTGCGTGCCAATGTCCACCATCTCCACGGTGCCGCCCAGTCTCTGGATGTCTTTGGCTGAGATCTCCATCATCCTCTTGATCTCCCCTCTCTTCTCTGGCCAGGCGGACACACTCTGGACCGCCACCCACTCCGCCAGGCGCTTCGGGGGGAGACCCAACACACATCTGGGTTTAACCACTATATGTATATATAACACAAATGTTTGATTGCAGAATTAAAAGAAGTTCTAAAGACAGGTGAATCGCTCACCTCGACATAGAGATCCTGGTGTTCGTCCACGTATTTGAAAAGCGCTGGCAGATGGGCCATCTTGGAGAGCTGTGGAGAAGTCAGGACACAAGAGACCAGGTTGACTCCGAGTTCCCTTTTTATAGGAGACCACGATGAAGAGGATGAAGAGGACTGTCTGACCCCACCTTCCTCCACCTGCTGATAGCAGTCTGATCAACGTGTACCGTAGTAGACCGGCGGGTTAAACCAGATAGATGACCGGTGGTTTAACAGGTCGGGGTTTCGGGCTACTTTCTTGTTTACTTAAAACTATTTTTAAAGATATATTTTATTCTCTAACATAAAATATATCTTTAAAAATGCTCAGAGCTCCAGATCTACCGTACAGGTGGTGGTGTTCCACATGGGGTCGGCGGGTTACTCACTCCAATGAGACAGCAGAATCAAGCCGTCAAAACCCGCGGCGCTTGGTCGCCCTGCAGGTGGAGAAGAGTCGAACAGGAAGAGGAGTCGACGAGAGAGTCGAACAGGAGACGTACAGGTGAGGAGTCGTACAGGTGAGGAGTCGAACAGGAGTCGTACAGATGAAGTTTTGGTCTGCGGGGTTTAACGTCCCCGTCAGCTGATCCCGCCCCAAGTGACGACGCAACAGAGCCCCTTACAGAACGACCTCTGCCGGTCCGTATGGCCACAACGCCCCCTAGTGGGCCGGGGAGTCAATCTGGAGATCAATAACCTAGGGCCTCGTCAAGCTGACTCAGTCCAGAACACACTTGACATTCAGGGGGAAAAATATATACATAAAACTCCATTAATAATGTTATATGATTCTCCAACCCAATAAACAAACACATGATTCTGAAATGTACACATGCGTCTGGCATCAACACCACTGCTCTAGAAAATTCAGTTTTAATATGCAAACTGAAATTAGGCTGCATGATTACACCTTGGTTCAAGTTGGCTGAACGGAAACCTTCCGTGCCACATACCGTTAGTTGATCTGGAACTTTCCAGCAAGGTTCAGAAGCTCCTCTTACCAGGTACAGGAGCAATGCACTACCATTAACCTAATCGTTAGTTTGGTCCTAGTGAATTAGGATTGCAAACCGATGAAGGAAAATAGAAAACTACTTTAAAACGATGAGTCTTCTGTAGTCATATTTATAAACCTCTACAGTTTAATGAGACAGTGAAAACAAACTCATTTTAAAATGTTTTATTTCATTCACAATGGGGTGCGTTGGGTTAGCGTACAGCAGGTGACCAGGTGGAGTTTGTGCGCTCAGAGGAAGCAGCCTTTATGACACGGCTGCTCCAGGCAGAGGTTGGTGGAGCACATGAAGTAGATCTACAAGGGGACAGTTTGAAGGTTCACTGTTCGACTCAATAGAATACATAAATCAACTGAAGCAGATTAAAACCACTGCGGTGGGCCCATCAGGGCCTGTCGCCCCACCGGTTCATCCAGGTAGGTGTTAGTCTTCACGTCCATGAACTGGAAGGCGTTGACCTTGAACCGTCTCTGCTTTTGGTTAGTTTGATTGCCGGTGATCTCCAAGAGGGCCACAGTCGGGTCGTTTGGGTTGGCACAGCTAGAATCATAAATGCATGTATTTAAACCCCCATTACGGGAAGGGTTTGGTCCACTCCAGCGTTGGATTGTTCCCCCACTAATGGGACCAGCGAGGTGGGCTTGGACACGGCGTGAGACGGGTTAGTTTCTGAAACCCTACGGCTGGTGCACCACCACTCACCCCTCGTAGACCAGCACCAGTGCATTGTTAGCGGTCCGGGGGAAAGCCAGGCAGTAGTTGACCATGAGCTCGGCCACGCCCGGCCTGCGGGACACCAGGTTGATCTCCAGGTACACCGGGGTGCCCAGGAGGACACGCAGCGGCAGGTCGGCCGCGCCGTAGTAACTGGAGTAGGCGGAGTCTGTTGGAAGCAGGCAAAGAAGTCAGCTGTGGGTGGGAGGAGTCACAGCCAAGGTCACAGTCACTAGTGAGTCATATACACACCAACCTTTAGCCAGTCTCAGCTCGATGGTGAAGAGGCCAGTGGAGACGATGGCGGAGGGGAAGCTCACCGTGGGGATAATCACCTGAAGCCCTACGCTGCTCAGAGGCTGACCCCCGGAGCCCGACTTGGGGTAGCGGCACTCGATCATGAACCTGTCCCCAGGAAGACATGAGGTTTGGGCGAGGGGGTCATGTGAGTGGAGGTTCAACAGTATGCCTGCTAAACGAGGACTCTGAGCTCACCTGATGGCGTCGCTCCTCGAGATCACGCCATACTTTAGGTTGAGGGCCCGGACAATGGTGTGCACTTCCACCATATAAATGATGGTGTGGCCAACTTCCTGTCGGGGGGGTGGCACGGCAGAGGGGTTAGGAGGGGAACAAGTCAGGGGGGGGGATACGCAGCGCAGGACGACCTACAAAATAACGAGAGCCGCAGGCGGTCAGCGGGATCTTGTAGACGGCCACCGCGGACGAGACGACGACGGGGACGCAGCTGGGCTGGCCGGGGACCAGCAGGCCGGTGGGGTCGATGAGGACGGCCGCAGAGTCGGGCCGGATGGCGAAGACAAAGTGTTTATCTACGGTGCACTCTGGAGGAGGAACCAGGAGGGGGGCGGTTTGAGCACCGGTTAGAGAGCCTCTTACTCAAATTTGACTAGAAGACTTTTTACACAAGTGAGACCCAGGCTCACCGTCCATTGGGTAATAGCAGGAAGCCGCGGTCATATCCACACAGCAGCCCATCAGCGCACACGCCTGGGGGGTGATGCCTGCAGCACCGCAGGTCACTCTCTCTCCAGAGACTACAACACAGTCTGGGGGGGGGGGGATTAAAGCTTACACCTTACTAAAGCTTACTATTAAAGCTTACTATTAAAGCTCACACCTGCGGAGTCGCCTCAAACAAAACAGCTTCACTTCCACCTACTCTGAGCCCTGCCCGTGGGGGTCGTTTCACACGTGTCGGGTCCTGCCCTGGGGCTCAGCGTGTCCGTGTCGTTGACGCAGACCAAGGTAGCTTCCGCGGTTAGGCCGTTCTCCCCGAGGTAGGACACCTGCAGGGTGAACTGCCCGGGCTGACACACACACACGGGGGGGGGGGGGGGGGGGGTCAACACCACGCACAGCAATGACGGCGGCGCGTCACTTCGGGGGGTCAAATAGATCAAAAAGTTCAACTTCACCTGAGTTTGGACGTGACAGCCACGGAAGGGAACCGTGATGATGTTGTTGGGCGTCACGTAGTACCCACACGACGGCTGGGCCTTGACCAGGACCGTGGTGGTGCCTAAGTCGGAGTCTTGGAGAAGTTAGTAGAAGTTAGTAATGGTAGGCCATCGTCGTCTCACCCGTCCATCATAGGTAGATCAACTCACCCATTACTTTGACCTCAGTGATGGGCCCGTCGGGCAAGGAGAAGGTGAAGGCGTCGTTGTTGCACTCCAGCTTCAGCTCGTCAGAGGACGGGTGGTCGGCCGGGGCCCAGGCCCTCACCAAGAAGAGGTCTTTCTCCACCCCTGGCGGTATCTCATCTTCCTCCTCCTCCTCCTCCTCTCTTCTTCTTCTTCTTCTTCTTCTTCTTCTTCCTCCTCCTCCTCCAAGTGACCAGGGTAAGTGGCAACTAATTCGGCGCCACCTTCCACGAAGTCACCTTCGTCAAAAAACGTGAAAGCCATCGTTTAACTAAACATTTAATAATTAGAAGTCCATTAACAGAACATCTCAAACGGGTCAAGTGTAGTAGAGCCACGATGAGGCCTCACCCCAGCCCTCACCCCAGCCCTCACTCTGGTACATCAGTGGAAGTGGGGTGTCATTAAACGCCGCGGTGGCAGCTCCAAGCGTGAGGCTGCTTCTCCCCAGGGCCTCCGGGACCGCCGCCACCAGGGCCACCATAAGGACACTCTGGAGTACTACCCGCTGACAAGCCATGGTCTTCTTCCTGCCGGTCCGTGAGCTGCCTCTACAGGTACTGACGCTGAGTGGCCCACCTCAGGGCACCTGGGAGCATTTGTAGGGTCGTGTTAATTGACTCTCCACCAATAGGGAAGCCCGACTAATCAGGGCTGGTTCTCAGGTCTGATGCAGCTGATCACCTGTTGGAGGTTAACCTCCAGCATGGTAGGTCTATATTAATGGATCTTATATTAATATATATCCTTCCTTTCCAGTCATGTGAAGTCAAGTCTTCCAAAAGGGTTCAGTTGTATTAGGCTGTGTATAGATATATATATATGGTCATTACAGAACAAGTCAAATTAACTAAGCGTGCTTGAACAGCAGATTAACTAAGATGTATGTGTTACTAAGTTGTGTATATCTCACCATATAGCACGACATTCATAATTCCTAAGAATGTTTCCTATATATATATATATATATAATGAACAGATGACAAAACAGTGTAGAATAATTTTATTGATATGTTCTATACACAGCCACATATTTATCATTGAAACCACACACACACACACACACACACACACACACACACACACACACACACACACACACACACACACACACACACACACACACACACACACACACACACACACACACACACACACACACACACACACACACACACACACACACACACACACACACACACACACACACACACACACACACACACACACACACACACACACACACATTTTTTTTAATAATCTCCAGGTTCAAACAAAATAAATTCTAAATAAAAAAAGAATAACAGAAGAGAGGGAAGCTATTATTTTTCATAGGCATTGGCTTTATGTTTGGGCAGGAAGTTGAAACTCTTGGGCACAGGTCCAAGAAGCATTTCACTGTCAGAAGCCAAGAGAGAAGATGAGAGATCAGAACCCTTCAGGAGAGGATGAACCACAGCTCAACACCAGGGTCTAACACGGTTTCAGGGTTACACACCACAACAATGGTTTAGTGTGCAGAGTGTTCCACTCTGGCCGGTTAAAACAACAACTTCATTTCGGACCCTGAAATCCAGTCTAGTAGAAGAACCAGTAATAGTAGAACCAGTAGTATATAGAACCAGTAGTAGTAGTAATAGTAGAACCAGTAATAGTAGAACCAGTAGAATATAGAACCAGTAGAATATAGAACCAGTAGTTGTAATAGTAGAACCAGTAATAGTAGAACCAGTAGAATATAGAACCAGTAGTAGTAATAGTAGAACCAGTAATAGTAGAACCAGTAGAATATAGAACCAGTAGTAGTAATAGTAGAACCAGTAAAAGTAGAACCAGTAGAATATAGAACCAGTAGTAGTTGTAGAACCAGTAATAGTAGAACCAGTAATAGTAGAACCAGTGGTGTATAGAACCAGTAATAGTAGAACCAGTAGTAGCTGTAGAACCAGTAATAGTAGAACCAGTAGTAGTAGAACCAGTGGTGTATAGAAGCAGGTGTAGTAGAGCCGGGGGAGGGGAGCCCTCACCTGATCTTGACCCAGTCCCCTACGTGCTGACTGGCCATCAGGGACTCCAGGTAGTCCCGCCCCAGGTAGTACGGGGGGCGCTCGTTGATCCTCTGGGGAGGGCGCTCCAGGAGCCCCACGGGGACGTACCTGCAGGAGGGAGGGAGAGCAATGACCCTCCAGTGGTTCAGACACACCCTGTAGACCAACGCTACACAGGAAACATCAGCCCCCCCGCCCTCACCTGCACAGGAAGGACAACCACTCCAGCAGGAAGGTGCGAGTCTTCTCCAGGCCCCGGGTGTCGGAGCCCCAGTGCTCCAGGCCGTAGTTGGAGAAGTCCCGGAGGACGCCCAGCCGCTCAGAGGAGGAGATGTCCCAGTCCCGCCGCTCCTTGATCTCCGTGAAGATCCAGGGCTTTATCAGCGCCCCCCTGTGGACGGTGGCGGGAGTGCACGAGAGAGAGCACGAGAGAGAGCATGAGAGAGAGCACGAGAGAGAGCATGAGAGAGAGCACGAGAGAGAGAGAGAGAGAGAGAGCATGAGAGAGAGCAGAGAGAGAGAGCATGAGAGAGAGAGAGCACGAGAGAGAGAGAGAGAGAGAGAGCACGAGAGAGAGAGAGCATGAGAGAGAGCACGAGAGATAGAGAGAGCACGAGAGAGAGCGAGCGAGAGAGAGCGAGCACGAGAGAGAGCGAGAGAGCACGAGAGAGAGAGAGCACGAGAGAGAGAGAGCATGAGATAGAGAGAGAGAGCACGAGAGCACGAGAGAGAGAGAGAGAACGAGCGAGCGCACGAGAGAGAGCATGAGAGAGAGAGAGCATGAGAGAGAGAGCACGAGAGAGAGAGAGCAAGAGCGAGCGAGAGAGAGAGCACGAGAGAGAGAGCGAGCATGAGAGAGAGAGAGAGCATGAGAGAGAGCGAGACCACGAGAGAGAGCATGAGAGAGAGAGAGAGCATGAGAGAGAGAGAGAGAGCACGAGAGAGAGAGCGAGAGCATGAGAGAGAGAGAGAGCACGAGAGAGAGAGCATGAGAGAGAGAGAGAGCACGAGAGAGAGCGAGAGCATGAGAGAGAGAGAGAGCACGAGAGAGAGCGAGAGCACGAGAGAGAGAGAGAGCATGAGAGAGAGAGAGAGCACGAGAGAGAGAGAGAGCACGAGAGAGAGAGAGAGCATGAGAGAGAGAGAGAGCACGAGAGAGAGAGAGAGCACGAGAGAGAGCGAGAGCGAGACCACAATTAAAACCATATCCTTCTGAAACATTTTAATGAATCACATTTGACATTTGACCGCAATTAGTTATCCTTCATTTTTGAGTCAAATTTCAAATGGCATTAGTGACAAACAGACGTGTTTGACACAGTATGCGAAGAAGACATCTCGTCAACAGATGAAATTGATTATTCACTCAGAGAATCTGTTCACCACACATTCTCATCACACATTCTTCCAACCCAATGTTCCCAGAGCTCTCCATCCTGGGGCCGCCGCGCACCCACCTGGCGATCATGAGCCCGGACACGCCCGTCTCCCTGGCCTTCATGGCGTCGTCGTACGACAGAATGTCTCCGTTCCCTGGAGAAATGGGAAATATGAGAAATATGTCATCAACTAAAACCACAACAACCACCACAGAGCGCCTGACAGACGACACCACAGGGGGTCAGGGTTCACAACCGCTGCCTTTGCTGGAAGGCTTTTCTGCACAGCCATCGGGAGGACATGTTTTAGTGACCAGGGTGTTCGACTCCCACCTGTAGTTGTATTATTATTATTATTATTATTACGGAGGTTATGTTTTTACTCCTGGGGGAATTGGACCAAGCGTGGTGGTTAGATGACTTAGGGGCCAATGAACAGCTGATTAGATTCCAATACGGATCCAGGGGACTCTTTGGGTGTGGCGGAGGTAGGCGTTCTACTGAGGGGAACTATCAATATAGTTAAACATACTTCTAGTTAATGAGGTGTATCTGAAGTCACAGCACGCAGCAGAGAGGGAGAGCCACGTACCGAAGAGAGGCAGGGGGCTGGCCAGCGAGGAGCAGGTGTTGATGTAGTCCCAGTCAGCCAGCTTGGTGTAGCGCTGCTCCCGAGACCGTCCGTGGAGCTGGGGGCCCAGAGAGATCAGCGCCGTTAAGGTCGGAGCACCCCGTTACCGACCCCGCTACCTGCCCTCTTTGACCCCACTGGGGGTCGCTACATTCAAGATGTGTGATCCAGTGAGAGTCCACCCAGATGTACTGATGAATGGATACAGCCTCCCAGTTGGTACGGTCCACCGCGGGGGGGGAGACGACAACGTACAGACTAATCAACTCACACATGGTGGTAATACATTGGTCCTTTAAGTTTGTTTTTCACACCTAGCTGGTATCTTGTCGTCGGTTACCGCCCCTTCCTTATTCACACAAATTGTGTGTGGAAGTGTGGACCCTTAAAAATATAACTCACAACTTTCACTCATTCATCGGAAGGTTGTGACAGGTGAGGCCATGAATCCCCCCCCCCGTCTCAAGCCCAAAGCACACAGAGCGCCAAGCGTAGTGGGACTGGTCTTTTTTCCATTGGAGCTTGGCGTGGACTCGTACCGTGATCATGGACACGCCCCACTTCTTCATCTCGGGGATGAGCTTGTGGGCCACGTTGTACTTCTCATGAACGCCCGTACGGATCTTCACCGTCAGCGGGACGTCCAGAACCTGGGGGAAGAAGAAGGGAGAAGCTGCTCCATGGTTTGGTCCCTTTAGATTCCCCTGTGGGAGTACTACCTCCTCCTCCTCCTCCTCCTCCTCCTCCTCCTCCTCCTCCTCCTCCTCCTCCTCCTCCTCCTCCTCCTCCTCCTCCTCCTCCTCCTCCTCCTCTCCTCCTCCTCCTCCTCCTCCTCCTCCTCCTCCTCCTCCTCCTCCTCCTCCTCCTCCTCCTCCTCCTCCCTCCTCCTCCTCCTCCTCCTCCTCCTCCTCCTCCTCCTCCTCCTCCTCCTCCTCCTCCTCCTCCTCCTCCTCCTCCTCCTCCGCTCTTTTCAGTTCAACTGATTTGGTATTTTTGTGATAAAGGTAGAGCTAAGAAGAGTTCACGTCATGAAATGTATTCAGTGCACTCACTTCACTTAAATGTTTACATGACAAGCTTTAAATCAGGGGTTCCCAACCGCCACCGGGCCGCGGACCGGTACCGGGCCGTGGAGGTGTTACCGCCGGGCCGCGGACCGGTACCGGGCCGTGGAGGTGTTACCGCCGGGCCGCGGACCGGTACCGGGCCGTGGAGGTGTTACTGCCGGGCCGCGGACCGGTACCGGGCCGTGGAGGTGTTACCGCCGGGCCGCGGACCGGTACCGGGCCGTGGAGGTGTTACCGCCGGGCCGCGGACCGGTACCGGGCCGTGGAGGTGTTACTGCCGGGCCGCGGACCGGTACCGGGCCGTGGAGGTGTTACTGCCGGGCCTCGGACCGGTACCGGGCCGTGGAGGTGTTACTGCCGGGCCGCCAAACAGCTGTGTGTTTATCATCATATTTTACTCAAATCATTTGAGTATAGGTGAACGGCGGGCGGTATAATCTATATATAGAGATTATATATATAGTATAATCTATATATATAGATTATATAGCGGTATAATCTATATATATAGATTAAATATATATAGTATAATCTATATATAGAGATTAGATATATAGTATAATCTATATATATAGATTATATAGCGGTATATATGGGCGGTATAATCTATATATATATAGATTAAATATATAGTATAACCTATATATATAGATTATATAGCGGTATATATGGGCGGTATAATCTATATATATATAGATTAAATATATAGTATAACCTATATATATAGATTATATATATAGTATAATCTATATATAGAGATTAGATATATAGTATAATCGATATATATAGATTATATAGCGGTATATATGGGCGGTATAATCTATATATATATAGATTAAACATAAAGAATAACCTATATATATAGATTATATAGCGGTATATATGGGCGGTATAATCTATATATATATAGATTAAATATATAGTATAACCTATATATATATATATAGATTATATATCGGTATATATGAGCGGTATAATCTATATATATAGATTATATATATAGTATAATCTATATATAGAGATGATATATATAGTATAATCTATATATATATAGACTATATAGCGGTATATATGGGCGGTATAATCTATATATATAGATTATATATATAGTATAATCTATATATAGAGATTATATATATAGTATAATCTATATATATAGACTATATATCGGTATATATGGGCGGTATAATCGATATATATAGATTATATATATAGTATAATCTATATATAGAGATTATATATATAGTATAATCTATATATATAGACTATATAGCGGTATATATGGGCGGTATAATCTATATATATAGATTATATAGCGGTATAATCTATATATATAGATTAAATATATATCGGCGGCATAACGAGAGACTTTCAGTTGCACGCGCTACTAAAGAGACTACGCGCTAGTGACGTGTCGGTCGAACGAGCCGGTTTTGTTACGGGCGCTGCGCGTACATGCGCGTTTATACTGAAATCGAGCCCTGCCGTTTTGTTAGGGGTGTGTGTTGACACACACTTTGACAACCGGTCCGCGAAAATTGACAACTGGTCCGCAAGATTTTTTCCATGTATCTGCCGGTCCGTGGCACAAAAAAGGTTGGGAACCCCTGTTTTAAATCACTAAATCATAGTTACTTTTAAAATAATATCTCCATCTTTTCCCTTACAGTGAAAATGCCTTTTGCTTTAATATATACTAAACATTAGTTAAGAAATAATGCAGAAGGTTTTATTGGTAACATTGTAATTCATGTTTTTATGATGCATAAGGAAATATTGAATTGATATGAAGGCCCGGTTAGACTCACGTAGTTCATCCCTCTGATTATCTGTTCAAACTTTCTGGTGCGAGTCATTAGGCCACACCCACCACCCTGGGGAGAAGGAGACGGATCAGGAGAGTGTGACACACACACACACACACACACACACACACACACACACACACACACACACACACACACACACACACACACACACACACACACACACACACACACACACACACACACACACACACACACACACACACACACACACACACACACACACACACACACACACACACACACACACACACACACACACACACACACACACACACACACACACACACACACCTTCTTGTACACCAGGTCGATGGGGCAGCCAGAGTTTATGTCCACAAAGTCCACGTCCACGTGGATGTTGATGAGCTCCGCGCACCGGGTCATGGTGTCCGGGAAGCAGCCCTCGATCTGGGGGGGGACCAGACACACACACACCATCACACACCATCACACACACACCCACACCATCACACACACCCACACCATCTCACACACCATCACACACACACACCCACACACACACCATCACACACACACACCCACACCATCACACACACACCACATCACACACACACCCACACCATCACACACACACCCACCCACACCACCATCACACACCATCACACACACACACCATCACACCACCACACACACCATCACACACACACCACCCCTCGCCCTTCTGGAGTGATGTCCCCGCCAATACAAACATTCATTCTTCATGTATCCTCTATCTGTCTTTCTGGGCGCATTTGAATCCCTTGTTATGTAACTATGACGATGAGGATGCTGAGGAAGAGGAGGATGATGATGAGGATGATGAGGTCACCTGAACGCCAAAGAGGTCCTCCGTCTCGTGCCTCTTGAGGAGGGCCCACTCTGACTGCTGGCCCTGCAGCAGGTTGGTGCACATGGCCATCTCCCCGCAGGTGATGTCCGCCCCCAAGCGCTTACACACGCGGCGGAACGGGAGGTTCCCACACTGGGGGGGGGGGGGGGGGGACAGCTGGGTTAATGGACGCCGTGTGGGGGGGGGGGGGGGGGGAACAGCTGGGTTAATGGACGCCGTGTGGGGGGGGGGGGGGGGGGGGAACAGCTGGGTTAATGGACGCCGTGTGGGCTGTACTTACGGTGGTCAGTGGAGCGAGGTAGAGTTTATCGTGAAAGTCCACCTTTTAAAAATAGAGAGAGAGAACATGAAATTAAAACTCCACTCGGTGCAGCTGTTAAAACAACTCCTCTGCACGGCGCTTTTATTTTGAAATCCGCTCCACCCCAGGTACCTGCTTCCTTTCACACGCACGCAACTTGATGACATCGACGTCCGTCAGCGGGCCGACGGTCTTCACCGTGGTCTGGGTCTCGGTGGCGGCCTGAATTCATCCCATGGGAAGACCCAGTTGTAAGACTTTGGATGGATTCTATTTCAAATTCTAATTCACTTTTCACATGTCACTTTTTCAGTATTCATCTGAGTTATTTATTAATATATTATTACTGCCAATTTGCACTATACGTATTGTTGTGTATTGTATATACCTACGTATTACTGTAATAATACTGTAAATTTATCTTCATCTATCAATACATTTAGATTTCATTTAGAATTATTTTAACTATATTTTTGTTTATACTACTTTTATTTAGTTAGTTGTTGTTTTTGTTTTTTAGCTTAGGTATTAGTATTTTTGTGTGTGCATTTATTCCCCCTGTGTCAACTGTTGCACCTTAATTTCCCTCGGGATTAATAAAGTAATCTGAGTGGCACAATGCAGTACGGCAGTAGAACAGCATGTTGCTGTCAGGTCGGGTTGTACCACCGGGGAAATGTGTTACTTGTGGGGGTGTGGGCTCCGGCTCCCCTGCTGCCCTGGGGACAGGCCTCGGAGCTCCAGGCTTGTTTCCTGGACATGAAGAGAAACAAAGAAAATGCATAAAACAAAGAAACGTGTCATTTTAATTTGATTTAATATTATTCAATAATTAATAAAAAAAATCATTTAATATTATCAGTACATTTTAATTTAGTACATTTTTTAATAATTATATAATAAAATATAATACAAATATTCTATATATATTTTTTTTTTAATAGGCTAATAGGCATTTCAGGGGGCATGTCTTCGGGGATCAAACACAGAACCATCCATCGGGGGGGGTCACCGTAGCCACCCCACGCCCTGATACTAGGCCATGTGTCTCACCGTTCTTCTGCTGCTGTCCATCGCCGGCGATGGAGCGGAGGTACTCGGCAGAGCGGTCGAAGGGCAGGCGGTGCTTCCTCAGGCTGTTCTGCAGCTCCTTGTCCAGGCTGTTCCGGACGGCCACGCGGCCCTCCCGGGCCCGGATCCGCTCCTCGTCCCGCACGCTCCGGAGGTCGGCCCCCGTGTGGGCCCCGGCGAAGCGGCACGTCACGCCGTAGAAGCAGAAGCCGAACGTGTCGTACAGGTAGCAGGCCGCGCCCACGTCCGCCGGCTTGGACGCCAGGTACTCCGCCACGTCGTGGAGGTACTTGCACTTGTCGCCGTAGCTGCACTCCCGGTCCTGTGGAAAGGAGCAGAGAGGAGTCAGCATATCTAACATAAACACATCTCCTAGTGAGGGTCTGGGTTAGACTCCCCAGAACCTGTGGGTTGTGATGAATGACCTTCAGACCCTCTCACCTGGGCCACAGACACACAGAGCCGCTGGGCCTCGTAGGCGGTGGGCTTCACGTGAGGCCGTGACTTGTTCTGCCCTCGCTGTCGCTTGCCCTCCTGCTGCCAGGGCTTACTCTTCTTCTCCTCGTCCTCCTGCTCCACCTTCGACTTCTTGGCTGCCGGTTCCACCTCCCCCTCCCCCGAGGCTTCTGAAGTGCCTTTGAGCTCATGGTTATTGTGCGTTGGTTTGCTCTTCTCCTCCTCCGCCTCTTTTTCTTTGGGGAGCTGCCCGTTGGAGTCAAGAAACTCATGGAATTTCTCTTTAGTGGTTAAAAAACTGAATGTGGAAATAATAAAGGGGGGGGGGGGGTAATGTGGATGAGAGATCAACCATCTAATTAAGAGAATTAAGAGGACCTCCAACCTCCAATCAATGTTTGTTTCGAAAAACCCCATTTGTGTACATTGTGTGTGTGTGCTGCTGTACGGTGATCCACTCAGCCAACACTAGATTTGCAAATTTGCGCAGCAGCCGAACAAAAGAAACTCACTCGCTTCTAATCACCGCCGTTCCTTTTCTGACTCCATCTCTCCTTCCGTCAACAGCGACCTCCGGTCCTTTCTCCGGTCCCGTCTCCGGTCCTTTCTCCAGTCCCGTCTCCGGTCCCATCTCCGTCCCCGGTGTGTCTCCACCGGGACAGGCTGCTTCCTCCATCCCTCTCTCTCCCTTAACCTGAAACACCAGAACGGTTCTTAATGAGCTGGTTAGGATGATGACCACCTAACGGTTTGTTGTTGTGTGTCGCGCTGACTTCACTGAGCGTTGGATGGATGTCCTTTGAAATATGAAGAGACATAAAGCAGGTTAACCATGAGGCACTTTAACCTGTGAGTAAAGTACTTTGTGGTCATATTATATTACTGTGTGTTTATAAAGATGGACATGGCCCGTCTGTAGGAGTAGGGTGTGAGTTTATGTATGTACATCATGTATATATATATATATATATGACACCAACGAAGACGTTAAACCTTTTCAATGACATTCCAGAGCAAAATAAGAATGAAAAACAAGCGACCAGCAACAGATCTGAGAGCACAAACCACGACGTGCTGTCAGCTCGACTGGATGAAAGGATGAAAGGATGAAATGGATGTGAAGCTGACACACGAGTGTGTTGACGTGTAATAACGAGGCGCTAAGCGTTATGGACACCTGATGTATTCTTTCTATATACATATAACATACTTCTAGTACTTTTAATTAATGTACCCTAGTTTAATCTGTCAGCTAGCACAAAGTGCACCGAGAGTACGGGACTCTTACTAACACGGCGCAGTGAGTAGAGGAGTATGTAGGATAAAACATAAATGTATAATAGTAGTAGTAGCGTTATGTACCTTCACAGAAGCACCCAATGTGTAGTGTGCGTGATGAGATGCTGCGCAACCGTTTGGAAAGGTCCGCTGGACGCTCGGTACGACACGTTGGTTCCGGGCTGTCAGCGACGCAGCCCATTTGGTTCTTTGCGCCGTAAAGTAAGACTTATGGACGTAACGCGGTCACACAGCATCCGTTTATTGCATTTGATAAACTCCTGATACAAGATCGCAACATTTAAAACATGTCAGAAACACTTTGGAGCAGCAGTCCACATTGAGATTGAAGAACATATTGACCAATGAAATCAATCATTTAGACAAACATTCTCCCTCCAAGTTCAGAGTTCGTCCTCCCTCTTCCTGAGGCGGCCTCAGCCTCTTCATCCTGGCGTCGAACCTCTTCTGACTCAGGTCCAACACTGCGATGCCCGCCCGCTGGAAGTCGTAGTCCACCGCCTGCAGCTCCGCCAGCCGCGCCTCCAGGTTCTTCAGGCTGAAGTCCAGGACCTTGGGCTTCTCCACCACCTGCCTCACCGTCACGCCGCCTCGCAGCAGGAGGTCCAGCTTGCCGTTGAGGTTCCGGGCGCCGAGGTACAGCACCCGGGGGAAGGCGATCACCAGCCTCTCCGCCTCGCCCTCCCCGCAGCCCAGCGACGACAACTTCCCCCGCAGGCTGCCCAGGTTCCTCTCCAGGGCGTCGCCGGACAGGTCCAGGATCTCGGCGCAGGGGCCCCTCAGCAGCGCCAGCAGGGGGCCGTCCTCCAGGCCCAGCTCGGCCCGCAGCGTCTCCACGTTCCTCCGGACGCGCCGGGTGCTGCGGATCAGGACGTACGTGTTGCGGCGCAGGACGGCCACGGCGAACTGCGTGGGCGTCTCCCGGGAGCCGGGGGCGGGCGACAGGCCCAGCTCGGCGCCCACGTCCTCCAGCAGCTCCACCATCTGGCGGTTGAGCTGGGCGCTGTTGGAGAAGGTGCGGGGCGCCGTGCGCAGCAGGCGGCGCAGCGCGTCGCCCTCCAGGCCCAGCGAGGAGAGGAAGGCCAGGTTCCGCTCCAGGTTGTCGTTGTCGCTGGAGCGGAAGAAGGACTCGGGGGAGCGGTCGACCACGCCCACCACCTCGGCGTCGCTGGCCAACACGCCGCGCCACAGCGCCCAGCGCTGCTCCAGGTGGCGCACCGAGCGGGTGATGGCGCGCGGGTACCGCGAGATCACGCCGGCGACCACGGCGGCGTCGGCGCCCTTGTCCCGCAGGAAACGGGCCACGCCCTGCTCGTTGGTCAGCCGCTTGCGCAGGACGCCGGGCTGGCGTTGGCGGGCCTTGGTCAGGTCCACGCCCAGGAGGCTCAGGTTCTCCAGCAGGGTCACGTTTTCAGGCTTCCGCTTGGCCGCCTCCTTGCCGCCGCCGGACGGCGTGGGAGCGCCGCCGGTGCTGAACCCCCCGGGGAGTCGGGGGGATGGAGTCCGTCCGATCGGAAGGAGAGACAAACCGAACCGGAGGCTCCAGAGAGCTCTGGTTCCGGATACTAAAGTCATGTCTGAAGTTGCATCGGAACGCGTTCGGCGACCTCAGTTGACCTCAGTTGACCTTTGCTGTGGGGGAATAAAAAATGGATTTGTGTGCATTTAATCCATAACGTTTTTAATCTCTAGCAGGACAGGAACAGAGGAAAACAAGCTAATGTTAATCAGAGTAAACCAAGATTAAACAATAACCCATCCATTATCACCTTCATCTACGCCAGTTCACACCTTAGTTAGTATGTTAACTTTAAGTCACTCTCTAGATTTACGATCTACGTTTAACCAAACGAATCAAATACCTGAGACAGAAGGAGACGCTTCGTTAGATGCATTAGTTTGTGAACATGTGATCTACATCCTAGACGGCGTTACGTGTCAATAAATTACGGTATTAAAATAATATTAATATTAAAATAATATTAATATTTACATGAAACAACGTGATTTAACGTTGAGGCTCACCGAAGAACTGCGGTTTGTTTCTCGTCGGACCCAATTGATGATGGACTCAAGAGACGAGGAAGATAAACACCAGAAGCCAACTGTCAGAAACACACAGCGCCCTCTGTCGGTGTGGAGGAGTGGTGGTGATGGGCGGTGGTCTCCCTCGGGTTTAGTCTATTTAGGTATTTTTGTGACCCCATAATATCATCCGATTATATAAAGCCTATTGGGTTTCAGTTGTTGGTTCAAATGAATGTTATGCAGATTGCCTTATCCCACCCAAATCATTCCTATTTGGAATAGGGTCCTAGGAGGTCTAACTAGGTTGACCAGCTCCTTCATATTGAACTAACGTAGACCTATATTGATAACTCGTTCCATGGCTGGCTGAGATACTGAGAGGTCACAGGACATCTGTGTTGTGCCCGTCTGTCAGGTGAAGACTACATCTCAAGGAGGAAGAACAATACTTCTGCCATCTTGGCTGGACATGGAAACATCATTATCGCAATGTAGATTACAAGATTCACTACTTTTTAAGAATTAAAACAACATAATTGTGCCAATCCGATATCAATCAATACTCAGAGAAATGTGACTATTGATGAGGAGACATTTGGGACTCAAGAACAAAAGGATAAGATGTCCATCCTATCCATATGTGTGTTATTGCTATTGATCTTGTGGAAGAATATCCACTAATTATACGGTATATACAAAACTAACTGGGAAGCAAGCGTCAGTCGTTATTTCAAATATCATCTTTATTTCAGTTCTTGACAAAATACCCAGGAAATTCAAAAGCATCACCCTATACAAAAATACACTCTCTGCAAATAGTAACCTGCAGTCCGTCTGTTAAGAGCAGCCTCAACAAAACACAGTGTAGCCTCCCATATCCAGTAGCAGCCTCCCCTGCCTCTCCACAGCCTCCCCCTGCCTCTCAAGCCTCTCCACAGCCTCCCCCTGCCTCTCCACAGCCTCTCAAGCCTCCACAGTCAGGTTCCAGACGTCCAAAACACAAAAACAACAACAACCACTACAACAACACACAAGTTCATAAATTAACCGAGAAGAGAGGATTTTAAATTAGCAATAAGACCAGATATACATTGATTGTAGTTCCATCCCAAACTAAAGCAGATTGAAAAATGACAAACGAAAGCCGTGTTCCATCGTGTGCTGGAAGACAAAATGACAACAAAAATAAAAATCAATAAATAGCCCGATGTCGAGGCATAAGCAACGGCCACACCACCACACGGCGTGGGGGTTTTGGTCCACATGGAATGTAGCGTCCGTGGATAATGACACACAGCGCACGCCACGCCGCAGACAGGCCGCAGGGTTCTCTTCAAGCCAGTTTCCACGGCAACGACTCAGCCTCCTCCTCATCTTCTCAGACCAAAGTGCAATGGGGCGTAGGAAGTCGAACCTGAGGGGAAACATTGATACATCAAATAAATCAAATGGGACACACACACACACACACACACACACACACACACACACACACACACACACACACACACACACACACACACACACACACACACACACACACACACACACACACACACACACACACACACACACACACACACACCACACACACACACACACACACACACACCTGAGTGTGTGCTGGGTTTGATGTTATGCTCTGCAGACATTTTGCATGCAAGTAACCTTTTGTGTGTGTGGTTTTACAGTGTGTGTGTGTGTGGGTGGTTTTACAGTGTGTGTGTGGTTTTACAGTGTGTGTGTGTGTGTGTGTGTGTGTGTGTGTGTGTGTGTGTGTGTGTGTGTGTGTGTGTGTGTGTGTGTGTGGTTTGTGTGTGTGTGTGTGTGTGTGGTTTTACAGTGTGTGTGTGTGTGTGTGTGTGTGGTTTTACAGTGTGTGTGTGTGTGTGTGTGTGTGTGTGGTTTTACAGTGTGTGTGTGTGTGTGTGTGTGTGGTTTTACAGTGTGTGTGTGGTGTGTGTGGTTTTACAGTGTGTGTGTGTGGTTTTACAGTGTGTGTGTGTGTGTGTGTGTGGTTTTACAGTGTGTGTGTGTGTGTGTGTGTGTGTGTGTGTGTGTGTGTGTGTGGTTTTACAGTGTGTGTGTGTGGTTTTACAGTGTGTGTGTGGTTTTACAGTGTGTGTGTGTGTGGGTGGTTTTACAGTGTGTGTGTGTGGTTTTACAGTGTGTGTGTGGTTTTACAGTGTGTGTGTGTGTGTGGTTTTACAGTGTGTGTGTGGTTTTACAGTGTGTGTGTGTGTGGGTGGTTTTACAGTGTGTGTGTGTGGTTTTACAGTGTGTGTGTGGTTTTACAGTGTGTGTGTGTGGTTTTACAGTGTGTGTGTGGTTTTACAGTGTGTGTGTGTGTGGTTTTACAGTGTGTGTGTGTAGTGTGGATCTGGAGGAACACTGAGCAGAGCCCAGAGGTATGGCGTTCAGTGGGGGATGAATGATCCCCACTGAGCGTCTCTTAACGTTCCCTGAAGCCTCCACAGCCTCTGAGATGACAGCAGTAGTTCCACTCTCTGATTGTTCTGGGAAAGAATGAGTATTTAAGAGTGTCGCTAGAAGCAAATATTCGCTGAAAGTTCAAAGACTTAGTTTTGCGGGTTGTACTTCTAAGAGGCTCTAGGTACATCCACGCATCAAGGGCTGAGATGTAATGGACGATCTCAAAGAGGAGGACTAACCAAGCCGCCTCTCAGTTCCACCCAATTCAACCGTTGGAGCATTTCGGTGACACTGCCGTCCCACTTATAATCTGCGAAGATGAATCTTGCACCTCTTCGTTGTACTGATTCCAGAGCGTCTTTGTGAGTGTAGGGGTCCCCGACCGAGCTGGCGTTCTCTAGTTTCGAGCGTTCTAAGGCCACGAACGCCGCTTCCTTCCGTTTCTGGGGGCACCGTCGTAGGTTCCGGTGTAGGAAGCCCAGCCAACGGTTTGCCTGTGTTACAATTTGGCCGAACTTCAGGTTGTTATGAATCTCAACCCCAAGGTTGATGGGTCACCTCTTTTAACGCCTGGCCACTATATATATAGTTATAGAATATAGAATATAGTTTTTAATGTGTTGGTTTGTTGATCTACTAATACGTAGTATGTAGCACTTATTAGCATTAAAGCACATTCCCCACCGATTAGCCCATTCTTGGAGTCTGGTCAGGTCAACCTGTAGGTCTTCTTGGTCAACTCTATCTTAGAGGCCTGTACAGCAAGCAGTCATCATTCCATCATCGTCACATGTGACGGCAGGTCATTGATGTAGCAGAGGAAGAGCAATGGACCCCACACAGTGCCTTGTGGGACACCAGAGTCAACGTGAACGGTACTTGATTGGGGGTCTTGACAGACCCTTCCACGACTACTTGTTGGCTTCTTTGCAGAAGGAAAGTGGTGGTCCAGTCAGGGCCGTTATCCCCATGTGGGCCAGCTTCTGCAGCAGGCGCTTATGTGGTGATTTTTTGTCATGATATTTTGGTCATGCATTGTGACCAGGAGTTGTGGGTTTTGTCGAAATCCATGCTGGAACGGTGAACTTCCCAGGTTATTCAACAGGTGTTTACAGATTATGTTCCACAAAATGATATTATACAGTGTGTGTGTGTGTGTGTGTGTGTGTGTGTGTGTGTGTGTGTGTGTGTGGGGGGGGGGGGGGGGGGTACCTGAGGTGACGCTGCCCAGCCTCCTCTGCAGGGCCTCCAGCCTGGAGATGTAGTCTGTGAGGGCGCGGTCGGGGTCGTAGGTCAGGAGGTGGGAGCAAGTCAGAGACCCGGGGTCCCCTCCCACATGGAACCTGGAACACACACTCTCTTACAATCCAAACGTACGGTACATGTACTGTTACTACTTAGTTGTTTAAGCTTTGAGGATTTTGATCGGATGTCATCAATGAGCAGGTCGAGGGTTAGGACATCTTGCTCTAGGACGCTCTAGACTGCGGCCATGGGGGATCAAACCCGGTACCTTTGGAACACCTGCCTCACCACCCCCTGCCGTCCTGCCTGCCCATCTCCCACACACCACCTCCGTTCAGGAGGCCCCGCCCATCTCCCACACACCACCTCCATTCAGGAGGCCCCGCCCATCTCCCACACACCACCTCCGTTCAGGAGGCCCCGCCCATCTCCCACACACCACCTCCGTTCAGGAGGCCCCGCCCATCTCCCACACACCACCTCCATTCAGGAGGCCCCGCCCATCTCCCACACACCACCTCCATTCAGAAGGCCCCGCCCATCTCCCACACACCACCTCCGTTCAGGAGGCCCCGCCCATCTCCCACACACCACCTCCCTTCAGGAGGCCCCGCCCATCTCCCACACACCACCTCCGTTCAGGAGGCCCCCATTGACTCGTACAATCATGTGAGGCTCATCTCATCTGAGGCTTCTCAGGTATACAATGAATCCAGGACATTCCATCCCATCACGCTGACCTCTGACCCAGGAAGTGGTGGAGGACCTACCGGTGGGGGGTGGCTGACATGGCGGACCGGGGAGACTCCCGTCCGCTGCGGCCCCGGCTGCTGCTGCTGCTCCCTCCTCCTCCTCCTCCTCTCTCCCTATACACCTCCATGCTCCCAGGGTGAAGGAAGTCTTTCACCTCCATCCCTGTTTCACACACACACACACACACGCACACGCACACACACACACACTGTAACCTACAAGGCCTTACTAAGTTGCATATGTTCATGTGACATGGGGGGGGGGGGGGGTACCTATAGCGTGAGTCTTGCCCAGACCGGGGCCGGGGCTTGAGGTTCCCACGCCGGTCGCCTTCTGCCATCGCCTCACCAGGAAACGCATTCTGTCCCATGAGAGGAGAAGGGTTAGGAGGAGGCATGGTTAAGGGTGCTTAGAATCATAGGAACGTTTGAGAGAGAGATTGGGGAGGGAGAGAAGTGGAGGAGAGAGAGGGAGATGGAGGAGGAGGAGAGAGAGGGAGATGGAGGAGGAGAGAGAGAGGGAGATGGAGGAGGGAGAGAGGGAGATGGAGGAGGAGGAGGAGAGAGAGGGAGGGGGAGGAGGAGGAGAGAGAGAGGGAGATGGAGGAGAGAGAGAGGGAGATGGAGGAGGAGGAGAGAGGGAGATGGAGGAGGGAGAGAGGGAGATGGAGGAGGAGGAGGGAGAGAGGGAGATGGAGGAGGAGGAGAGAGAGGGGGAGATGGAGGAGGAGAGAGAGGGGGAGATGGAGGAGGAGGAGGAGGGAGAGAGAGGGAGATGGAGATGGAGGAGGAGGAGGAGAGAGAGGGAGGAAGGGGAGTAGGAGGAGGAGGGAGAAGGAGAGAGATGGAAGAGGAAAAGGAGTGAGAAGGAGGAAGTAGAGATGATGGAGGAGGAGGGAGATGGAGGAGGGAGATGGAGGAGGGAGGAGATTGAAGGAGGTGCACGCATCAGCCTTCCTACCTGGAGAGGGCGATGGAGACGCGGACAGCGGAGCGGAAGCGCGAGAGGCCGCGGTGCCGCAGGGCGGCGGCGTCAGGGCTGCAGATGGCGGGACGGCCCCCCATCCTGCAGATGAGGGCCAGCGTGGCCTCCTCACACTCCTGGAAGCCCCCCAGGAGCAGCAGGAGGTACTTCTTCTGGTAGACCAGCGCCTTGCGGAAGCTCTCCGACCGCAGGTACCTCCCGTACATCCTCTGCAGACAGGAAGGGAGGAGACAGGTTTAGGGTTGAAGGGTAAAGTCCCCACTTGGCCAGGGGGAGCAGGGGATTGAACCAGCGACCTCTGTCTCCTGAGCCACTGACGCCCCATCATATATTTAGTCACTTGGTAGATCTTGGAGATCCATCAAGCGTGCCATCAAGGAGCCGGAAGAGAGTTGGGGGGGGGGGGGGGGGGGGGTTCTTGCTTAAGAATGCCTGCAGGTTATACTGCGGATGTTGGGGGAGGGAAATGAACCAAGTCCCTTTAGCCACTACACACTACACTCTAGAACATTCCCTCCTCAAACTTCTGATTTTCTTTGTGGCACATCTTCACCTCCATCACTTTGTAACTTGTCAAATCTCTTTCGGTGGAACATTTGGCGACCAAACAAAACCGTATTTAAACAAACAAAGGCTTGGCCAGCGTAAAAAAACTTATTTTAAAGTAAATTGGCTCCTCCCCCCACGGCGGGCCGGCTGACCTTGAGGGTGGCGTTGTCCGCCTCGGGCCCCGTCACGTCCCTGAGGGCCTCGGTGCGGACCTCCCCCTTCAGCCGGGCCGTCTGGGCCTGGGACTGCTGCAGGGCCCTCTCCAGGCGGCCCCGCTCCCGGGACCAGGCCTCCTGCTCCTGGGAGAGCAGAGCGCTGGACACCACCCCGTCAGCCCTGGAGGTGGAACCTCTGCCTCCAGGCTGGGAGGGGAGAGGAGGGGGAGGGGAGGAGGGGAGAGGAGGGGGAGGGGAGGATGGGAGAGGAGGGGGAGGGGAGGAGGGTAGGAGGGGAGGGTAGGAGGGGAGAGGAGGGGGAGGGGAGGGAGGAGGGGAGAGGAGGGGGAGGGGAGGGGAGGATGGGAGGGGAGGGGAGGAGGGTAGGAGGGGAGGGTAGGAGGGGAGAGGAGGGGGAGGGGAGGAGGGGAGAGGAGGGGGAGGGAGGGGAGGAGGGGAGAGGGGGAGGGAGGGGAGGATGGGAGGGGAGGGGAGGGGAGGAGGGTAGGAGGGGAGGGTAGGAGGGGAGAGGAGGGGGAGGGGAGGGGAGGGGAGGAGGGGAGAGGAGGGGGAGGGGAGGGGAGGAGGGGAGGGGAGGATGGGAGGGGAGGGGAGGGGAGGAGGGGAGGATGTGAGGGGAGGAGGGGAGGATGGGAGAGGGGGGAGAGAGGGAGGATGGGAGGGGAGGAGGGGGGGAGGGGAGGGGAGAGGAGAGGGGGGAGAGAGGGAGGATGGGGTGAGGAGAGAGCATTACTCAAGAGTCAACAACAGCGAGTAAACTATGTAAAAAATGTTGGTACACTGGCATACAATCCTCAAAGCCCACCGATGTATTCAGTACTCAGTAATATTTTGACTAAAGTACTCAGTGATGTGCTCTCTAAAGTACTCAGTGATGTACTCTCTAAAGTACTCAGTGATGTACTCTCTACAGTACTCAGTGATGTACTCTCTACAGTACTCTGAGCTGTGCTGCAGTACTCACAGTGAGTGCAGGCTGCAGGCCCGTGCGGCGCTGTCTCCTCAGCTCCTCCTCCAGACGCAGCGTCTGGTTCCTCAGGTCGCTCTTCTCCTCCGTCAGCCGGCTTACGAAGCCCGTCAGCTCCGCGTTCTGACGCAGCAGGCGCTCCGACAGGAAGTTAGACGAACCACCGCCGACCTCACTTCCTGTCATCGGAGCCAAACCCTGTGGGGGGAGAGACGAATGTTAAAAGTTTAAACTATTGAGTTAATCTTATTTAGTTTTTATCTATAAGTTCATTTAAGTCCAGGATCAATTGACTTTATCTGATAATCGTGCAAAGTTACAAAATAAGAAATGAATTATATACAAATATAGGAAATATAAAGAAAATAAATATTTGAATGCAGCTGATTGTTGATTTGTGTAAAACACTGGTGATATTTAAAAGAACCCCACGATTGGGTCCAGTTCTTTGCTATCCTCCACATGACACGAGGCGACCCAAACAGAAACCCAGCGACTAGCCGGGGGGGGCGGTGGACTGACCTCCGAGGCCAGGGGCAGTCCTGGAGGCTGCTGTAACATACTGATGACCTGGTCCAGGTTGGTTTGGATCCAGGACAGCTCCCCCTGCTCCACCTCCGCCGTCCTGCTGCACACAACACACAGGAGAGAGACGGGTCAACACAGACCTGAACACCAAGCCCCTCCCACTACAACACACCAAGCCCCTCCCACTACAACACACCTGAACACCAAGCCCCTCCCACTACAACACACACCTGAACATCAAGCCCCTCCCACTACAACACACCTGAACACCAAGCCACTCCCACTACAACACACACCTGAACATCAAGCCCCTCCAACTACAACACACACCTGAACATCAAGCCACTCCCACTACAACACACACCTGAACATCAAGCCACTCCCACTACAACACACCTGAACATCAAGCCACTCCCACTACAACACACCTGAACACCAAGCCACTCCCACTACAACACACACCTGAACACCAAGCCCCTCCCACTACAACACACACCTGAACATCAAGCCCCTCCCACTACAACACACCTGAACACCAAGCCCCTCCCACTACAACACACACCTGAACATCAAGCCCCTCCCACTACAACACACCTGAACACCAAGCCACTCCCACTACAACACACACCTGAACATCAAGCCCCTCCAACTACAACACACACCTGAACATCAAGCCACTCCCACTACAACACACACCTGAACATCAAGCCACTCCCACTACAACACACACCTGAACATCAAGCCACTCCCACTACAACACACCTGAACACCAAGCCACTCCCACTACAACACACACCTGAACACCAAGCCCCTCCCACTACAACACACACCTGAACATCAAGCCCCTCCCACTACAACACACCAAGCCCCTCCCACTACAACACACACCTGAACATCAAGCCCCTCCCACTACAACACACCTGAACACCAAGCCACTCCCACTACAACACACACCTGAACATCAAGCCCCTCCAACTACAACACACACCTGAACATCAAGCCACTCCCACTACAACACACACCTGAACATCAAGCCACTCCCACTACAACACACACCTGAACATCAAGCCACTCCCACTACAACACACCTGAACACCAAGCCACTCCCACTACAACACACACCTGAACACCAAGCCCCTCCCACTACAACACACACCTGAACATCAAGCCACTCCAAAATTCTTGTTTTGAACACATCACAATTGCAAAGATGGAACATTTGATTCTTACTTTTTTAACTATTTAGACATGATGCACAGGCTCAATTCTCCAAAGTGTCTTTCAGTAAATGGAGGTACATGAAGGATATCCATAGGCTGTGGATAACGGGGGGGGGGGGGGGTTTAAGTCAAACCCCCCCGCCTAGTCCACAATGCTATCCCCCCCACCCTCCCCCCATGGATTCTTCACCTATCAGAAGCCAGGAACCAGTGTATGAAAGGAATACAACACAGGAAGTACAACACAGGAAGTACAACACAGGAAGACAGGAAGTGAGTGTGGTACCGGTCTGTGCTCTTGGCGGCCATGGCGCGGATCTTGGAGGCCGTGAGGTGAAGCTTGCCCAGAATCTGGTCGCCGGAGCGCCAGGGTGACGATCCAGACACCCCCGCCGGCATGGAGCCGTCGGAGTGGGGGGTGATGAAGGTGGGGGGGGTGATGAAGGTGGGGGTGGAGGTCTCCTGTCGACACCGCCAGTCTTTGGCGCGTTCGCCGTGTTGAGAAGCGAGCTGCTGTGCACAGTACACAGAGATATGAGGGCTTTGTTTGAGCTTTGTTTAGTCAGTTTAAAGAGAGGGTTAGTTAGTTTAAAGAGAGGGTTAGTCAGTTTAAAGAGAGGGTTAGTTAGTTTAAAGAGAGGGTTAGTTAGTTTAAAGAGAGGGTTAGTCAGTTTAAAGAGAGGGTTAGTTAGTTTAAAGAGAGGGTTAGTTAGTTTAAAGAGAGGGTTAGTTAGTTTAAAGAGGTTTAGTTTAAAACAGCAGATAACCAATCCGAAAATAAGCTACGGTATTTCATCGTTTCACTACCGTTTTAAACTCCATTTTTATATGACGTCCTTTATCATAAGATGGAAAGTAGATGGAAAGATCTGGAAAAACTTGTCTCACGTCTTGAGGTCCTCCGGCCAGCCGCTGGTCCAGCTCAGCCACCCTGTCCTCCAGCGCCTCCTTGTCCTCCTCCAGGTGCCTCCTCCTCTGGCCCTCGCTCTCTAGCTGCCGCTGGATGTCAGCGACCCTCTCCTCCAGCTGGGTCACCCGGCCCCGGGCCTCCCCCAGCGTCTCCTGGTCCCTCTGGGTGAGCTGGAGGCCCAGCGAGACCTCCTCACACTGCCTCACCGCCTCCAGCCTCTGGGTCTCCAGCTCCCCAAGGAGGCGCAGCACCTGGGGGAGGAGGAAGAGGTTTTTTGCTTTACATTTTTTACATTTTAGAAACAAATAAATACAAACAGGTAATTCAAAGCTTTGACTGTCTCTGGCTCTACAGGTAAGACACGACCCTCACCTGTGCATGCTTCTCATCCAAGTCCCTCTGCAGCCTCTGGAGCAAGCTCTTCTCTCCTCCTCCCTCCTCCTCCTCCTCCTCCTCCTCCTCCTCCTCCAGACCAGTGGGTGCTGCTCCGCCAGTCCTCAGCTGGCGCTCCCGGCCCAGGGCGCTGCTCATCTCCCGGGCTGTGGCCCGCTGGGTGTCCAGCTGGACCTGGAGCTCCTGGAGGCGGGTCTGGAGGGAGAGGCTGGACCGCCTCTCCTCCTCTAGGGTGGAGGTGAGCTGGGCCACGTGGCTCCGCTGCTCCTCCACCGCCACGCGGAGGTCCTGGGCGCACAATCATCACTTTAATATACATTATACATCATGAGAATAATGGATTTGATTTCATTACAGCTTTGGCCTATGATACTTTATATAAATAGAGATCAGTATATATAATCATCAATATTAATATCTATTAAGTAGAGATCAGTACATATTATCATCTATCTTAATATCTATTAGGCAGGTGGATAAGGATCTCCTGTATATAATCATATGTAAATATCTGTAAAAAAATATCTGAATATCATATTATACTGATGTTTATTTATTTATTTGGTCTTTTACACGGCACAGATGTTGACCGTTGACACACTTCCGGCCAGCAAGACACACAAACACGCAATGTTGTTGAATTTAAGCTAGCATAGATAAGCTATAGCTAGTGGCTCTCACAAGAAAAAGATGTGGTGAATAGGAGGAGAATATATATGAGGTTGTGGGCGACCAAGTGATCTCTCACAGCAGTCCTTCATGGAGATGGAGATGGAGTTCAATGATTTGACCCCCGACCCCCCGCAGAGACAGAGACACACAGAGAGAGAGAGAGAGAGAGAGAGAGAGAGAGAGAGAGAGAGCGAGAGAGCGAGAGCGAGAGCGAGAGCGAGAGAGAGACACACACACAGAGAGCGAGCTCTGACCTCCAGCTGCTCCTGCTGTTGCTCCTCACTCCTGCCGGTGTGGCACCTCTCCTTCTCCACAGCCCACTGCAGCTCCCTGCTCCTGCGGCACTCCTCAGACAGCTGGTCCCTCAGCCCGTCCAGCTCCACCGCCCGCTCAGACACCTCCGTCCTGTGGGACCGCCACACCGATTTTTTTTTAATGATTATTAATATCCATATCTATATAACTAATAATAACAATAAAAATAATTAAAATGGATCGTTTAACATTTGACATTTATTTATTAAAAAAGCTATTTTTTATTAATTTTTTAATCATTTCATTGAGGGATTTCAAGTGTTTTAAATGTAATTGTGTGTGCATGTGTGCGTCTCTGGGTGGGACCTGAGTGTGTCCAGCTCCTTCAGGTGTTTGTGCTGGGCCTTCAGGGTGGTCTCCAGCTCCAGCTGGGTCTGGGCCAGCTCCCCCTTCACCTCCTCCAGCAGGACCCTGTCCCCGGGCTCCCCGTGACCAGGGCCGGGCCTCTCTCGCCGGGCTTCTCCGGGGGCAGCAGGCGCCTCGGCCCCCGGGGGCAGCGCTGGCTGGCCGCCTGCAGGCCACAGAATGACAGGACGTTTGGTGGTCGTTCAGAACAGTGGTTTTCAAAACAAGTGGGCACGAAACAATTGATGTTGAACTTGTCTTAAAATATTATTTATGGCTGGTCCATTTGACTTGATCATTAGTTAGTGTGAGGACTGAAAAGGTTTTTTTAAAGTATTCCTACTGGTGTGTCACAACATGAAAAAGTCTATCAGAAATATGATTCACTATTCAATTAAATGTAATGAATAGGGTTAGGGTTAGGCCATGTATGTATGCAGAGGATGTCTGGGTAACGGAAGGTAGAAGGGGTTCTGGGGAGGAGGAGAGACCTGGGTGGAGGAGCTCCATCTGGGCTCTGAGCTGCTGCACCTCAGACAGCAGACTAGAGCGCTCCGACGCATGGAGAGAACCCATCGCCTCTCTGTGGAGGACCTCCTGTCCCGGGGAGGGAGGGAGGGAGGGAGGGAACATACTTCATCTTAGTGACCGGCTCAGAAACCGAGAGAAATAGAGAGAGGGAGACACATGGAGATGGAGAGAGAGACAGCGATGGAGAGATGGAGAGAGAGAGACTAAACTAAACACTCAAATGTACAGTATATTTACAGTTTAATTCATAGTTTGTTACTTTGCCGTGTCCCCTGTGGTTTTTGTATGCTTTTCTGTTTGAAGGAATGTCGACCCAGGACTCAACGACTGAACACTAACGTTCACGCCAACGTCAAGCCACAAAAAAGGTTTTTTTACAAGTAAACTTAATTTTACATTTTGTATTCACATTGACCCGTCAGCCACGCAAGGAGCCTGCAGCCTGCTGGTCGGGGTTAGGGTGTCTTGCTCAGGGACACCTCAACACGGGGGATCGTACCAGCAACCTCTCGGGTTGCAGTGCGACCCCACATTGTGATTCTCGGGTGTGCGGAGGACGCTACCTGCTGCTCCAGCCGCTGCTCCAGTCGGTTGAGGTGCAGGATGGCGTCGCTGGTGTCCAGCAGGTCCAGCGTGCCGTAGAGGGCGCTCTTCAGCACGCCGCGCTCCCCCGTCAGCACGCGCTGCACAGCGCCAAGGAGCTCCCCACGCCAGTCGGCTCCTCCTCCTCCTCCTCCTCCTCCTCCTCCGGGGGTCTGGAGGGGGACGGACCAACGGGAACAGAGACCGAAGGTTAGCGGACGTTTGAAAGCAACACGGAAATCAGCCCAGTGTTAAACTTCATTAGAAATATAGAAGATACTGTAAGAAAACCTGGGTTTTTTATTTCTATATTTTTTGGATTTTATTATTTATTAATTGTAATTTAATTGTTATTAATTGTAATGTTTTAGTAAATTTTTTTAATAATAAATATTGATTTATTTTTAATTATTATTATTATCATTAATATTATTTAGCGAACCAATGACTTTGTTTTCAAAGATGGAGCGGATGTGCCTGCTGTGTCAGACATCCCGTGCCTGTAGTCAACTGTTGACTGCAGGCTGTTTGGAGAGTTGATGTGAGGATGTGGTAGCCTCTAGGGGTTATGTTAGCATGTTCATCGATTCTGGTGTACTAGATGAGGGCCAAGATGTCCATGTACAGAGTGATATATACATATAAGCCCTTATAAATCCTGATGGATTTTTGGGGGTAACAGCGATTTCATCCACACCAGGAACGGGACTTTAAGCACAATAATCCTCTGATCAGGATTAGGACTATGGATTATTTCTTACCACTGTCCTCGCCTCCATCCCATCATACTCCCTACCAGCCCTCACCTGTGCAGGTGGTCAATAGAAGCTCTATTGGGGGAGGGAGATGTCTAACCTGTGTCTCCCTGAGCGTCTGCATCTGGGTGACCAGGGTCTTCAGGGACTGCACCGAGTCCAGCAAGGCCTGCCTCTCCCGGGGCCAGCCCAGGCCGGGGGTCTGGTCCCCTGCAGGTCCCCCGGCCTGGTCCTCCGTCAGGGGGAACTCGGAGAGGGACAGCACCTGCATGCCCTCCTGGTGCACCTCTCTCAGCAGAGTCTGGGTGGACACACACACACACACACACACACACAATTTCAAACCCTTATTTAATTAGTCCCATTGAGATAACATTTTTGAGTGTCAATGAAACATTAAACAAACCAATTCAAAATGTACCGTATCAATGATGATAATGACAATTTTGTCCTAAAAAATAGCTTGAATAGAAAAATGAAAATAAAAAGTTTATTGTTTTTCAAGTAGCCTCAGCCCTGAGAGGTCAAAGGTTAGCTATATTGATACGTTAAACTGTTTGCCGACTCTCTCTCTGGTCCCCTGTCAGATACAGAACGGTCTTCCAATACCTTGATCTTGTCAGGGAGCGGATCTTCCATCTCACGCCGGGCTCCGTCCGGCGTGCTCCTGAACTCCTGCAGCAGGCTGGGCGGGTCGTAGCCCGTCCTCTGGCTGTAGTCCGAGCTGCTGTCTGCACGGGGGAAACCACACACACACACACACACACACACACACACACACACACACACACACACACACACACACACACACACACACACACACACACACACACACACACACACACACACACACACACACACACACACACACACACACACACACACACACACACACACACACACACACACACACACACAAATAAGGTTGCTTGTGTTTACAGCAGCGTGGTTAAGCATGAGAGAAGAGTAGAGACGTGTAAGAGTTTTGGGAGGTGTCTCTCACCACTAGCGTATCCGTCCCTGAACTGAAGTGATGCCGGGCGGTCTGTCCTCGCCGTGGCGGCCTGGGGAAAAAACAGCAAGATAATTCAGTCCACATAAAAAGGGGCCGCAGGATTTAAGAGCAAGTATCTGATCATAATTCGTTAGGAACGACATCGCCACCCGGTCAGCCATTAGTGAGGGAAATGCGTTGTGATCCACCAATGAATATAAAGTGGCCTTTTTGAAACCATGTGACCCAGTAACAACGTGCGTCCCGGTGACTTGTTGACCCGTTACCTCGGCAGAGCGCAGCTGGTCGATGACGGCCTTCAGAGCCTTGCACTCGTTCTCCAGGGCCTGGGTGTCGAAGCGCAGGCCCTCGCTCTCCGAGATGTGGCGCGCCTCCATGTCCAGGATCTCGGCGGCGTGAAGCTCCTGCATCTGGACGATCTTCTCCTGGAACTCCCCGATCACCTCCTCCACCGCCACCTCCTCCACCGCCACCCCCTCCACCACCACTTCCTCCTCCTTCTCAATCTTCTGGGCTACCGAGGACAGGGTCACGGTCTCCGCGGTGTCGGTGGGGAGATCCTGCTGCGTCTGCGTGGACGAGTGAGCGACGGAGACCCTCGGAGGCTGCTCCTGCCGGGGCCCTCCGGAGCTCTGGGTCTTCACGGAGGACTGCTGGCCAGCTGCAGAGTTCTTCCTGGATAAAGACGCTTTCTCCTTGGCGTTGCCACTTCCTTTATTGGACAGCGACTTCCCCGCTTTCCTTTTGGACTGGGCGGTGGCGGAGGCGGAGGGCGACGGAGAGGGAGGAGGTTCCGAGGCCACGTGGAGATCCCGGAGCTGGTCCTTGAGCTGGGCGACGGCCAGGTCGCGACACCGGAGCTCCTCCTGGAGTTTGTCCGCTCGCTTCCGGCAGCTGGCGAACTCCTCTTCGGCGGTGGCCGCCTTGCTGCGGAGCTCCCGGAGCTGTTGGTGGAGCTTCGGGACGCCGGAACCTTCCACGCCTTCTTCGGCTGCTCCCGCGGTGACCTTGTGGACACCAGGGAGGGTGGATCATGAGGAAATAAACCTAGTGCGATGATTTGGCCTCATATTCAAAGCAACGTACAGGTGGGACAGAGAACGATCAAAGCATGCGACCGATGTTCGAGCAACTACTAAAACTACTTAACATTAATAAAGAAATACTGTTAGTTAACTACTTGTTTTTTATAAGTATAGATGGATAAGGGAAGTGAACTTGTGTCTCACCCTGGAGAGTTCTCCTTTAAGGTCAGCGATAGTAATCTCTCTCTCCTTGAAAAAACAACAACAAGCAATCAATTACAAAACTACCAAAAAGTTTAAAAAAAAGTTTAAACTATGCATTTAAGCGGTGGTATATGGATCTTAATGATATATGAATGATCATTATTATTAGATATTATTAAAACTTTAAGCGGTCTTACCTGGAGCAGCTCCTGTAGCTTATCAGAGCTCTCCTTGCTGGAGACCTGCACCTCCTGGAGCTCCGGCTGAGGGCCCTGCACCTCCTGGAGCTCCGGCTGAGCGCCCTGCACCTCCTGGAGCTCCGGCTGAGCGCCCTGCACCTCCTGGAGCTCCGGCTGAGCGCCCTGCACCTCCTGGAGCTCCGGCTGAGGGCCTAACAGCTGCTGCGCCTGCACCTCACAGACGCCTGCAGATGCCTGCTGTGGAGAAGGTTTGAGGAGATGTTGGATGGATGGAAATAAATACCTTAAATGCATCCTTCTTTAAAAGGTGCTGTAGGTTAAGATTCATGAGCTGTTATTTGCGTGTGATAAGTTTCAAATGGCACTGCAGCTTGTCAGCTATTGATGGAAGGAAATGCTCTAAAAGAACATCCACTGCGGCAAGATTTAGATTTGATAACTCATTGAAGCTCTTCTTCCCTGATTGATTCAGGGGAATCCGTCTGGCCTGTCAATCACAGGTGTGTGAAATGCAACGCTTCTTAATGGGGGAGAAATGTCAGGAAGGAGGGAGGGAGGAAGGGGGGAGGGAGGGGGCAGAGAGGGAGGGGGCAGAGAGGGGGGGGGCAGAGAGGGAGGGGGGAGGGGGGGGGCAGAGAGGGAGGGGGGAGGGAGGGAGGGGGCAGAGAGGGAGGGGGAGGGAGGGAGGGGGGAGGGAGGGGGCAGAGAGGGAGGGGGGAGGGGGCAGAGAGGGAGGGGGGGGGAGGGGAGGGGGGCAGAGAGGGAGGGGGAGGGAGGGGGCAGAGAGGGGGCAGAGAGGGAGGGGGAGGAGGGGGCAGAGAGGGGGCAGAGAGGGAGGGGGGAGGGAGGGGGCAGAGAGGGAGGGAGAGGGAGGGGGCAGAGAGGGAGGGGGCAGAGAGGGAGGGGGCAGAGAGGGAGGGGGCAGAGAGGGAGGGGGAGGGAGGGAGGGGGCAGAGAGGGAGGGGGAGGGAGGGGGCAGAGAGGGAGGGGGGAGGGAGGGGGCAGAGAGGGAGGGGGGAGGGAGGGGGCAGAGAGGGAGGAGAGTGTTTTCTGGGTCGTTTGATTCTAAATTCTTGCCCTGGTGTTTCTACTGTACTCTCTCACTGACAGACAATCATACCATGTATCTTTAATACAATATTTTAAATAACTCCATACCTTCTGCAGTTGCTCTTCAAGCCTGTCTATCACCAATGTCTTCTCCTGGCATGAAGGAAAACAAGATGTATATGTATAGATCAAATTCTTTGATATTCATAGGAAAGTGAAAGAATTGATTTTTGTTTTATCATAAAAATCCCATAAAAAAAAAAACAATTACATCAAGCTGCTTCTGAAGTTGACTACATCTCTGTTTTGAGTCATCAAGCTGCTCCTGGAGTTTATGAGAGCTCTGTTTTGAGTCATCAAGCTGCTCCTGGAGTTTACTACAGCTCTGTTTTGAGTCATCAAGCTGCTCCTGGAGTTTACTACAGCTCTGTTTTGAGTCATCAAGCTGCTCCTGGAGTTTACTACAGCTCTGTTTTGAGTCATCAAGCTGCTCCTGGAGTTTATGAGAGCTCTGTTTTGAGTCATCAAGCTGCTCCTGGAGTTTACTACAGCTCTGTTTTGAGTCATCAAGCTGCTCCTGGAGTTTACTACAGCTCTGTTTTGAGTCATCAAGCTGCTCCTGGAGTTTACTACAGCTCTGTTTTGAGTCATCAAGCTGCTCCTGGAGTTTATGAGAGCTCTGTTTTGAGTCATCAAGCTGCTCCTGGAGTTTACTACAGCTCTGTTTTGAGTCATCAAGCTGCTCCTGGAGTTTACTATAGCTCTGTTTTGAGTCATCAAGCTGCTCCTGGAGTTTACTACAGCTCTGTTTTGAGTCATCAAGCTGCTCCTGGAGTTTATGAGAGCTCTGTTTTGAGTCATCAAGCTGCTCCTGGAGTTTACTACAGCTCTGTTTTGAGTCATCAAGCTGCTCCTGGAGTTTACTAGAGCTCTGTTTTGTGTCATCAAGCTGCTCCTGAAGTTGACTACATCTCGGTTTTGAGTCATCAAGCTGCTCCTGGAGTTTACTACAGCTCTGTTTTGAGTCATCAAGCTGCTCTTGGAGTTTACTAGAGCTCTGTTTTGAGTCATCAAGCTGCTCTTGGAGTTTACTAGAGCTCTGTTTGGAGTCATCAAGCTGCTCCTGAAGTTTACTAGAGCTCTGTTTGGAGTCATCAAGCTGCTCCTGAAGTTTACTAGAGCTCTGTTTGGAGTCATCAAGCTGCTCCTGAAGTTTACTAGAGCTCTGTTTGGAGTCATCAAGCTGCTCCTGAAGTTTACTAGAGCTCTGTTTGGAGTCATCAAGCTGCTCCTGAAGTTTACTAGAGCTCTGTTTTGAGTCACCAAGCTGCTCCTGAACTTTACTAGAGCTCTGTTTTGAGTCATCCAGCTGCTCCTGGAGTTTACTACAGCTCTGTTTTGAGTCATCAAGCTGCTCTTGGAGCTTACTAGAGCTCTGTTTTGAGTCATCAAGCTGCTCCTGAAGTTTACTAGAGCTCTGTTTTGAGTCATCCAGCTGCTCCTGAAGTTTACTAGAGCTCTGTTTTGAGTCATCAAGCTGCTCTTGGAGTTTACTAGAGCTCTGTTTTGAGTCATCAAGCTGCTCCTGAAGTTTACTAGAGCTCTGTTTTGAGTCATCTAGCTGCTCCTGGAGTTTACTACAGCTCTGTTTTGAGTCATCCAGCTGCTCCTGGAGTTTACTACAGCTCTGCTTGTAGTCGGCTAGCTGTTCTTCCAGTTGACTCGAGCTCTCCTTGTACTGGTCAAGCTGCTCTTGTAGTTGACTTGAACTCTGCTTGTAGTTCTCCAGCTCCTGTTGGAGTTGACCAGGGCGCTGCTGCGAGTCCTCGTCCTGCTGCTGTTCGAGTCGACCGGAGCTCTGCTTGTAATTGTCCAACTCTTCTTGAAGTTGACTACATCTCTGCTTGTAGTCAACGAGCTGCCCTTCAAGTCGACTAGAGCTCTGTTGGTAGCGGTCCAGTTGTTCTTTGGTGGCCTTGGTCTCGGACCGGACATCCTGCATCTCCTGGGGAACTTCAGACACTGCTGCCTGCTCTGCAGCAGGAGACGGCTGATGGGAAAAACATTTAGAAACACCATCAGTGCATCTGATTGCATCTGAATTTTTGATCAAGTCTACATTTGGGGTTCAGATTGTCTCCTAAAATTGGGCTGTAAATGCTTTAGAAATTCCCTTGCAGTGGGAATTAAATAGAGTGCATTCTGCTGTACCCATAACGAAATGTTCAGAGGCAAAAAACGACTTCCATGTTCAAAACAATTGTAAAGACTTTTGTATGCAAGAATCCCTCCACGACCCTCACCTCTGAGGTGGGCGTCCAGCTCCTGTGCTGAGCACCGGCCCTGCTCTTCATCTGGGTCAGCAGGTCCATGAGCACGGCTAGCCTCCTCTCGTACTCCAGCACCTCCTCCTCCGAGCTGGAGAGCAGCTGCTTCTGCAGCTCCTGGTCCTTCTGCATGCCGCTGAGCCCCACCTCCAGCTCCCGGAGCTTCTCCGTCAGGTGCCCCACCTTCCCAGGGCCGACCGCTGGCCCCCTGGCTCCGCCCATCACACGGCTGGAGAAGTCCAGCCGAGGGAGACCAAAGACCCCGAAGTCATCGGCCAGAGGAGCGTCGGACCGCATGCTGGGAGGTTTGGTCTTATTCTCTTTGGTCTGGAGGAGAGGGTGGTGGTCTTCTGGCTCCTCCTCCTCCTCCTCCTCCTCCTTTAGCTGTTCTTTGGTGGCCGAGGCCTCATCTCGGACCTCCTTCAACTCCTGGTGAAGTTCAGACGCAGCACTCTTCTTTGCGGCAGGAGATGGCTAAAGGGGAAGAACACAAAAGAAGAATCACGATGGGTGCATCGGAGATCGCTTCACCGAGTCTGGCTAAATGTGATTCATGATATATGGGTTTTCCGCATTGTGCTGTATTTCCTGAAAATTGCCTTCACCTACGAATGACAATGCTTAAATTCAGCGGCAGTGGTGGAGGTTAACAACTAGAAGAGGTTTTTGAATACTAGAATGTGTTTTTTGCTCATCCAGTGTGCTGCTCTCAGTGGCCCCAAACTCTTCTGTGTAACAAAAGTGGGTCCTAACATAGAAACGAGCGTCCCTGACTTAAACCAGGAACGCATTTAAAAAAAGAAAATGAAAAAAGGGTTGTACAGCAGATGCTTGTGTCCAAGGTGACTTACAAGTGAGGCGGAGGACAATCAAAGCATTAAATCACCATTGAGGGTAGCAACATCGCGCTCCATGGCCGAGTTTAAAACCACAAACAGAACTAGACTGCCGATGACACCGTTCAGCCTCTTAAAATCCCTTCTAAACCCCTCACTTCAACCCCCTTACCTCTGAGGTGGGCGTCCAGCTCCTGTGCTGAGCACCGGACCTGCTCTTCATCTGGGTCAGCAGGTCCATGAGCACGGCTAGCCTCCTCTCGTACTCCAGCACCTCCTCCTCCGAGCTGGAGAGCAGCTGCTTCTGCAGCTCCTGGTCCTTCTGCATGCCGCTGAGCCCCACCTCCAGCTCCCGGAGCTTCTCCGTCAGGTGCCCCACCTTCCCAGGGCCGACCGCTGGCCCCCTGGCGCCGCCCAACCCACGGCTGGAGAAGTCCAGCCGAGGGAGAGCAAAGTCACCGAAGTCATCGGCCAGAGGAGCGTCGGACCGCATGCTGGGAGGTTTGGTCTCCCCCTCTTTGGTCTGTCGGTGGTCTTTATGTTCTTGAGGCTGCTGCAGGGCGCCCAGCTGGGCCTGGCTGACCAGGGCGGAGGCCACCGTCTCCCGGAGTCTGTCCTCAAGGCGGTGAACCTCCCCCTGGAGGGTCTCCATCTCGCTCTGGGCCCGCTCCACCAGCAGCCGGCAGCGGGCCAGCTCCTTGTCCTTCTCCCCGGCGGTGCTCTCCAGTTCCTCCACGTGAGACCTTAGCTCCTCCACCCTGGAGGCGGCGCTCCGCTCCAGCGCCCGCACCTGGGCCTGCACCACCACCAGGCCGGCCGTTGTCTCCCGCAGGGCGTCCTCCAGCCGGGCCTCCGACCTCTTGTTCTCCCCCCAACCATCCTGGGCCTCGGAGTGCTCCTTAAGGCCCTCCACCTCATCCTCCGCCTCTTCGTCGTCGTGCAGGGGCAGCTTCTGCTCGATGTTGGCCAGCTCCTGCTGCAGCTTGTCGATGACGGCGTTGAGCTGCTCCAGCTCCTCCTCGCCGTTTCTCTTCAGGCGCTCCTGCTCGCTCCTCAGGCACTCCACCTGGGACTCAAGGTCCCGGATCAGCTCCTCCTGGTGGTCCAGGTCCTGCCCAACAGGAAGTGAGTGTCAAGATATGGCGGCACAGGAAGTGAACGTCAAGCTCCACCGGCACAGGGATGTGAACGTCCAGTTACAGTGGAGCAGGAAGTGAACGTCCAGTTACAGTGGAGCAGGAAGTAATCGTCAAGCTACACCGTAACAGGAAGTGAACGTCAAGCTCCAAGGTAACAGGATGTGAACGTCTAGCTCCACGGGCACAGGGATGTGAACGTCCATTTACAGTGGAACAGGAAGTGATCCTCCAGTTACAGTGGAACAGGAAGTGAACCTTCAATTACAGCGGAACAGGAAGTGAACGTCCATTTACAGTGGAACAGGAAGTGATCCTCCAGTTACAGTGGAACAGGAAGTGAACCTTCAATTACAGCGGAACAGGAAGTGAACGTCCAGTTACAGTGGAACAGGAAGTGAACATCAAGCTCCACCGTAACAGGAAGTGAACGTCAAGCTCCACCATAAAAGGAAGTGAACATTAAGCTCCACCGGAACAGGAAGCGAGCGTCAAGCCACACCAGACCAGCAGCAGTTTGGACCGATCCTTTGTTTTTAAACCTTTGGAACCCATGGGGGAGGAGTAGGGCTACTTGATAATATGATGTCTTTGTATGCCAATATTATTTATCATTTTATGATCATTGTTCATTGACTATTTTAAACTTTTTTGTGGGGGGGGAAACTAAATGGGTATCAAAGGTTTAATTACAAAGTCTCACACAACCACAAACATCACACGACTACACAACTACCATGGGGATAGGAAGTCACTTAACAGCAAAACACACACATGTCAACTTATAAATAATAATACAAATTAAGACAAAAACGGAGGGCAAGCCACGGGGGAAAGCAAACCAAACGGGAGCGCTACCACGGAGGTCTGCAGAGAAACACACAGCGACCAATAGAGGGAGCTACGGTCTCCTGTACCCATGCCAGGTTACCTTCGCATCAGGGCCCGGGGTTTCCGCGCGTTGGAGCTTAGCGAGTTTTTCATTAAGAGCGAGTATTTGCCTGTCCTTCTCCTCCATCACCTTCAAAAGTCAAAGAGTCATAAGTTTGTTTGCAAAAAAAGACTGTCGGCGTGTGACCGATGGGTTGAGTCACGCTTAATGGGAGACATGATGAGTGAAGGAATGAATGAACATGTGGGATAAAACACAATCCAAACTAAACAGCTGAATGGGGTCCACATTTGGAACGTTTCTGAAGCAGGCGGCAGACTATTTATAACCAGCCCTGCGGACTGACATCCTCAGGGAGGTTTAGGGAGGTTTAGGGAGCTCAAGGAGAACACGACTTTGCGCTCAAGGAGAACACGACTTATCGGAATATCACAGCGTTGGCAGGACAACAGACTTTCTGATCCACGCAACATAAGAGCGGGACAGGGAGAGAGAGGAAGAGAGGTAGAGCTGAGAAAGCAGGAGCAAGAGCAGAAGATCAAAAAGAGAGAGATAGGGAGAGGGGGGAGAGAGAGAGAGTAGGGGAAAAGAGAGCAAGAGAGAGAGGAGCTCGAGAAAGAGGGAGAGAAAGAGGGGGAGAGAAAAGAGAAGAAGGAGACAGAGAGACAGAGAGACAGAGAGACAGGGAGACAGGGAGACAGGGAGACAGAGACAGGGAGACAGAGACAGGGAGAGGAAGAGAGAGTATTCAGAGAAAAAGACAATTTTTTTTAAGATTTTCTTTTACGATAACCACTTATGGCTTTTGGCTTAGCTGTGCTCTTGGAAAAGGCTGTGATCAAGTTTCTCCCGGAGTTCCAGTATGTCAGGTGTGTCAGGTGCTCTAGTCTACCTGGAGCATGCTCTCCCTGGTCTCCAGGTGCTGCTGCTGGCTGCCCAGCTCCCTCCCCTGGACCTCCAGCTGCATGCTGAGCTGCTGGGCCTCCTCGCCCTTGTTCTCCAGCTCCTCCCGGAACTGCTCCAGCTGTTCCTCCAGGTGGGTGATCTGCATGGGGGTTGGAGGAGGAAGAGGATGAGGAGGAAGATGAGAAAGTTGATGTTTTAGTGATCATCCAAGCGCATCCAAGTTTGAGTCAGACTCAGATTTGCTCCTTCTCGTTGTGGTCGTGGATGTGTTCTCACAGCTCATGCAAGCAGATATATTCTGCTTGTAAGGTCTGCTGGGGGCCTTTATGTCCGAGGGCCCAAAGACCATTCCAAAACATGTTAGTTTGGGTCCAATGAGTCGCTCACCACACACGCAGACTACAGGGGGAAACGCTACCTCCTTCTCCTTGCGGTCCAGGGCCTCTCGTTCCGTCTGCAGCTGAGCCTCCAGGGAGTGTTGCCTGGCCTCAGTGGCAGAGTCATGCTGCTTCCTCTCTTCCTCCTTGGAGACAACACACACACACACACACAGGCAGGCTAATGGAGGAGCTCACACACACTTAGGTTTACTGAGGAGCTAACACACAACTTGGCTAACTGAGAAGCTAACACACGGTCAGGCTGACGACGGTGGATCTAACACACACACACACTCAGGTAAACTGAAGAGCTAACACATAGCTAGGCTCACTGAGGAGCTAACACACAGTCAGGCTAACTGAGGAGCTTCCATATATTAATGAATGGGAGGGGCTCTATATGAATCTTCTCCATTTCCCATCACATTTTCTGTGTTGTGTGATTTTATTATAGATAGATAGACATAACTTTAACCCACCACTGCTGCACTGGACTTCACAGCAATGTCTGTTAACTCATTTGAATGTGTCATCCAGGTAACATAATCAAATAGACAACAGACAAACGTTTTCTCCTCTTTTCTCTCGTCCACCACTAGGGGGAGGTGTCGCCAGCCGGCTAACATTAGCTCAACACTGCGATTGTCCACACGAGGAGGACCTCGTCTCCTCCCCCACGCTTTGTTCCGCCCCTCGCTGCACGCAGAACGCTGCCTCTCATTGATTTATTAGACACACACACATCTATTGTTCCCCTGCAGCTTCCTACCTCACATCTCTCTCTCTCTCTCTCTCTGTGTTTCGCTTTCTCTGTTTCTTTCGCTCTCTCTCCATCTCTCTCTTTCACTCGATCAGCCTCTCTCTCTCTCTCGCTCTCTCTCTCTCACTTGATCAGCCTCTCTTTCTCCTCGATCTGCCTCTCTCTCTCTCTCCTTCCCTCTCTGCCTATCATTCTCTCTCTCCCTCCCTCTCGTTCCCTCTCCCGCCCCCCCCTTCTCAATCCACATGCCGATACACACTCCTCTTCCTCCCATCCATCCATCCACCCACTATTGCCCCCTCTCCTCCCTGTCCCTCTCTCCTTCCCTCTCTTCCCTCACCTTCTCCAGGGACTCGGCGCTGGCCAGCAGGGCCTGCTCCAGCTCGCGGATGCGTGCCTCCAGCTTGTCTATCTCCTGGTCGCGGTGGTCCAGCTCCCTCTGCTGCTGCTCGGAGCCCAGCAGCAGATCACTGCACCGGTCAGCCTTCTGCTGGAGCTGGCTGCTCAGACGCTCCACCTGGTAGCAGGCAGAGGGGAGAGGGAGAGAGGGAGGGAGGGAGAGGGAGACACAGAGGAGAGGAGGTGGTGGTGGTGGTGGTGGAGAGAGAGGAGGGAATGAGGGAGAGGGAAGGAGGGGTGATGGTGGTGGTGGAGGGAGGGAGGCAGGGGGAGATACGGGAGGGAGATGGAGATACAGAAAGAGAGGGGGGAGAGAGGAGAGGGATATTAAGCAGGAGAGAGAGAGGATGAGAGAGGGGGGAGAGAGGGAGAGATAGAGAGAGGGGGGAGAGAGGGAGGATGAGAGAGGGGGGAGAGAGGGAGGATGAGAGAGGGGGGAGAGAGAGAGGATGAGAGAGGGGGGAGAGAGGGAGGATGAGAGAGGGGGGAGAGAGGGAGGATGAGAGAGGGGGGAGAGAGAGAGGATGAGAGAGGGGGGAGAGAGGGAGGATGAGAGAGGGGGGAGAGAGGGAGGATGAGAGAGGGGGGAGAGAGGGAGGATGAGAGAGGGGGGAGAGAGAGAGAGATAGAGAGAGCGGGAGATATGAGAGTGATACAGAAGATAAAGGAGAGAAATGGAGAGGAGGAAAGAGGAGGGGAGTAGGGGGGGATTGGTTAGCGAGAATCGCTTTTGCACACAAGCACACACACACCATGGCCAACGTAGTGGCGAGATGAGGAACAGTGTTCAGGTGGGACCCTCTACGGCCACCCTACCAATCCATCGCCCCAGGAGTGGGGGGGGGGGGGGGGAAGAGAGAGAGAGAGAGAGAGAGACAGAGAGAGAGAGAGAGAGAGAGAGAGAGAGAGAGAGAGACAGAGAGAGACAGAGAGAGACAGAGAGAGACAGAGAGAGACAGAGAGAGAGAGACATTTTCAAAGGAAGCAAAGCAACACAGGGTGGTGTTGCTCGGCCGCTTTTTGCCACTGGAAGATTAACCGATGTGAATGGATGTTAGTGGTCAAACCTGTCAACAACAAAAGCAAAACATGTTCCAGGATAAAGGACGGGAAGAAGAAAGACGGGTTGGGGGTGGTTACAAGGCTGTGTTACAAAGGATAAAACGACACAGGAACCACGAAGACAGGATACAGCTCAGAGGAAACGGATTGGAAATACAGAGGGTTGATGGGTGTCCACTGCAGGATAGGGACGACAAGGGGGGCGGTCTACGAGCTAGAAGCAATACCTTTAAGATTACACCATCCGCCTGAGAAGCCATGAGAGAGAGAGAGAGAGAGCGAGAGAGCGAGAGAGCGAGAGAGCGAGAGAGCGAGAGAGCGAGAGAGCGAGAGAGCGAGAGAGAGAGAGAGCGAGAGAGAGGATGAGGATGAACAGGCAGGACAGAAGCAGAGAGAAGGGGAGCGAGAGAGAGAAACAATTGAGAGAGTGAGTGCAAGAAATAGAGAGAAAGAAAGAGTAGCTACGAGTGAAGGTAGGTTCATAAGCAGCATAAGGGGCCTTATTTAACTATAACTAGAAGACAACCTCCATTAAACTACCACGTTTAATGGCAGTTGAACGTGGACACATCTAAAACTATCATTTGGTATTTTAACAAACTAATGACCAATAACACTAATTGTTTACAGAGTAGGGCCAAACAGCCATAAGCACCCTGTAAGGGGGATCGTTGCCGTGGTGATGCAAATCTAAAGCAAAGGAGGAAGGCGGAGTTCACCCATGATGGGAACACCAAGGAGGACGGATCTCATCCGTCTTCAACCCTCCTCACTCGGGTAAACAACACACAGCGAGACCAGATTGAGACAAAAATATGTTTGTCACAAATATGTCCTATATATGACCATTGCATATTCTTATTTTAATTGAATATGTCATTTTTTGTAATGGTCATTGAACTTGTTCAGAAAC